>SJYO01052617.1:51332958-51665001 GCA_006410555.1 Capra ibex | reverse complement strand
GGTCGGGGTGGGCGGGTGTCGTAGTGTAAGTGAGGTAAACGTAACAACTTCTAAACTGGAATACCGAAATCCTCCCTTTCGAAGGTAAACAAGAGACAGGGTCCCTCCTTTGAGTTTCCGATCGGAGGACAACAATTGGTGGCCTTAGGTTTCACTATTATTCATGTGGACCCAATGTCAATGATTGCAAGAGGTTCCTTACATCTGATTCTTCTTTGGTCTTGTTAGGATAGATCTGGATTGAAAGAAAGTTAGGAAAACTTTTGATTTAAAAAAAAAAGGACTCTCCTTTTTTGTCTCGAACTTGTAGATTGTCGTAGTGATAGTAGTAGGTGATCTTTTCTTAAGAGGAAGTCGGTGGATGTGTATGGTCATCCAATGCAAGTATGTCTTTAGATTGTAGTGTCGCTATTAAACAGTCTTCTGTGTGTACACCAACATCTCTTTAGTGTATTGGATAAGAAACCTTCCTTACTACGATTTCGACTTCGAGGTCATGAAACCGGTGGACTACGTTTCTCAACTGAGTAACCTTTTCTGAGACTACGACCCTCCCTAACCCCCCGTCCTCGTCTTCCCCTGCTGTCTCCTACTCTACTGACCTACCGTAGTGGCTGAACTACCTGCACTCAGACTCACTTGAGGCCCTCAACCACTACCTGTCCCTCCGGACCGTACGACGTTAAGTACCCCAGCGTTTCTCAGCCTGTGCTGACTCGTTGACTTGACTTGACTTGACTTGACCCTTTCGTACTTACACCTCAGGTCAGGATGGTAGAAAATCGATACACCGGAAGTCTTCAATAAAAATTGGAGGGATTCGGTGTGGAAAGAGAGTAGACACACACGCAGGAGTCAGTGAACCAGCACAGGCTGAGAAACACTGGGGTACCTGACATCGGGCGGTCCGAGGAGACAGGTGCCTTAAAAGGTCCGTTCTTATGACCTCACCTAACGGTAAAGGAAGAGGTGTAGTAGACCATTTCGATCTTATTATTTTAGTAGGAACATCCCAACAATACTCTCAACTTACTATTGCGTACTTTTCACGGAGGACATTATGTCTACTGTCTCCGAGAGTTCTTAAGGTAAAGGGTAGGGGAAGGAAGTACAGATAAATATCGTAGGGATCTCAGAGATGTTGGTCGGTGTACTTTAGGTCAACTTCCAATCCCAGGATGGTCGTCACTCTCGAAAGGGTTTAAATAGGTGTCGAATAGTGCCTATCACCAAGAGATTTACAAACATTTAGTACATCTTTCAGGGACTCGTACCGTAGAAGTTAAATCTTAAAGACTCGTGATGAAGTCAAAGGATCTCGAAGGGTCCACCACGTCACCATTTCTTAGATGAACGGTTACGGGGACGTTCTCTGTCCTAAAACTAGGGACCCAACCCTTCTAGGGGACCTCGTCTTTCACCGTTGGTTGAGGTCACAAGAACGGACCCTTTAGGGTACTTGTCACCTCCGACCGGTCGATGTCAGATGCCCCAGTGTCTCTCAGCCTGTGTTGACTCGTTGACTCGTGTGCGAAGTCAAAGGATACCAAAGTACCTTTAAGACGAAAGATACTGAGGACTTGTAAAGTTACTTCAAGAGGTCAAGCCCCCTTAGTAGACTACTTATTCAGAGAAACTTACTGGATCATGGGTCTACTCTCCTTTTGATACTACAGTATCAAAAGTTACAGTGGATAAATCAGATCTCGTAGTTTCGACGACGAGAAGTAGGAAGGACTTTCTCTTAAGAACGTTTGGACCGACGTACCGAGGGTTTTGGCCTGTTTTCGAAGGTCGAGAGGACCCCCAAAAGTGACGAAAGTTTATATAGAAGGCATTTTCCGTTAGTGCAACTCAGCGAAATCACAGAAAACCCTTTTCAGGAAGGTGTCACAACCCAGGTGGTACTCGTAGAGGAAGGGTCCTACAGCACGTCAATGACTGAAGAACCAAACACGATCGACTAACGTTACAAGACAAAGAATATGATCGTCGAACGGATTTCGTAGTCTTGCCGCGAGTAGGTGCTGCGAGTTCCATCGGGGTTCCGAGGTTAATGAGTCGTGAGTTCTTGTTACAGTAGCATCCTTCCTTGTCAGGTGTCCGACGGTCTCTCGGGAGGCAGACAGAAGCATTCTCAGTTCAACGATAGACACACTCCGACAGAGATTTTTGACAAGAACGGTGTTCTGAGGACCCCCCTAAAGAGACATTACTACTCAGAAGAAGGAGGCACTTTCTCTGACGACAAGTCACAAATCTTGATTTTTAGGTGACAAACGGTCACTCACGGTTCTCCGTCCGGACTTAGTACTACCTGATGGATCGACGCGTGAGTCCGTATAGTCCGACACGCGTAGGTGTCTTTCAATAGTGGGCCTAAGTAAGTAAGTAACTTTCATATAAACTTTTTTTTTTTCTTTCATATAAACTCTCGACCGAGATCCCCCTGTCGTCTCCTGTTCCGATGTTCTTAACAAATCAAGATAGTCTACTGGAACGATTCCTGTCCTTGGTCCTAACTGACTCACCCCCGAAAAGTATCCTCTGGGTGATGGACAATTGTGATGTAGGGTTTGATATGATGCATATGCAGAAGAGATTAGGCATGGTGTGTCTAATAGGTCTACTTCTGTGGTTCGAACGTGTCCAGATTCTTCGTCTCGTCCCTGAAAGGGCCGTCAAGGTCCCCAATTGTTAAACGGACGGTTACCTCCCCTGTGCCCAGGTTAGGGACTAGGTTCTTTCAAAGTGTACGACGTCCCGCCTATTCGGGCACGGGGTGTCGGTGACTCGGACACGAGGCCTCGGACGCTCAACTCTGAAGACTCGGACGCACGGGATCTCGGGCACGAGACGTTGTTCTCTTCGGTGACGTCACTCTTCGGACCCGTGGCGCTGATCTCTCAGCGGGGACGAGGAAGTTGGTCTCTTTCCGGAGTGACGTTGCTCCTGGGTCGTGTCGGCTTTTTTACTTAGTTTTTTTTTATTTTCTTCGTGTCGACCCTAGGTTTGGAGTCACGTTCGCAAAGGGATCGGGTGTGTGAGGACGGACTGTGTAAGGTCTTGGTCTGTGTCTCCGATATCATCGTAGTCTCTGACTTCCAGGGTGGTCGGAAAGGTAGATATCTTACCTCGGGGGGTGTATATACGCGGTTAAATTTCTCCCACACCACCCCTTCCTTGATCCTCTTACCCCGATTGGACGGACGTAGATCAAGGACAAAGATGTTCTATTGAACGCCGGAGAGACACGGGGTCAACGGAGTAACCATTGAGTACTCACGTACGATTCAGTGAAGTCAGCACAGGTTGAGAGACGATGGGGTACCTGACATCGGAAGGTCCGAGGAGACGGGTACCCTAAGAGGTCCGTTCTTATGACCTCACCCAACGGTAAAGGAAGAGGTCCCCTAGTAGGGTTGAGTTCCTAGTTTGGACACAGAGGTCGTAACCGTCCTAAGAAACGGTGACACGGTGGTCCCTTCGGGGCAGATTTGTAGTTATAGAGGTTTACGGTAGTGAAACCCGGATCTCGAAGTTGTATCGTTAAGACCTCCCTGTGTCAGTCGGATATCATTACTCACCTCGTATAATTCTCTAGTTATTTAACAGCCGAGGTGGACGCTCCGTATCGTTCAAACGTGTTTTTAGGAGGTCCGGTGAAAGAACCAGGTTCTGGTAATGTGTCGTCCCGTTCCTCGCTGGGTAGACGGTCTCCGTACCCCAGTAATAAATAGACTTGCTCGGAAGTAAAACATAAAACCCCTCTCCATAAAAGACCCCTTCAATCAGGGGGTGAAAAACGTCGGAATTTCCTACGGAAAATTCTCCGACGAAGGAGGAAGGGATGAAGGAAAGGACGCCGAGTCGTGAAACCGGTGACTTCAGCAGAGACCAACCCCTCGTACAGGAGGAGGGGCGTACTCGGGGTTTGGACTCTCGTGTCTGAGAAGGTTCGGTAAACCGCCGGGACCAACTAAAATAGTTCCAACATTGAGAGACCTTATCGACGGTAATTCGATCTCGTTTCGACCATGATAACACAGATGACGGCACAAAAGTATGTAAAGATGTATGTAAATAACTCACGGATGACATACACAGGATACCTACGGATGACTCAAAAGATAGAGGTGGTGGATGGTGGTAGGGGTGGTAGTGTCGTTTGTACGGAGTAATAGTAGAGGCTTACCTTTCGAACGGGGTACCAAGGTCTCCTCTCCAGGGACAGGAAGGGTAAGGTCACAGACGAGAGAGAGGTCGTCAGAGACGAGTCGGATCTCTATTTTGGAAGTTCCTGATCGGGGGACCAGAGTGCGGAACCATTCGACTGGAGGGTGGTGGGTTTAGGGTGAGACAAGAAGTGAGGGGTTACGGGACGTCGGTGGGAATTTGCGTAGGACTAAGTATTAGAAGAAACCAAAAAATTTGTAAGACATAACGACAAGGGTAGGGATGGAGAGACTAGAAAGACATAGAGACTCAAAAGAAGAGAGAACTTGTGAGTCGAGAGAACCTGAGGAAGAGACCAGTAACTAGAAGGAGGTGGAGACGGTGATGGGTAGGGACTCAGATAGTGTGTTGAGACTCTTTGTTGACAAAGGTATCGGGGGTAGAGGTCGGTGTCGTCCGAGTCCAAGAGTCTCTTCATCGGGAACTTGAGGTCTAAGAGCCTACTCAACGACTGTCCACAGATGAGGTTGGACTCAGATCCCTGAACGTTTACCTCTTCTTTAAAGTTCACCACCGAGACGAGACCTAGTGTAAAGACGAAACTTTTCTGTTGTCTAGACCAGGCCTGTGGGTCCATCCCTCAATAGTGGGAGGTGAGGACGTCAAAGGTAGCTCGACTAAAGTTCACCCGAATACATAACAGAGACGATGACGGTTTTTGTGGCGTCCCGAGAGCTCGCATGTGTTATCCACACGTCCACGAGGACGTGTGCACCCACGGGCGTTGGTGGGGTAGTAAAAGGGTCCGAGTAAAACGTCACCATACTTTCTCGTGTGTCTTAAAGATTCAGTCAACATAAGAAACGACAATGATAATAAACATCACGTAACTTCTCTCTGTTTGTTATG
Source organism: Capra ibex (assembly GCA_006410555.1). Lineage (NCBI taxonomy): Eukaryota > Metazoa > Chordata > Mammalia > Artiodactyla > Bovidae > Capra > Capra ibex. The sequence goes on along the minus strand of SJYO01052617.1, from coordinate 51,659,916 downwards.
TCGAACAAGACAGCGGAGAGGTCAGGATCTCTAAATGAAAACTCTTAATAATAAAAAAACAGTGACACAACTTTCTTAAGTTCTTTCTGATTAATGAGAGGAGAGAGAAAATCGACTCGTATTTCGACCTAGGCTGCCACTCGAACTCACTAGGCGATGTCCCATCACAAAAACACAGAGCCGAACTTCCACTAACCCCTTAGAGGACTCAGAAACGCACACAGAAACCTTTTGACACTCGTAGTGCGGGCCGTGGGTACAGGTTCCACCACTAGTTCCGGGACTCGCTGTCGTAATCTACGGGTACACCTACTACCGTGTCTTCCTGGGAGGTAGAGGGTAGAAGGGTTAAAGGGGAACTAGGTACTTAACAGGACAAACTACGTCTTTAGCATGAGAGGTAAGAGTTTCGGCCCGTGTCTGAACATATTTTGGGTGAGAAGACGAAGACCAACTCAGAAACGCGGGGTCCTGACTCCTCACTCCCGGGAACCCTCGTCGGAGACGTCCGCCCACCAGGACTGAGGTGGGGGTTAGCGGTCGGGTTTCAGGGGGACGGGGCGGAAGAGATCTGGGGCGTCACTAGGGCAGGTTGGTGCTCCACCAAAGTGAGTCTTTGAGAGGTCGCGAGTGTGACGAGTCGCGCCGGTCCTAGTGCACTATGTGAGTGTTTCGGGCCCAGGAATCAAGCGTTCATGGCTTCGACTCGGATTCTAGGGGCACCTTCTTAAAGAATCGACCTACTTAGGAATTTCCAGTTCGTATCTATCTTTAAAGGATCTACCTTCGAGTCTCCTAGGAATATCGGTAGGCACCGTCTTGATGACCAAACTTTACTAAGGGATCACCGAGTCACCATCTCTTAGGCAAACGTTACGTCCTCTGTCCTCTGCGCCCAAAATAGGGACCTAGACCTTCTAGGGGACCTCCTCCCGCACCGTTGGGGGAGGTCCTACAACGACCCTTTTAGGGGACCTGTCTCTGCGGACCGTCCGGTGACGGGGGCCCCAGCGTCTCTCAGCCTTCGCTGACTCGCTGACTCGTACGCGTCGTGCTAGACCACTCTTGGGACCTTCAAAGCTCCTCCTCGTCGTTCAGACGGGCGGGAGGACGAGGGAGGTCGGTCCGGAACTCGACGGACCTCGGGTAGTGCTCTGTTTGTCCCACCCCACCGGGTCCTCGACCCTTTTATGCACAAGGTCGAGGCCCTCGTCCGACACGTTGAGACCCGGGTCGAGTGGGGGAGAGAGTCGGAGAGTGCAAACAGTTTCCTCCCTCAGCGTGGTCTAATGGAGGCCCCAAGGATGACGACGCACTAAAAATAACAAAATACAAATAAATAGAAACCGACGTGACGAGAACCAACGTCATGTGTCCGAAGGAGATCAGTGTCGAGAGACCGAATCAAGGGGACGTCGTATACTCTAGAGTAAAGGGACTGGTCCCTACCTTGGGCGCAGGAGACGTCACCTTTCACCTAAGAATTGGTGACCTGACGGTCTCTTCAGGGACGTACTAAAAAATAAAAATTTTTTTGAGGAGGTAAAACTCCTCGAGACTCTGCACTGTCTTTCGTAAAGGTTCCACCACCCCCCCCCTGTAGACTCAAAGGAGATCTTTAAAATTTCTCGCTTTTATAGGTGGTTATCCTTTCTTCGTCGTTCTTTATAGGAACTTTCTGTCCCGTTCGAACACTGGCCCCCCACCCCGGCCTTGATCCCGGGACCTGGTGTATGAGAGGGGACCTAGAAACTTGATTATAGTCTGTAAAAGATGTTTTGTCCGGTGACCTGTCGTTAAACCGTTGGGTCCCTGTACCAGGTGACGAACGCAATTACGAGGCATTACCTCTGTGTTCCTGACACAGGGCCGGACGCAAAGTGACGAGGCCCTCACCCTCCCCAGATTAGGGGGGTGGGGACTCTCCGTCCTGATTGGCGTCCGACCTCGCTTCTCCACCGTTCTGTTCTCATCCTCGCGGCCTTAGTGAACTTTTCTTGTTTATCAAGTTTTTGGTGTTCGTTGTAGTCGTCCAGGGTCTCCCGTTCCGTTCGGGCGTTTATAGCTACGACTTCGGCCAACTCTTCAGGTAGGTCCTTCCGGTCCTTTAGTCCTTCGACCGTCAAGGTGGCTCCCGATAAGTCTCGGGGTCGGTGCCGCTGGTAGAGGCGAGGACGCCGAAAAAGATTACCTGCACCTCGGAGGTTTAGGGAGAAAGACCCGGGGAGTATCCCGACAATTGTGGCAAACGGTCGCTTTTTCAAGTCCTTCTATAGTTTGGTTGACAAGGCACCGAAAGGACGGGACGACGGAAGACATTGTCCTCCATCCCTCACCTCGGTTGACCGGGTGGCGGGGGAGGAGAGATGAACCCGAGGGTGCTCTCCCCAGTGGACCGTCACTTAGTTCCTTTCTGAGAAATCTCTCTTCCTCTCGAATGGCGGATGGACGGAGAGACGTCGACGGTCGCGACCATACCCTCGGGACACGAACCGCCCCAGTCTCAGAGTCGACTTCTGCTAATCCCAGCCGCCGAAAGGGACAGACTGGAGTAAGGTAGAGCCACTAACCTTTGACCCTCCCCAGAACCTCTAGTTAGGTTGAGTAAAGAGACTACCACTCGTTTACCTCTTCAAGCCCTTACCCTTCTCTACATGAGTCTCAGCAAGCCCGTTCTCTCGGTCTTATTCTTCGCTTTAGACGTGTCCACTTTTGCGTGCTATCTCGGACTCGACTAAGCTTCTCAGTCGTCTGGGACATTCTCGGTTCACTGGGTAGAGACCCCTGGGTAGATTCCCTTCCACCCATGGACCTTTTCCCCACCCTCGGTTCCTGCGTACCTCCCACCTCGAACCTACTCACCCGCACCGGAGTCTCCTCTCGGTCAGTGTCTTCCGGTGACCAGAAATAGAGGAACGCCGTGACTATGTGAAGGTCACACCACCGACCATCGAGTCACGAAGGTCGATTCACTGGACCAGTGTTTTCTCTGAACCTGAAGGGAAAAATTCCCTACGAATGTAAGAACCTGGATGTTCCTCTTCCACTCCAACTCCCACTTTCTGTGTCTTAAACTCCTTTCAATATTGAACTCACGATTTCTTAACTACGAAATCTTAACACCACGCCCTCCTCCGAACTCTCAGGGAGCCTGTCGTTCGTCTAGTTTGCTCAGTTAGGATTTCCTTTAGTTGGGACTTATAAGTAACCTTCCTGACTATGACTTCGAGGTTATGAAACCGATAGACTACACTTCTCGACTGAGTAACCTTTTCTAGGACTACGACCCTTTCTTCCTAACTCCCGTCCTCCTCTTCCCCCGTTGTCTCCTACTCTACTAAAAACTACCGTAGTGACTAAGTTACCTGCATTCAAACTCGTTTCAGGTTTTCTATCACTTCCTGTCCCTTCGGACAGGGAGGAATCTGACGTCAGGTACGTCAGATTCACAGTCTGTGTTGAATCGGTCACTTGTCGTTGTATTGAACCTATGTTTATGTTTGTTGAGATAGGGTAGACAAAGAGAGGTCCGACACCCACACCATATCAGGATTTCTACTCTCGGTAATTTGAATTGGACAATCGGTCCTAGTCCGTTGAGTCACCAATAGACTTGAATCTACGGGAGACAGAAAGACGAAGACGGTCGGATCGTGTGTCGAAGGTAAAGTTCCGAGACTGAACCGAGTTGTACCGACGACCTCGAGGTCGGTAGTGAAAGGTCCGTCTGTCCATCCTTTCTCACCCTTTCCGTAGTTTCCCATCATACGGAAAGTCGACTCGGTCGAAGGGAACTCGGAGGACGGGTCTGTAGGGTGACTTGTATTGGTGAATGTAGGGTACTTGTCTTAAACCAGGACACCAGTACGTATCGACGAACCTTTTGGTCTTTTACCCCCAAAATCGACCAAAGTAGTCGAGGGGTTTATATTGTTTAAGAGACCAATCCCTTCTTTTCCTAACCCGGAGAACCTGTCTTGGTCCTCAAGACCGAAGGGGAACCCAGACCAAAGGAAACACGAGACCGACACATCCACATTGGGACCAAAAGATGTATACACTTTACTCCTTTTAGTTCCGTCCGAGGAGGGGATGGAGTTTCTCGTTCGTACTATTATTTCTTGAATTAATTTTAAATTTTTCTATGTTTCTATCGTTTCCTTCCTTTTATTTGACCATCCCCCGGTCCGCACGTGTCCTCACCTCGAACCGAGGCGACCGGTCGAGACAACAGTTGTGAGGTCCCCTCGCCCGATTAATTCCCGGGGGACGACGTCTCGGAAGTCTTTCCATTCTTAAGAAACCTTTACATTGATTAATGGGGGATGGACTGAAATTCTGATATAAAAACGTAGACGTGGAGGAAGTTTTCTTCGGAATGGACAAACGACGACCGGGTCCACACCTTGTCAACCCCCTCACTTACCCGTTCACTCTTCACTTTTAGACGGGTGGAGGACCACGGGTCATCCTAGTCACAGGAGGGGAGGGACGGAAACCGGGTTTAACATTGTCCTCATTTTGACTCAAGACAGGAGAAGGAGGGGTGGGATAGAGACCACCTCTACGATTCCTCGACCTCCCTGGTTCCGACCCCCTGCGTTGGTCCACCAATACACCCTGAACTCTCTTCGAGAGTTTATTGTCCTACTGCAGGTATGAGGGTCCGTGTTCACAGACGTCTGGTTACCTCTACTCTTCTTTTTACAGTGACAGTAGTAGTGACCTCCTCCTCCTCTGTCTCCTTCTCCTTCGTCGTCTTCTCCTTCCCTGGTGTACTTCGAGACCAAATCCTTCAATTTTAGTTTGAGCTTCTGGTCACGGGACGTGTCCCGAAGTAAGATTCTTCTACGTTATTTCTCTTCCGTCAGTCCTCCCTTCTACCTCCCTCTCTTATTCCTCCCATTTTACTTCCGTCAACCCGATACAGACGTTTTGGACCCTCCTACTGTCTGGGAAATAACTTTGATGTCTTACAATCATAACTGGAACCATACCTTTTGTGGATCTCTTGTAAGAAGGGCTCGAATGGAAAGGTCTCTTGAAATCGCATCTGTTGTCACTCTAGACCCCTTTTAGTCCCTCTTGTCCGTCCCTAAGATTATCTTTTACACTTCTTGAAGGGTCGACATTGTCGAAGGGTCTTCTCCCAAGTGAACTTCCCGGAAACATCCTACTCATCCTCAAGTGATCTACCGGTCCTCCTTTCTCGTACGGTCAGTTTCCGTTGTGGTATACATTTCGGGTTTCTACACTTTACCGGTTCCTACAGGTCCCTTCACGTCAACCAACCCAGACCGACCTGTCTCCAAACATCCCCCTCTCATCGGCCCCTATTTCGACTTAGTTACCCGACCAGGGTAAGGACCCTTTTAGTAAGTTCCTTATACCCGAAAGCCACTTCCATTGACCCTCGGTGACTGTCATCATCGTCCCGTCGTCGCATTAGTGGTCGTGCAAAATCCTATTCGTCAGACCGACGTCTTTCCCTTCACCTGAACCCTCTGAACGTCGTCGTTGTGTTCGATTTCCTGGTAGCGTTTCGAGACTCTCGGGCTCACCGACGTCCTACCTCCGTATCTCCCGTCTTTCCGGGTGACCCACTCATACCTGTCCTGAACCACTGACCACCCTACACCTTCTTAGATACTCAGGACGTAAGGACCACACCCACTACCTGTGGTGATTGGTCCAGCCTGTATTCTTCCTTCTTCACACTATCACTCCACTACTTAAATGGAAGACTGTAGAGTTGACACCTCACCGTCCCCCTGACAGTCCATGACCACCGTTTCACCACCAACCTGTGCGTCCCGTCCTCGACCTCCGTACACCCAGTAAACACATGTGCACTGGGAGACCAGAAAAAAAAAAAAAAGGTTGACCTGACGTGTTGAAAGGTCTAGAATCAAGGGGTCGGTCCCTAGCTTGGGGTCACCTTCACGGTTCAGGATTGGTGACCTGGCGGTCCCTTGAAGGAAGAGAGACCAGAAAATTTAGCACCCGGACAACGGAAAAGAGTCCCCGGGTCCTTGAACCAGTGTAGATCTCCTCCCGTCCGCTCAGTGCACCCCTCCTCTCTGGGAGGAGACCCTACTCTCTCCCACTCACCCTTAGGGATCCCTCCTCGGGGGAGGAACCTTCTACGTCCAGAAATCCTGGTTCCTCGTAGGGAGTCCATTCTGTCTTTCGAGAAGTAGTTCGACAAGAACCGGGCCGGGGGAACCGACTCGTTGACGAGTGTGTACCTCGAATTACGATTGTTCTTCGTTTACCAGAGGGATTCTCTGAAAACCCACTCTTTGGGTCTCGGAAAGAAACGGTACTACCGAAATCCTTCGCGTCCGAGTCCTTACCTCCCTCTTCCTTTCTCTGCTTCTGACCCTCTACCCCTCCCTCTCGTCATTAGTCGACGCTCCTGAGTCCCCCCCGACCCTTTTGCCCTACTCCCTCTGTCTCTCCATAGTTCGGGATCCCCTAGTGGTTGTCCGACCTCGTTGACTACTTGTTAAGTCTGAAACTGGACTCAGCAAGTCTTCGTCGGGGTGGTAGAGAAAACCACAGGACCGTTCACGCTCACAGGTCCGCCGAGGGTGGACCTGCAGGTAGAAACAGTCTGCGGGTGTGTGAGGGTATGTCACAGGAGGTTCTACCACCCGACGTGCCGGGGGTAGACGGTCGGGTAGAAACGGTAGGGACTCGGTCTCTGGACGACTGGCCATTGGGACCCGCCCGTCTCAGGAGGGCGAAGACGCCACCTCTCATCTTTGCCTTAGTCGGAGAAAGAAACCTGAACGATGGACTGTCACGACCCTTTAACGTTTCGATAAATAAGGGGAGAGGTCGGTCACCGCACGTTTTCGGATGAACTTCCCTGTGGCGGTTTCAGTTCTCCGGAGGAAACACTGGGCCCGGTGCTCCGAGTTCCTGGTCTGTCACGAAGTCTGTCGTCGACACAGGTTCACGGTCAGACGCTAGTGGTTGTGTCTCGTCCGCCGTTGAAGAGTCTACTCTGGCTTTCCCTGTCAGCCAGTGTACCTGGGAAGGGCTCTCTCCCACCGCTACCCCCGTGGAGACGCCCCCTCCTTTCCCCTCTGTCTTCGTTTCGTACAAACTCTACTCTTCCTTTTCTGGTTAAACGGGACGCGCCGTCGTAGAGGGAGAGGTAACGTCTCTGGCACCTGGTTAATAAGGTAGTTCAAGCTACAATCTCTTCGGTCGAAGTAATCTCGAAGTTCCGCGTACTTTGCAATTAGTACCTTGGAACTATAAGACGTCCTCTCTGAATGACACCTTTCCTTCCCCCTTTTTTTAGTGTGAAAGTAAAAGGAAACTCCAATTATCTTCCGATTAAACTTTCGTGAGCCAATTACTCTTTCGATTTTTATGGAGAACATCCTAGTGTACGGAGTCAGGACCGGAGCCGTCGGGGTCGGAGAGGCCTCGTCCTTCGGCCGAAGCCCTCCCTCGTCGTCGGGCCGGGTGCTTTCTGGCCGTAGGTGGCGCAGACGCAGGGGCCTACGCCGTCCACCAGGGAGGGCCCGCCGGTACAACGAGCCCTCCCTTCGGCCACCTGGCTCCCTCACCCCTCTCCCCGGCGGGAGGTCCCCGAGGAACCTGGTGTACCGTCCCCGAGGGGTTCGCCCTTACCGTAAAGGACCGGGGAGCGGAAGAGACTGGGCCGGGGCGAACTGGGGCCCCGACCGTGGCCCTCCCACAGGTGACGTTTGCTTCAAATGGAGGACCACTTCTTACCATTGGGAACCCCACCAGTCTCATCGAGGGACTCCCTGACTTCGGTGTCCCGTTCTTTTACTACACAACACCTTTTACTTCTCTCCAGACTAAGTCGGAGCTCCTAAGCATACACACACACACACACACACACACACACACACACACACTGGAGCCGGACCCGGAGGCACGAGTACCGTACGACACTAAGGGGAACGAGACTCTGTCTGTCTGTCTGTCTGTCTGTCTGTGTGTGTGTGTGTGTGTGTGTGTGTGTGTGTGTGTGTGTGTGTGTAAAGGAGGAGGGTCCCGGACCAGACGAGGGGGGAGTCCACCAGAGTGGTCGTGAGGGGGGTGGTACCGGGGCGGGTGCCGTATCGAGGGTAACTAACTTTCTACGAGGGTAATTTGTACGGCCTGAGGAATGAGGGAGGGAATGAGGGGCGGGGGTTGGACCTGGGTAGCCTCCCTTTCTATCTGCCTCACATCGGTGTTCGCCCATCGACCGTCTTTACTCCTGGGGTGTGTGTGAGACTTAAGGAGAGGGGACATTAAGGTCCCAGTCCTCTGGTTCTGGGTAAGTAACTAAGTGTGTTGGTCGGAAATATTTTCCGGACGTCGTACGGACTGGTTCCTGTAGTAGCGGTTGCTCTTTTCGTGTCTACGAGCATGTCCGTCTATCTTTAATTTGTTTATTTATGTAAATTGGGTCATAACTCCTCAGACCTGTATAAACTCATGTGTATACTTTACCAAAATACACCGGGGTATTAAGGGGGATTGACGTAAGACGGTTTAGCGGGAAAAGGACGAGGGAATTTCTGTAAACCGGTTTAATATATGTAAACGTCGGGTCAACAATGTCGGGAGACAAAGTTATAACCAGAAGGGTCCACCACGATCACCATTTCTTGGACGGACGGTTACGTCCTCCAAACCATTCTCCAAACTAGAATATTCTCTACGTCCAACCTAGGGACCCAGTCCTTCTGAGGGACCTCCTCCCGTGCTGTTGGGTTAGGTCATAAGAACGGACCTCTTAGGGCACCTGTCTCCTCGGACCACCCGATGTCAGGTATCCCAGTGCGTCTCAGTCTGTGCCGACTTCGTTGAATCGTACGTACGTAAAAGTGATAAATAAGGCTAAATAAATCTTGAAGTCAGAACCGTTTTAAGTCTCGAGACAAGGAGGTCTGAACAGATACCGACTTACCTAAACCCACCCCAGACACCCAGTGGGGGTGGCAGACTAAGGGACGGACTCCCGCTGCAGAACGATGGCCGGAGAGACAGATTCAGACTGGTCGGTCGGGACCGGCGAGCGAATTCCACCACCCCCCTGCACCTGGACGTCCCTGAAGGGGGGGTTGTCGTAGTAATGAACCAGTCCCTCCGAGTCTAGGTCGAATGAAGAGAAAGAGGTAGAGGGGAAGGGGAGGGTGTAGAGAAGGTCTACCTTTGGAAGAACACCCCTCAGGGACGCCTTACCGACTTCGGGTCTAGAGAAGAACCCCAAGTGAGGTAGGTTCCGTCCCCGTGTGTTGGAGCAGGTAGTTGTCACCCTCTCGTCTGTCTAGTGTCGACGGGGAGGGTCCTGGACCCCGACGGAGGTCGGTGGGAGAGAGGTGGGACGAGTCCTCGTTCCCGTCGGTCTTTTGGACAACCGGTACAATTTGCCGGTTGACCCTCGATGGAAGTACCCCCGTCTCTTTCAAGGGGGCGGGAGGAGGTTGTCCTTCCCTCTCTGGTCCGAAGGAAGTGTGTGACGTCAACTCAGTCCGGTCGAAGGAGAGAGACAGAACCGGTTACCCTACCTCCTCCCCATGTCACTAGAAGTGTCATTGCCCGGTTACAAATACTTTACCGTGGACGAAAGGTCCGTCTTAGACACTACGTCCAGGATAACGTTGGAAGGAGCATCTCCACTCCTCTGACTCCGTGGTCTCCCCACTGCGTCACAGGCTCCAGTGTGTCCTACACGACCTCTGGGAGAGTCCGACCAGGACGTCGGTGCGGGGTCCGTGACGGCGTCCCCACGACTCCCAGAACCGGTAGGAAGGTCCTACCCAAACAGGATTTTCGTCGCGGTAGTGACTCTCCGAAAATTCGTCTCAGTCCTGTCTGGGACTTCGGCCCAAGACCTCTGCACCCAGTCGGTTCCATATCCGATGAGTGTGCGATTCCCCGGTGGAACTCGGCTGGACAAAAGGATGTCGGACGGGTTGGAGTAAAGAAACCCCCAGAACCCTTACGAGTACTTCACTAAACTTTCCCGACATGCCGGGGGAACCTGGGACGTTTCCCTTCTCGTCGTCCCAGAAGGACGGAACGGGACCGGGAGCCTACGTGTGTCGAGGGACCTCTTATGTAATGCGGAGACTTGTATCGCGTCACTGTACGTTGACTACAAGACACCTGCCAATCTGTCGTCGTGCCGACTCCTGATCCTTTGTGGTCTGTCTACCTACGGTGGGAGAGGGGTAGTGGAGAGGACGTGTTGTGACGTACGGGACGGGGGGTCCTTCACCCCTCCCCCGGACCCGTGACCAAGATCCCGTCGGACCTCCCTCTTCGGTCGGGAGAGGACCTCGTGTCTTGGGTCCCTAGTGGGACCACGAGTCTACCTCTGGCACCCCGGTCACTCGGGTCTGACGTCCGAGGACATCGGCTGTGTGGGTCGAAGTCAAGACTAAGACGAGGGTGAGGATTGTCGAGGACTGACGAAAGTCTACAGTACGATAAAGTGGAGGGCTCGTTGAGGTGCCCCTTCCACAACAGGGTGGCATACTAACTTCTTGGTCTCCGGATACGATGACAAGGGTGTGGTCTTGACCTTAAGTCTGACGAGACTACTTAAGGTCTCGAGAGTTGGGGAGACGGTCGGACCTTCCGTTTAGCGGTTTCGGGAGGTCTGGGGGTAAAGGAACCATTTTTCCACCTTAGTCAGGGGTGAAGGGACCCGAAACTCTTCCAAGACACAACTGCCTCTCAGACTGTGTCACGAACTTGTACCAACATAAGTACACCCAAAAGATCTCTTTGTCTTGGCTGTCCTACACATATATTTATCTCTCTCTCTCTACATAAAATTCCTTAGTCGAATACACTAACACCTCCGAGTATCCCCTTTCGACCTTCTGACCTCTGGTCCCCTTCCGCACGTCAGACTCGGGTCACTGACAGACAACCACCGGAGGGGAGACCGAGACCCCTCCAGTTAGAAACAAGATTAGTTCGGAAGTTGACTAGCACACTCCGGGTGGGTGGTGGGTGGAATCCCTCTCGTTAGACGAAACGAGGTTCACGTGACTAAAGTCACAAGTAGAGTAGGTTTTTGTGGAAGTGTCTTTGTAGTGTCTTATTACACACTACTTTAAAGACCCGTGACTTTAAAGACCATGTTGGGTCGGTGTAACTGTGTGTTTTAGTTGGTAGTGTTACCACTTGTAGGGACGATACCATCGGTAAGACCCATCCCCGNACCTCTGGTCCCCTTCCGCACGTCAGACTCGGGTCACCGACAGACAACCACCGGAGGGGAGACCGAGACCCCTCCAGTTAGAAACAAGATTAGTTCGGAAGTTGACTAGCACACTCCGGGTGGGTGGTGGGTGGAATCCCTCTCGTTAGACGAAACGAGGTTCACGTGACTAAAGTCACAAGTAGAGTAGGTTTTTGTGGAAGTGTCTTTGTAGTGTCTTATTACACACTACTTTAAAGACCCGTGACTTTAAAGACCGTGTTGGGTCGGTGCAACTGTGTGTTTTAGTTGGTAGTGTTACCACTTGTAGGGACGATACCATCGGTAAGACCCATCCCCGTGACGGGGGACGGTCGTTGTGGGCACCCAGAAGTAGCCCCCTACACCATGGGTACTGCCGGTAAACATACACGTAGCACCCAGGTACCCTTCCACACGCACACCTCCCCCTCCCGAGTACTCACTTGTGTATCCGTACATGTGTCAAGAGTTCCACATCCTGTAGGGGGGTTCCACCCCTCGGTTCGACACACGTCTGAGACCTTGTTCTCCCCGGTGAAGTGACTGGGTAGTCCAGGGTCCCTCACCCCCGCCAACTTCCTCCATCGATCTTACACCACGTTTAGGACTGAAGACCGGCACTGCGATCCATCTTGTGACTCGGAGGGACTCTGAGCCCAGTCGGAGTCGTTTCGTCCTTATTACTTGGGCCGGTGTGTCTCGACGACCCTCCTACGTCACGTGCTTACTTTCGCGATTGACCCCGGTCGGGTCGAGGTCGCTTGCATTCTCGGGAGGGAGGGGTTGGAGCGACTACTCTTCTCGAGCAGGTTTCGTCTCGTCTTTGAATTAATCCTAACCTTTTTACACTTAAGGTTCCGAATAATTTAAGTACTATAAAAATGAATGGTACATGGGTCTTTATATAAATCGTTTCGTTAAATGTGGTAGTGACCGACTACCTAACACCAAAAGGTTCAACTCAAAATTCTACATTTACCCGAGGTTAGTCCCGAACCGGCACTCTTCTACGAGGGGAGGGTAGGACAGGACCGGGAAACCCGAGGTCGGAGTGGACCCGTCGGAGGACCCCACCTGTCTACCGGGACTCGAGGATGGAGGGTCCCTCCGAGACGACCCTTGCAGAGACGGACCGCCCTCTCCCTTCCCCACCCCTCGTTTCTCCGTTATATTATTGTCACTATTGTTGGTAAATAGTTCGTGAATGGCACACGGTCTATGACACTCGAAGTGGCGCCCATTGAGTGAGTGGGGAGGGTCGTTGGAGCCCTCTATTTCTCGTGGGTCCGTGGAGAAGACTCGTCGACACACTGAAACCCGTATACCAGACTGGGGAGAGAGAAAGAGACGGAGTCAAAGGAGTAGACGTTTCACTTCTATTATTCTCGATATACACTATTCGCGATTCGCGTTAAGGACCTTTAATCAGTTGAGAGTTGTACTCTGTAGTCACTCAGATACTTCGTTGTTTAGAGAACGAGTTCTAGTTTGTCGACCGTTCGCATCTTAGCCCCAAGTCGTAGTCCACGTGTCTGAGACTTCAAGAATTGACGTCCACCCCTACCGGGGTGTCATATGACCATGGGTCCGGTTGGGACAGAGTACAGTAGACGGAAAATACAGACTCAAATTCCTGCCTCCTCAGTCCCTCCTCAGTCACTCCAGACTATTTTGTGTAGGTCCTTCGGGTCCGTTCTCAGCACAGAACCACTGGACGGCTACGACTCCCTCTACCTCCGAGTGAGGGGTTCCAAGTCCAATGGGGTCCCGTCCAGTCGACGGTCGTAGGTCGGGCCGGAAAGGAGAAACCAAACAGAGGCAGGAGGGACGCCTTACGGGAACGGGCTTTGTTCCCGAACGACACCGTCTTATTCGTCGACCGGAACCCTAAAATAAATGACTTTACTAAACGAATACTTGGTCGTACAATTACGTTTTGACTTATAGTGAGGCCGAGGCTAATTTAGTAGTGTCCAAGGTTTACTTAACTTAACTGGCATGTGTCTTGGGACCTGGCTTATTCCGACCACTCGAGTCCAGGAGGACGGGACCGGTCGGTGGGAAAGGGTCCTCTCGTCGACCTACGTCTACAATGACCCCTGGTCCTCTTGGGTCCCCCTCGTTGTCGCGAACGGAGACCTCCTCCCTTGGTCCGGGGTTTCCTATGACGGGTCGAGCGAGGAAGACAACGGTGGCGGTCCGGAGACCCTAACGTACTCCTTTTGTCGGGGAGAGGGAGAGACTGAAGGAAGACTCGACTAGGGAATGAAGTGAACACGAAGGTTTACTGTGGAGACGGTACTTCGGAGGGACCTAAAAGGGTTCACCTCAATGAGGAAGGGTAATGGGAGGGGTAGACACCAAAAGAATCTTAATGTGTGAGTAGGTAACGAGGAACTCGGACTTTTGACCTTCGAGGAACTCTTGTCTCTGGAAACAGAACCTAGCAGAGGTTCTGGTTGCGGTTCTGGTTCTGATCAGGCATTGTCCAGTGTGGTCGTTCCCGACGCAAGAGTTGACACCTTGACTCGGTAAAGGAAGGAAACTGGAACTCTCCACACGATATTACCCACACCCGGGGGGGAGAAACACCGACCCAAAGAGGTGACATCAAATGGTGTCGCCCCTCACCTCACTGGGACCTCTCCGAATCGTCACCGGACCGACTCCCGACTGAAATCGGGGTTCCGACACTCGAGACCGACACCTAAGCACTTGACAAGTGGCCAAGTAGTCTACGCGGTCTCTACTCGTCTGTGATTCCCGTGAGAGACCTCCAGTGGGTTCTTACGTGGCAGAATAAAGACCCCCTAGTGTCCTCAGGGTTTGTTGATCCGAACGGAAACGGGGGGGTAGGGTCCCAGTAGACGGGGACACACCAGAAAGGGGAGGTCTTTGCTGTTCGTGGAGCGGAAAAGTGGAGACGTCCGTAATTTATTATTATTATTGTACTATTATCACTATGTTTTATTTCATGGAAATTACACCAAAAATAAAAGTCCAATATTTTTATTATGTATGACTAACATCGTTTAGAAGTTGTTTCGTCTCTCCACTCTGTTTTGATTTTCGTAGATTAGGTGTGATCTTCATTTATGATCATTGTAAAACCATGTAAACATAATTCTGAAAAAGGTCCCGAAGGGACACCAGGTCACCAATTCTGACGAAGATAATATCCTCCGTGTCCAAACTAGGGACAACTCCCTTGATTCTAGAGTGTACGGTGTGTCACGCCGGTTTTAATTTTTTTTTTTTTTTTTTTTTTTCTGAAAAGGTCTCACATGCACGTGGATACAGACGTATAATAGTTCGTGTAAATCCTAGTGCAGTACATATGAAAAGTAATCGTGTTATGACGTTTGGAAAGGAGTGCACTGATTCCCAAAAGTCTGGAAGGGGGTTACCGTCGGAGTAGAAAGGAGGAACGTAAAACCAGTAAGAGCCTCCGGTCGTCTCTTTCGGGTCGGGTCCTCCCTTCCCTTTTGGGTCGCGCGTAATTGGCTCAGTCGGTGAGTATTTCAATTTGTACATTTTCCGTTTCTCTACGTGTCAATTAGTTTATCACCTAATCAGGCTTCCAACTTCCTCTATCCCGTTCGCAAAGTTAGACTATGAAATTTACAAATTGTTCGTTTCAGTGGAAAGAACAGGATGGAGTCATTAGGGTGGAGAGAACCCTTAGACTGTAGGACTTTAGAACTTGTAGTACTTGGGGTAGGACTGAACTTGTAATGGGGAGGCACTTTTAGGAAAATAAAAATGTCACATTTAGTCGGTCATTCGTTGTTAAAGACTGGTGGGTTTCGAGGGCCCGACCACGAGTCTCTTCAAAGGAGACCTTCAAACCACTTTAAATGTCGGGGTGTGGGGTGGGGGTGTGTGTTGGATGAACGTCCAAAACCCCCCCACGACACACACGTCCCCCCACCTTCCCCACCAGTACCATCTTCCACCTTCGACTCTGAGATTAGAGGTTACCTTATCGGGTTCCAGTTTGTGACCCCTGATCGTATACCGAAACCACTGGGTCGGTGTTTAAGCTTTATTTACCCTGTTGAGAGGTTGGTAAAGACAACGGGAAAAGGAGTCGCCGAGAGTTGGTGTCTAAGAGCCTTCCAGACTCCGACAAAGCCAACAGTGTTGACTCTTCCTTCCGTAGGACGCCCATCTCCGGTCCCTACGGTGTTTTGTGTCGTGGTGGTGCGGCCTCCTGGCGCTACGTACGCCGTTATCCCAGCTACTTCGGTTCGTCCCAACCTTTTCCTTTACCGTCGGGTGAGGTCATAGGAACGGACCTCTTAGGGTACCTGTCTCCTCGGTCCGTCCGATGTCAGGTACCCCAGCGTCTCTCAACCGGTGTTGACTCACGGACTCGCGTGTACGTACGTGGACTCGTCCCTCGAAGGTCACCGAGTCACCCACTTTTCGGACGGACAGTTATGTCCTCTGCGTCCTCGGAACCCAAACTAGGGACCTCTTCTTTCTAGGGAACCTCATCTCTTACCGTTTGGGTGAGGTCATAAGAACGGACCTTTTAAGGTGCCGGTCTCCTCGGACCATCCGATGTCACGGATCTCAACGTTTTCTCAGCCTGTGCTGACTCACGTCGGTTTGTCGTCGTCGCTTAGCTCGTCCTGGGGTGACCGGTAAGGCCCTGTCCGGAAGGGAGAGTAGGGGACGAAATCGAGGAGAGACTTCGTGGATCGATCCATTGTCATAAACTCCGTGTAAAGGACACGACAAAACATCTCCACTTTTGGGGGGGGTGGTTTCTCCTCTACAACTGATGAACTCCTGGTACTCGTGGCCCGGGGTCCGGAGGACCTCGGAGTCCTGACCACCTGCCTTGGGGACACTGTGGGGGACGAGGGAGTGGTCGGCTAGTCTCCTAGCACGTGTTCGATTAACGTGTGGGACGCTGGGGGGACGGGGTCACTGGGGGTGGGAGTAGTGGACGGTGAATTTTTACGGAAAGGTTTGGAAAATCCCCTCGAGTGGTAGAGCAGAGGTACGTACCGGGACGTTATTTGGACAGAGACGAGGTTTATGCCTGCAAAGTCGAACAAACCGGAGTGAGACGCCGCCTGTGTACTTGAACGCAAGTGTGACTCTGGCTCCGTGGACGAACAGGGACACTACATGTGAGTCTTGGAAGGTCCAAGTGTCTACGTGTAAGAGTACTTGGGGTTTCCGTTCGACCCACCGACTCTGAATCAGGGAACTCTAGTTTTCTCATTTACCTATCTCCGGAAGAACCCGTCTCGTTCCGTTACGATGGGACGGAAACTTTCGTATCCTGTTCGAGACCCCTCGTCCATCGGGGATCTGTTAAAACTGCCGACCTCTTTCCTCCTCTGTCCTTACTGTCCCAGAACTTCCCTTACAAGAAACTCGTAGTTTCTCTAAACAAGAAGAACCCCGAGAAAGATGGTGGGGTTGAGAACTCTATTGGTTTACCGGTGAACGACAAGGATATATGAAGAACTTCACAACGTCCTTCCCTCTGGGGAAGGTCCCAGGCTCTCACCCAAGAACAGATTGTGAGTCTTTACTTTAAAGGTTCCTCTGTGTACTCGACTGTTTCGTTCTCTGAAAAACCCTTCCTCACGACCCGTCTCTCGTCGTCCCATTCCCTTGGGTCCTCTTGACGAGACGTGTGCCGAGCGTCAGAGCCCAAAGTACCACTACCTTGAGCAAAGACCCAAAAGAGACCGGTTAGTAAGACTGAGTCCCAGGAAGGACCACCGTATGGGTGACGAGTCGGTTCTGTCTAAGGCCGTTCTTCCCAAGGCCCTCCACCTTCCTGTGCACCACAGAGGAAAGGGTTTAAGAAGGACAGCCACCACCGAATAATCAAGGCGCAAGGAATGGTCCTGGAGGACGGTATTTTATTGAGTGCATTTACCAATGACACCATGGACCGGTACGACCCGCCAAAACCAGTCATACAAAAGGGATTGTCTTCCTAACGATTCAGCTGAATGACCATAAACCTCTCCGACAGGGCAATCCAGTGTCCAAAATGCCGGTGTGGAGACGTGTCTCCCGTTTCTAGTTCCCAGATTCCTCCGTCGTATAGGAGATGACCTTTAACCTTGTGTCTTTACTCGGAGACCGGAAATAGACGGCCAAGTGGAGACCCTCCCGACAACAGATCCGTTGCCGAGGACCACCAGCTGTAGTTCCACTACAGTGAGAGGTAGAGTAGGACCCTCGAAGTCTCTTGTTCGGTCCCGAATTTCCGGTCCAGTGGTTCAAGGTGGTGGAGTAAAAAGAAGGAAAACCATAAGAACTGTTATTCGTGGTGGAACTTATTTACGACTGACGGTTCATAAGCACGTACCGGACCCCCCTATCTTCCCCCGTCGATCGGACCTCTGAAAGCGTTTTCCGGGTTGGGTTCCACCTAGAGTCCCGACTTCTCTCTCTTCAGACGAGAGTAGGGTGTGCTCTGTGAAGATAACAGCCGTGTACTCCTAGCCCCAAAGGACTAACGTGACTCCCTTTTCCGGTAGGGAAGGGATGATGATAGACTTCGGAAAGGGTCAACCCGACTAAGTCAAAGATTGATACTTGTCTTCGGGTACTCCGGTCTTATGCCATTGACTCCGTCTCGATCTCTCTCTGAGGTCCTGTCCTATTGACTCACAGTTCTGTTTCTCTGAGTCAAGTTAGGTCAGTGAGTCAGTACAGACTGAGAAACGCTAGGGTACCTGACGTCATATGGTCCGGAGGGACAGGTAGTCGTTGAGGACCTCGAATGAGTTTGAGTACAGGTAACTCACCCACTACGGTAGGTTGGTAGAGTAGGAGACAGCAGGGGAAGAGGAGGACGGAAGTTAGTAAGGGTCTTAGTCCCAGAAAAGTTTACTCAGTCAAGAAACGTAGTCCACCGGTTTCATAACCTCAAAGTCGAAGTCGTAGTCAGGAAGGTTACTTATAAGTCCTGACTAAAGGAAATCCTACCTGACCAACCTAGAGGAACGTCAGATTCCCTGAGAGTTCTCAGAAGAGGTTGTGGTGTCAAGTTTGCGTAGTTAAGAAGTCACGAGTCGAAAGAAATATCGGGTTGAGAGTGTAGGTATGTACTGATGACCTTTTTGGTTTCTCTAATCTCTACCCAAATCCTTCTTTGTCGTGTAGACTTGTAGTTGGACGACTGGGAGGAATCACTATCTTCCTGGTAGTGAAAGTGTCGTCTCTACGGCCCTCCTCTCGGTGTAGTCCCTTTATGCCAGTGAAACTTATGGACATAGTGGGAGGGAGAAAGAAGTTCGAGAGACCTTGGAGACCCTTCTCGGATCTTTTCCGGACCTAAACCACGTTTGCATTGTCGTCGCTGAGTTAGTATATATTCGTAAAATATATCAGTCATACAGATGTGTCGGAGTGACATGTGTTTCGTGACAAGGGGAGTCGCTCGTATGCCCGACCGTACGTCATCCACGAATTGGTCATTCCACCAAAGCTCTTAGTACCTACACCCCACCCCCCCGGGTGACTCCACCCCCGGGTCAACCGGGACAAAGGTGAGTACCTACCCGACAGGAACATGACCTAGCGCACACAATTTCGAGGGACTCTCGTCCCGGGAGCAGACGCAATGGGCGTAAAGGGATCACAAAGCGCGTCGTAGACGGGGGCGACCCACCGCTTACTTGTGGACAACCGTCTATAAATTTTGGTGTACGGACGACACTACTCCTAGTATAGAAGTTTTGGTTTTTACTGTTGTTGGACGGGTCACTCCTGTGTGTGAGGGTTCTCCTCTGGTTACCCTACGAAAGTTATTCCAGTCCGGACCCTCTAACCCCAGAAACCCGGTGTTCTCGTCGTGTCTGGGTGAGTCGACA
Source organism: Capra ibex (assembly GCA_006410555.1). Lineage (NCBI taxonomy): Eukaryota > Metazoa > Chordata > Mammalia > Artiodactyla > Bovidae > Capra > Capra ibex. The sequence goes on along the minus strand of SJYO01052617.1, from coordinate 51,640,824 downwards.
GACTGAAAGGGTACTGAAAGACCGTCGCGATAAAAAGTCCTCCCTCTTACTCTTCTGGGTCTCTCTTTAAGTCGTAGAAACTTTACTTGAATAAATTTGTCTGGGTGTCTGGATCTCTTACTTTGATACCAACGGTCCTCCCTTCTTCCCCCACCCCACCTCTATCAATCCCTAAACCTCTACCTGTGCCTGTGTGCCGAGATAAATTTTACCTATTGGTTGTCCCAGGACGACATACCGTGTCCGACAAGACGAGGTACAATGCGTCGTCCGACCTACCCTCCCCTCAAACCCGTTCTTACCTACGTACCTATAAATAACTGGCTCAGGGAAACGACAGGTGACCGTTGATAGTGTTGTAACAATCGTCTGTTAAGAGGTTGTTTTTTGTTTTTCAATTTTCCCACTTTTTCTTTCTTTCTTTCTTTCTTCAAGTCACCGAAACGCAGCTTAGTGTTTTTTTATAGCATAAAGTTCTTAATGATTGAGGGTCGAAGTGAGAAATTATACTGAGAAAGAAGTCAATTCTTTTTTTTTTCATTCTATTCTCTTTTAGATGAGTTTTCAGTTCTTTTAAAGGGTATTACAAGTCTAACGGTACCCTGTGTAACCTTCGACCCTCGTCCCAGTCGCCCTGGGAGATCCGACATCTCGTTAACAAAAGACATTTCCCGGTCCACCATAAAAGTCGGGGCGTATAGGACGGTAGAGACAGTGTTCTTAAGTGGAGACGGGGTCACACCACTGTTGTCGGGAGTTGTGGTATATTTACTTACTCGGCCCGACACAATGATTGTCTTTAAATAAATATCTGCGTTTAAACTTAAACCGTAGTAAAAGTGCACAGTGTTTTATAATAAGAGAACTGAAGAAAGTTGACAAACTTTTACATTCATATTGAGACTCGGTCTTCTGACATTTTTGTGTTCACTGACCGACCTAAACTGGTCGACTCGGGACTCACAGGATGGTCCCGGAGCCTAAGAAAGTAAAGTATGGGAGTGGAGTGAGAAACCTTTACTTCGCAATCCGGTAACCTTTCACAAAGAAAGGGACGTCCGAGTACGTACATAGGTACGACAGTGAGCCAGTACAGGTTGAGAAACGCTGGGGCACCTGGCATCGGGTGGTTCGAGATCTCTAAGTACAACAGCAAGTCAGCGATTCAACACAGACTGAGAAACGCTGACGTACTCGACGTCGTGCAGTCCGAAGGGACGGGAAGTGGTAGAGGGTCTCGAACGAGTTTGAGTGCAGGTAACTCGGTCATTACGGTAGGAGAATAGGAGACAACGGGGGCAGTGGAGAACGGGAGTTAGAAAGGGTGGTAGTCCCATAAAAGGTTATTCAACCGAGAAATATAGTCCATTGGTTTCATAACCTCGAAGTCAAAGTCGTAGTCAGGAAGGTTACTTATAAGTTCCAACTAGAAGAAATTCTAACTGACCAAACTGGAGGACCGATTCCCCTGAGAGTTCTCAGAAGAGGTCGTGGTGTTAAACTTTCGTAGTTAAGAAGTCGAGATGTCAGAAGTAATACCAGGTTGAGAGTGTAGGTATGTACTGATGACCTCTTTCGTATCGAAGCTGATATACCTGGAAACAGTACTTCACTATAGAGACGAAAAATTATACGACGGATCCAAACAGTATTGAAAAGAAGGTTCTTCGTTCTCAGAATTAAAGTACCGACGTTGATGGTAGGCATCACTAAAACCTCGGGGGGTTTTATTTTAGACAGTGACAAAGGTGAAAAAGGGGTAGATAAACGGTGTTAACACTACCCTGGCCTACGGTACTAGAATCAAACCCCTTACAACTCCAGGATTTCATCACGGGAGAGATACATCGCCGACCTAACCGAACGGTGGATTCTTGAACCTCTGACCGAACAAGACGGTGAGTTTCCCCACCTGTCGGTCGTTAGTTCGACCTTTATACAGAAGATTAGATCCCAGGGGTTGGAGGTCCCAGATCACGGACGACTAGACTCCACCTCGACTACAAGATTATTATTTCAAGCATCATTTACATCACATGAACTAAGTAGGGGTTTGGTAAAGGGTGAACGTCAGACACTTTTTGACAGAAAGTGTTTTGGCCAGGGACCCGGTTTTTCCTGTCTCATTAGGTGGATTGAGGACTGGGGTCCGTGGTCACATACCGAGGGGGTCGAACCCAGATTGAACATTCTTTCATACACCTACGGAGTCGGTGTGGTACCGAGCGAGAAGGCTCTCAGGCCTTTGGGAGATCTGTGTCGAAATCTTGAAAGACCATGTGACACACCCTAGACCGGAACCATTTAAATTAAGTCCCCTCGTGACTTCCAGATGGGAAAGATAGCACTGTCTTTATTTACTCCTCGACCGTGGGGGTCTTATTTTGTTTTCTTCAGGGTTAAAGGTACCATCTTATTTTTTCTCGGTAACCTTTCGGATTCCGAACATTTTTTCATTATTTATAGACTTGTTGTACTCGCCCATCAGACCTCTTGTGACGAGAGACGAGGGGACTGACAAACTTATACGACGAAGGTCTTCGGTCTCCGTAGTAGTCTCCGGAGCCCCGAACCCCTTCTAAACCAACCTGGCTTTTCTTCGATCTGGCGCCCCTTCTGTTGAATTCTTTTTGCACTTTTGTGTGTCTGTACTTAAGAGTTTGTCGGCGAAAGTAAGTAAGTACCCTATAAATAAAGGAGGAATAGTACAAGGGTCTCGATTCGCTCCATGACTCTTTCAGTTGAACTTACTCTGGTTCACGGACGGACACTCCTCGGCCCCCCACCCAGTCCGACCGCCCATGCAACCTTTTCCCTAGAATCCTCGTCTTTCTCAACCGTCCGAAGTCCTGTCCGCACGAGTTCCCCACGTCGGGTGTCTCGGTGACGGGGGAACGCCTGTGGACCCCTACACGTTTGAAGGCCTCAGACCTCACAGACCGTCTGTGCCCCACTCTCACTCACGACTACGAGTCACTCTGGACCTCCCGACAGGGTGGAGACGTTGTTTGGGCAGGGGTCCTTTCCGTGTCGGGACTCGGTGACTCTAGTTCCTGTGGTAATTTGAAGTCGACGGACTAGGAGACAGAGAGAAGGACGAGTCTTTGAGAGGTGGGACGGGACGAGACGCTTCCCTCGATGGGTTCCCTCCATGGTCGTCCCTCAGACCCCTTGGTCCATCCCTCTAGTTTCCGTCTTTCGGGTAGTTTCCGTATCGGAGAGACGAGGGTGCACGAGGGAGGGTGGCCCAGTCGTGGGACAGAGACCGGAACTACCAAAGTAAAAAGACCTTTCCTTTTCTTGTTTGTGTCATCTATTAACATCACCTTGCCGGCTATTCATTGCAAACCAGAGGAGAAATGTTGGTAAGGGATCCCGGGGTAATACCATTAAAAAGAAGATATTGACCGTTTAACATATTGTTCAGTCTACTATTTGGTCGTTCGTTCCGTCTTTAAACGTAAAATTATGTTCACGGAATAGTGAGGGGGTCAGGGGTAGAGCCCCTCCAGTCCCGGAGCGACTAGGACCCAGGAGGGTCACGGGACGGGAGACCTAGGGAAGAGCTTAAGACTCACTTACTCAGACCTCGCGAGTTATGTACATTAAAGAGACGAAAGAGGTCTATAATACACCGTCTCTCTACTTCTGAGTCCGGGGACCTCCGTCGGTCAGACCGGGAGGGGGTCAAGGTGCGTTCCTTATTCACAGGAACCCGTGTTAGGACGTCACACGGAGTCAAAAGGAAAGACTTTTTACCCCTATCAATATGGTGAATGGTCCACCGTGATCACCATTTCTTGGGCGGTCACGTCCTCTAGATTCTCTACACCCAAGGTAGGGACCCAGTCCTTCTAGGCGACCTCCTGTCGTACCGTTGGGTGAGGTCATAAGAACGGACCTCTTGGGGTGACTGTCTCCTCGGACCACCCGACTTCAGGTGTCTCGACGTCTCAGTCTGTACTGACTTCGTTGAATCGTGTCCGCGAGTAGGGTGAATGTGATATCCCAAAAAATTTACACACGGACTGTGTCTCGTTTACGAACTATTCATAATAAGTACTATAACACAACCACTACTACCACTACTCGAGACCCTTCGGGGTTCCCACGACTCCTATCACTAAGGATCAACTCTAACATCAATAGTGTAGTCAAAGACACTGGAAACGGGAGTGGAGACGAGAAGACGTAGTGGAAGTTGTGGCGTCGGAGGCTGGTGTCGAGACGGAAATATTAGTCCCAAGTTCTCAGGAGCTTTCCTAGACTTTACTTTGACCGGTATCCAATATCTTCTGGAGAAAGAAAAAGAGAGAGAACGTGTGTTTGTGTGTGTGTCGTAGTGGTAATGGTTCCGAAGACGACACGGTATACCGGTGTGGGACCCATTCGGATCAAACCCCTTAAGATCTTGGCAAGTGGGGACGTTTTTCCACTGAATTAGAGACCTGGAGACTCAGGGTCCAAACTGGAGATTTGAGACGAGCCAGTGGAGATCGGCACACTGAGACCCCTTCGTTCGAGCAAAGACAGACATTTCACGTCGTGGATGGGAAAGCTCGTGACTTCCCAATTGTCTACGAACACGGACTGCGGACGGTTTGTGGTCAACTTGCATGGTTAATCAACTGAGGTTTCCCGTGAGTGTTAGAGCCGGTCGAAAATACCGTGCCCCCAAGGTGAACCGTCCCTGTCAGGCAGGAAAGTTCGACCTCTCTTTGATCTTTTAGGACGGTTTTTGGTCCCTAATAATAAACTCGAGGTCCTCGCTCCCGAGACCCCTGAGCCGAGCAGGATAACAAACTTACATATCTGCGCCGGGAGGCCGTCGGTCCTCCTACCTTTCGCGACAATAGCTTCGCCTAAACCCCTCCTAATAAGAATCTTAAAGTAAGTTGGGGAACTCTGGTAACCGTTAAGGTTTGATCTTGTCCCTAACCTCAATCAAGACATAGCACTACCTCAAAAACAGGTAGAGCGTACCACCTCCACCCTCCCCGACGAAAAGGATGTGTCTTACTCAGTGTCGGGTGTCACTCCCAAACCACCACTACAGTATCGATTCTAGTAAGTAGGTAGGTAAGTAAGATATGTATGCATAACTAGAGGATGAGTCCACACTAGATTTAGGAATTCTATGTAATTGTTGGTCCGAAGGGACCACCGAGTCACCATTTCTGAGACGGACGGTTACGTCCTCTGAGCCCAAGTTGGGGACTAGACCCTTCTAGGGTATGGGGTGCCTCGTCGATTCGGGCGGACGGTGTCGATAGTTCGGACACAAGAGCTCGGACCCTCGGTGACTCAGGTGTCGACGTCGATGATTTCGTGCGCCCACGATGTCGGACAGGAGACGAAGATTTCTCACCGAGGGTGGCCGGAGTTGAGCTCTTTTCGGGCGAGTCGTTGTTCTGGGTCGTGTCGGTTTTTACTTACATATGTTAATAAAAAAAATTACATACAATTCCCAGTTTCGTCTGTTGTAGGGAGTGGAAGTACACCGAACACAAAATCACACCCCTCTGTGTGTGTGTGGTATTGTGTCCAGGTCCTCTCAGTCTACCACCTGAACCTCTTCCGGGGTCCTCTTGGTCCTTCCGAGGTGCCACCCTAGGGTTAGGGGTAGAGACCGACCTGATTGACCTCCTAGTCCTTCTACAGTCAACAATCCCCGACCCTCCACTGCTCACTGTAGGTCCAGTCAGGTTAGGTACACACACACCTAGGATCGTCGATTGTGGTAGGGTCTCATTATACTCCGTCCTGTCCTTCACGGAAGATTAACTAACTGTCGAGTCTCCTGGTTCAGAGTGGGCCGGCGGAGGAGACCTGGTCCTCCCGGGGGGCTGAAGTTGTCGTTTCTTCTCTGCTTGCTGGAAGAGGGTCTTGCAGTAATCCAACTCGAAGATGAGTAAGTTAGTTGTAAACGCCCCGACTCACGTCACGCCGGCATTTCGGCCTACTCTATACTGAGGACGGTAATTCTTCGAACGGTTGAGTCTCTACTATATTCTATACGTCCATTTATTGAACCTAATTTCTCCTTTTTAACTACCCATGGGGGCTGTTTCATATCTCTTTCACAAGGCTCTTAGGGTTCCTCCCTCTACTGAAGGACGAATCCGCCTCTCCTCCCCTACCTCCTCTCTACCTTCCCTTCAATAGCTCCGTTGCACCTCCTCCACCACAACCTCACCTTGGAACTTTTCTGGACTCCTCTCCGCAAGACCACACCCCGGACCCACTCGTTCCACCCGCCCTCTACCCACTGACCACCCCCGCTCCGCCCCACACCTCCCGCCGTCACGACCCTCGGTCCTCCGGTCCTCTCCACTTCAGTCTACCCGGACGGCCCTACCAACTCGTCGACCCTGACCAAGAGATTCGAGTACGGTGGTAACGACGACGGAGGGAGACGTGAGTCCCCGTTTGTCATCCCCGACACAAATCTTCGAAGGTTTCTACTCCTGTTCCTCCCGAACAGTTAACACAGAATAAGACTCTTGGAATCTTCGGGTTCGAAAGGCTCGACCCTTTCTATAATTTCTGCTGGGAAGGGTGGACAACGGCGTAGGAACAGACGAGGTCGTAGGAGACGAAGGTGCGGACGGTCGGGTCTGGGTGGACGGGTAGGAGTTGGACCGAGGTGTGGACCCGGTCGACGACGGTCCTCGTCCACAGGGCGAGTCGAGGGACCCAGACGTCCCGACTCTACTCGTAAAGGTAACGTCGGTGTTTAGGGGGACGGGAGGACTCACGTCGGACTACTGAAGGACGTCACCGACCCAAGTGTGTAAGTCGCGGGTGTATGGGAGGCCCCTGTTTCCCCTCCCTCCCCTGGTTACCCTCACTCCTCGTCGTAAAGGTCAAACGACCCCTCCCCGAGAGGAGGAACGGGGAAGGAGGGTGTGAAACTCTCGTGGGTCTTCTGGGGATTCTCGGAGGCAAAAGGAGGGACGGAGAGACTCTCCCCTCTGTGTACCGACCTTCCGATCTTTTTGTAGGGTAGAGAAGGTCCTTGTTTGTACTCCCGGACCAGGACTACGTTCCCGGCCTCGGAGAACCTCGACCCCTAGACCTTCGACGCACCCTCCTCCCTCACCTCTCCTACCTCGCCTTTGGACGCGGGTTCGTTTAGGGCAAGTGTGCGAAGAGAGTTTAAGAGAACAACTCCACTCTGTTTGACAAAAAACTCTTTAGGTTGACCCCTCTGTAATTATTGTCGAGGAGGACTTTTACCCCTCCTCTCGGGTGTGATTTATTAGCTTCCAGAAACTCTCGAACACGTCTCTCTGCGCTACGAGAGACGACACGGCTCCGTTCCAATTATTTGGGGCCACTGTGTCCCGTCGCACCTCAGGGACGTCACGAGACCCGGTGAAGGGCCTTCCTGCGTACGCGAGGCTGAGTGCGGGTTCCGGTCTCGTAGAGCGTCCGAACCAAAGAGGGCCCAGAGGAGAAGACAGACGGTCGGGGCCTTTTACGAACTTTGTCCAGGTTCCTGTGTCCTCCTTCTGTGTCCCCCTGTAGGTTCTGAGCGACTCGGTCTTCTACTCCGTCACAAGGAGGGTTGAGGCGAGTGAGCCGGTGTCTCCCTACCTTGTGTCGGAACGCGAGACGACAAGGAAAACCGAGGGGTCTGCCACGTCACCGTTTCTCGCGGGGACGGTCACGTCCTCTGCGTCCTCTGCCCAAACTAGGGACTCAGCCCTTCTCGGGGATCTCATCCTTCACCGTTGGGTGAGGTCATAAGAGCGGACCCTTTAGGGTACCTGTTTGGGGACCACCCGATATCAGGTACCCCCAGCGTTTCTCAACCTGTGCTGAGTCGCCGACTCGTGTGTGCGTCTCCACTTTTCTCCTTCCCCTCCTCCCCCAGGGTTCGGGGACCGGAGGAAGACCCATAGACTGGGGGTTCCACCTCGGGGGTAACTCTGCCTCGGGGGATCCTTCCTAATGGAGAGTGGACCGTACCGGGGTAGAAGGGAGTGTTACTACAGGTCAGTACTCTGGGTGTTTGTTGGCATTCTCACTTACCGTGGTACCAGACGGAGGGTCCCCTCGAACCCGTGCCTCTCCACACGTGGGTCACACGGGAGACCATCAACCCCCTCGACCGTGGCCACCCCTTCCTTCGAGTCGTCACTTGGTTCTTACAGGTCTACACGGCAAACGGAGGACCCCTGGGATGAGGGCGGCTGTGTCAGACACGCGACCGAAGTAGAACGGGGTCGGGTCTCGACGGTCGCGAACCGTCGGTCTTTGGGTCCGGCAGAGACCTACGACGGTCGACGAAACTAGAGGGACCGATCACGGACCGCCGTCACCAAATAATGGTGGATTTGTGGCGTAGGTCTTAGACTGTCTCTTTGTTCGCGAACCCACTGCGGGTTTACGTCGTACCTGTGTCTGAGCGACTGTAAAGGTAGACGGGGAGGCAGGGCTCTCGGGGAGACACGGTGGTTTCGGTGTCCGTCCCTTCATCCAGTGGGACGAGACACCCCCCTGGCCCGTCTACAAATGGTCTACGAGTCGAGGGACGAAACGCCTAAGACATCCCCCACACTATTTATTCCCTCCCCGTTAGGATTGAGGGCTGTTTGACGTCGACCCTTTTACCCTTATACGAACGCAGAATCGGTTACTAAGAGTTGGGACAGGTGCTCATTCTTAGAGACTTCCTTGAAACAAAGTCTTTCTTTGTTTGTCGTTGTTGTTGTTTTTGTGATTTTCAGACCCAGGGTGGAGTCTGGTTAGTTAAGTCTTAGAGACCCCCCTTTCCAACTTTGTAGTCACTATAATTTTCGAGGGGTCCACAGGATTCGTACACGTGAGTACCACTCGTGGAGGACCAGGTCCGTCTCCCCTCTGCCGGGAAAGGAACCACTGGGAGGATGGGGCCTCTCTAGCGTCCCTCCTTCCTCTGTCCTATAAGAGCGAGCACAGATTAAGGAGACGGAGGTTGTTCTTCAAGGGAGGTGACCCTGGAGGAGGAAGGAGAGGTGAATGGACGTGAACTGACTGAGAAGTTTTGGGTCACCTTTGAATGCAATCGTTTACATTTTCTCTCTCGGTTACCCTTAAACGACATACAGAGTCCCTTGAGTTTGACCCCGAGACGTTGTTGGATCTCCCCATTTTACCCCTCCCTCTACCCCCCCTCCAAGTTCTCCCTCCCCCGTATACATATGGATACCAACCAAGTGCAACTACAAACCGTCTATGGTTGTTTTAAGACATTTCGTTAATAGGAAGTTAAAATTTTACTTATTAAAAAATTTTATATATCTTTGTTTTTATGTTGGTCAAAGTGAAAGAGAAGGAGATCTGGACGTCGTGCACCACACGTGGACCAGTGATCCTTGGCGCGTAGAACAGGTAACCCGAAAAACGTGACAGAGAGACGGGGACGACTTGGGACTCGAGGGTTACGTTCAGAGACAGGGGCTACGGACACTGAGCTTCACAGTAGAGGGTTGAGGCAGGAACAGTGGACCCGTGAACAATCTTTACGTTTAACACTGAGAGGAGGTTTGGATGACCCAATCTTCGGGGTCACGTCACCCCCACCTCCCCTCTGGTCGTTGGGTGCAAAATTGTTCAGGAGACCCACTACGTCTTAGTGGTGAGACCCGAGATCTGGGACCGATGAGTTTGACACCAGGGTCTCGGGTCCCTCCCAGTTCCGTCTTAGAGTTCGGGGTAGGGTCTGTGGGACTTACCCTAAGACGTAACTGCAGGTCTCCTGTGCTTACGTGTCATCTGGAACTCTCGACGACTACATCCGTCGTAGGCCTCACGGAGTGGACCGAGTGCCTTTTCGTTGTGACCCCCGAAGGGATCACCAAGTCACCAATTCTGAGACATGAAGATGGCGTCACCCACACTCAAGCTAGGGACCAGTCCCTTGATTCTAGGGTGTCCGATACAGCACGTCGGTTCTTATTTATTTTTAACATTTTTCCTTTTTTTGTTTCGTTGTGGTAAGGGAACAGTGTTCCTGGAGTAAGGAGTCAGGACAAGTCTTCTAGAGTCGGAGCTAATGTTCGACGTCTACGACCCCTGGGTGTCTCTCTTAGATCTCTTCAATAGTCTTTGTGTTTGCCGGAGCGGAGATAGGGACTCCTTCTGGCTCGACTCTGCACCGAGGAACTAACGACATAGACCAGGAACGTAGGACCGGGGAAAAGGACTTACACATGCTCGGGAAACTGCGTCAGACCTACCAACCGAACGGAAGTCCCCCGGCGGAGGGATCACCTCCCGACTAACACGGTTTCGACAGCAGATTCAGTTCGGTTCGGGTGAGCAGGGTAGAGGCCGTCGGAACGGGGTAAACCGTAAGGAGTCGGTCCACACGGACAATTCAGTGATTCAGGACAGACTACGAAACACTGGGGTACCTGACATCGGGCGGTCAGAGGGGACCGGTACCCTAAGAGGTCCGTTCTTGTGACCTCACCCGACGGGACGGGTCCTCCCCTAGAAGGGACGGGTCCCTAACTTGGGCACAAAGAATACAGAGGACGTAACCGTCCGTCCAAGAAATAGTGATCACGGTGGTCCTCCGGGCAAGGGGTCGGTACGAGGGGAATTTACGCGACCTCCCCTTACTGTAGTCTGACATCAAAGTCCTCACCCTGAGCCGACCCTCCCCGTCTCTGGTGTTCTCTCCTGTCCTCCACAGTACCGTGGCGGCGTCTGAGGGTTGGGTGACGAGCAGGTCAAGGAAGGGTGCTTAGGGCTCACGGGTGATACCGTACGGACCACGTAGGGGGGCCGAAGAACCAGTGTAGTTTCCAACAATTTTTAAATAGGTTAGACTCTAACTATAACTTTCCGGTCAAAGGGGACTGTCCAATATTTATTGACGAAACTCAGGTTAAGACTCCAAAACTAAAAAAAAATTTTTTAATCATTCGCTAGTACGTAAGTAGACACTAACTTAGGTTCTGTGAAAAAGGGAGGAGGGAGTTTTGGGTAGCAGTTTCTGGTAATGATGAGACGGACGAGTCTCTTATAACACATACCTCGCAATTACAGGGGACCCCTTCATTCTGGTAAGATCCTTCTTTTTTTTTTTTTTCCTACATAAAGGTAGAGACAAGGTTATGCGTGTTGGATTAATTCTAAAATATTTGTAAGTGGGTTGTCCTTTTGTGTGTGTGTGTGTGTAAGGGCCTGTGGATTTAATCGTTCCGTTTATATCAGACCTACTTCATCGAGAGAACGGACTAAGGCAGGTCAAAATTAATCCACAGACAGTGCCCCTGCCACAGTGTGTCTCTCTGACAGAGTAAAACTCAGAAGTCAAACTCGAAACCCAACACCCAGGGAGTACGAACGGGAAAAGGACCCCTAGGGTCGCACCAGAGGAAACTCAGAGGGAGGGAGGAGTAGCGGGAGTGGGGAACAGACGGAGAGGTCGAGTCCCTTCTGTCTCTTCCTGGAACAGAGGGTTGGCCGGCGCAAGGTCCCCGGAGGGACACCGTGGATGAGTGGTCCCCGTCGAGGTAACACCTGCACTGGAACCGTCTCGGTGTGGACCCTCTGACGGGCAACCGTCGCCCCAGAACGGTTGGGTGCGACCTACGGTCGGGACCCCTGTCCTTCGTGTCCGGGGGGGTAGAGGGGTTTACGGTCGTTTCGTGGGGTTCTACGACAGAACTGTCCACGCCCCCCGCCCCCCCTCAACGAGAACCTGGACGACTGCAGACGAGAGGGTAGGGATGACGGTGCGGTAGGCCGACCTTCTTTTAGGTCCTCTATTAATCGAAAGAGGAAAAGGACAGGGATTCCGACAAACTTTTCATGTAAAAGAAAGTGCGCAGAGCTTTTAATTAAGACAAATACAAAACCTCCTCGTGCCTCCTTCCTCAACTCCTTTTCTCAGTGAGCGAGGAAACCCGCTTCGACCCCCACGCACCCCGAGTCCCGTCCCCTTTGAGTGAGGAGACTTCAGTCTAAAAAAAAAAAGCAAAAACCGGCACGGTGTATCGTTCACCAGGTCAGGGGACTGGTCACTAACTTGGTCACAGGGGACGTAACCTTCTAACCTTCACGCTTCAGAATTGGGACCTTGGTGGTCCCTTCAGGAACCTCTATTTGACTTACGTCCCTCTTTCCTGCGGGCCCTCGGTCCCACACCGGGACTGGAGGTCCCGTCGGAGGAGGAACCTTTCGTGACGTGGAGGGTCCACTTTGACGTAGCCTTGAAGGGTCCTCTCCGACCACTACCCTTACCCCGTCCCCTCCGACCTTTTTGTCCGGAGTCCTTTGATTTGGCACCACGGAAAACTCGGACGAGCGGAACCACCGGCCGTGGGAAGTAACCTAGGTTGTGAACCCATCGCACATAAACGGACTTTGTCGGGGGGAGGGGCGGGGTAGAAGTCCGTCCTTGGGTCCGACCCTCCGGAGGCTACCACGCACGTCTCCCCTCCGGCATGGCTAGGGTAATGTTTCTACTATTTTCACTCTGGGACCCCTCTGACACTCTGTTTCGATTCTAGAGGTTCGAGGACCGAGTTTCTCTTGAGTGAGGTTCGAAGGAGAATGGGGCCTCCCTACCCCTAAGTTGAGGAGAGAGACGGGTCGTTTCCGTCTTTGTCACCTTTAGATACGGCTTCCTCGTCTTCCCGACACGTTGACTGTACTTCTTCTTTAACGACCGTCCCTAAATAAAATTAAGTTACTATTGCAGAGTTCACGTTCAGAGAACTGAGCCTCTTCGTCCTCTCGTGGTGTCGGACGGAAATCCCATAAATGTCAGACGGTCCTCGCACTTAATTTACGGCCCCGTTTCTACCGGTCTCTCGACCTGTCCTCCCGTGGCACCCGAGACGTCTTTGCACGCGGGCACTACGGGCCGGACCCACAGACGTCGGAGGGGGGCCGGCGGGCGTCTACGACGACCTTCTTTCCGGCGGACGGACGCGTGGGACGACAGGGACTGAGACGGGCGGGGTGGTGGGGGTGGGGATGGGGACCCATGTCGACGTCGTTGGCCGTTTCGTCGGTCCGGNCTCGCACTTAATTTACGGCCCCGTTTCTACCGGTCTCTCGGCCTGTCCTACCGTGGCACCCGAGACGTCTTTGCACCCGGGCACTACGGGCCGGATCCACAGACGTCGGAGGGGGGCCGGCGGGCGTCTACGACGACCTTCTTTCCGACGGGCGGACACGTGGGACGACAGGGACTGAGACAGGCGGGGTGGTGGGGGTGGGGATGGGGACCCATGTCGACGTCGTTGGCCGTTTCGTCGGTCCGGGAGAGCTTAATCGACTTCACTGTGAGCGAAACATATGTGTACAAATGTCAGTCCCGGTCTACCACTCCCTAACCGAGTCAAAGTTGCGGTGAGGTCACACGGGCCGACCCGACCGAGACGCGCACCGACTTTCTATTGCACCCCTCTCCCGTTGGGGAAGGAAGGACTCTACGGTCGGGACTTAGACAAGGGGTAGACTCGTCGGGAGTGAATTTTCCTCGGAATCGAACGGTCGACAGTCTTGGAAGATAGTTTAGAGGACTTTAGGAGGATGTCCGTCTTCTTTCTCTGTATCGGGTGAGACTATAGGAGGTCTCAAAGGAAGGGGAAAAGGAAAAAAAAAAAAAAAAAAAAATTTTTTCTTTGTTTATTTCGTGCAAACTACCTTTCCTCGAACGTTTGCTAGTCCCTACTGTCACAAATACAACGGTTTAATAAACATGACCATCCTTTTCTCCCGCCTGTCTTGCACCTAGTTTCCCTCACTAACAAATGGTTTGATCTCTCTACAAGGATTCACTGTGGTATCCTTTTTCCCTCCTCCCCCTCCTTTACCCGTTGCTCGGTCCCTGTCTAAGTCTGTGCAGACACACAAAGGTAGACGGAAGGGGGTTTTTTCTGTCACCTTTTTTAGGTAGTGCCTGTCGACAAGAGACCCCGGTCTTCCTTCGGGACCTGACAGTCGAGGTCCCTCTGGACTCGGTCTCGAAGATTTTGTGGGTCTTTCCCTCTACTGTACTCCAGGGAGGGGGAGGCTTGAATTGGACTTTCGAGGGGAGGGTTGTTTCGGGTACTTTTTATCTATGTTGTGGTTCTCTTGTCTTTCTTTTTTTGTTTTGATTCGATCTGAAAATATTGGAGGTTGTCGCCCCTAGCATCACAATCAACGAGTCAACAGAACCTGAGACCTGACATCGGGCGGTCCGAGGAGACAGGTACCCTAAGAGGTCCGTTCTTATGACCTCACCCAACGGTACGGGAAGAGGTCCCCCAGAAGGACTGGGTCCCTAACTTGGGCCCAGAGGACGTAACGTCCGTCTGAGAAGTGGTAGACTCGGTGGTCCCTTCGGGGATATTAGAGGTTGTCACCCTTAGTTTTCCAGACTCATTTTTCGTTGTTTTCAAAAACCTTTCTCGTGAGGTCTTAAGGAGGAAGTCTTCCTCCCGTAAAGTAAGTTTAGCAGGGAGACCCTCGGGCCTGGTAATGAGGTCCCTACCCCGGTAATAAGTTTTGTAAAATAAAACTTTAATTGAAAAAGTTTGATTGAAATCTAAATCAAGTACTCTTTATAAAGTGTCAGATTATCGGTATTGAAATCGAGACACACACACACACACACACACACACACATACCCCCACATACCTTCCCCACACTTCGACTCCCACCAACGACCTCCGTCTTAAAACTTAAGTAAACGTGGTCTCTTCAAAGGTTTACCACTAAGTGACTGGGAAGAGTGGATTTGTTAGACCGGGGCTTTCTGCGTCGACGCAATGGAAACTTTGCTAGACTTTCTCAGACGGACTTGAAGCAGAAGTTCCATTAAGGTCTTTCCTCCAGGTCTTACTAAGGACGATCTCGTCGAGTGGACTCGGAACGTCTCACCTTTGATACTACTTGCTTCTAATGTGAGAGAACTTTCTCGTGTGCATGTGTGGGGATGTGTGTCTTAGTCCTGCGTGTAAGTCTCTGACCGGGGTCGTAGGGGAGGATAAAGTGAGAGGTAAATAGGTCGGAGTGTGTATTCGTGTCGGGGTCAGTCCGTAAGCCCAGACAAAACCAATGACCGTTCAGGGGTCTCCGACCTTGCGACGGTCTTGTATCGTCCACACACTACTTATCGATACTTTACACCTGGTTCCTGTCCCATAATTTCCTCCAAACTTCGTCCCATTCCATTCACGTCCCCGGCTGGAAATCCTGTCGGGACTGCTGAGAAGGAGGACCATAAACGTAGACACACAGCAGAGGAGGATCCAACACGGTCCGAACTAGAGATGCTGGTTCTCTCCGACGTCTTCACTACCACACAGTGAAGACTCTGACCCTCCTCGGTTGCCGGTACAGTGGTCGTAGGAATACCTCTCCGGGTGCACCTCTTCACGACTCGGAAGAACGTGTGTCGGTCGGTCCTTGACTCCGGAGGTTGTTGGTAACCTTTCTCGGAGAAACCTACGCCAACAAGTCAGAGGGTCAACACAGACTGAGAAACGCTGGGATACCGACCGTCGTACGGTCCGAAGAGACAGGAAGTGACGGAGGACCTCAAACGAGTTTGAGTACAGGTAAACCTGTACCCTGGAGCCCGTTAGAAGTCGGTCACCACCGGGTCGGGCGTAGAGTCCTGTGGTGCCCTCACACCCCACTAAACAATGGGTCGTAAACCATTGCTTGTGTCACTGTCCTACTTCGTTTCGTGTCCGATCCGCACATGGGAACACTAGTAGGTAGTCCAACATAAAAAATGGGGTCTGAACCTAAGACAAAAAGTCTTAGAAAACCCCCTTTTTTCCTAACTATCTCGACCAGTATGGATAGAACATTGTCCCTAATGTTTGCTATACACAAAATCCCTGAGAAGGGTGGGTAGAGGTTGGGAGGAATCTATAAAGGTGAAGTCTAGTCCTGTCCACCGAAGTAAAGAAAAGAAACTTCAGTGAAATTTTTTTTTATAAATAAAAATAAGCAAATAAACCGACACGACCCAGAATCAGAGTCGTACACCCTTGAGACTAGAAGTGACTCCGTTCACCCTAGGAGACACACCGTGTGCTTGGGAATCGACGCACACTCCAGATCAAGGGGCTGATCCCTTGCTTGGGCCCAGGAGACGTCCCCTCGAGTCCCAGAATCGGTGACCTGGTCGTCCCTTCAGGAAGGTGAAGAAGATACTGAAGAGAAAACAGTAGACTGAAAGGTTCCACGTAGCACCGGTGTGATGATCGCGGACCGGACATGACCCGAGATTTATTTATAAACGACTTACTCTTTTGCTTTCACTTACTCATTTGTTGCTCCGGGGGCAGACAAGACGAATGGAATCCCGACTGGTCCCGCGTACCGGTTTGAGAGGAGTGATCGAGAGAGGAGGCCCTACTCCCAGACGTCTCCCACTCTCCCTTTCTCTCCTTTACCTACCTGGGTGAGTAATGACAACAAGACCGATTACTCGACCCTATCTCTACTCTCTCGACACCTACCTCTCTCTCTCTCTCCGACCTCTGAAAAGGTCGGTGATAATAAATCATCCTCTGTGTCACCGTCTAACTCTTACTCGACCAAGAGTAATGATCTATTACTTGGGTTTACTACCTTCTTTCCCGACCGACCCCTTTCCTCGACTCTTTGGGAGGGTGAGACGAAACAGTTCCTTCTCGCGGTCCCTGGTTGGCCTATGGTCTCTCTCCACATGCACCGACCTCCTCGAAGGTCTACCGGAAGAGAGAGAAACCAAGGTCTTTCTTACTTATATATCAATGGAGCTTGTACCTTGAGTTGGAGACCCGTTTCGGTCGAAGGAGGAGGCCGACGTCGGTAGTCGACTCGGGGACGTCTGTCGAAGGACCTCAGAACCCTTAGGGACGACTAGTGTCTGGGCTCAGGGACGGTGGGGACCACCTTCCTCGTACTGGAGAGATTCACAGTCCTGTAAACCGGAGATGAAAAATCTCAAAGGTCCATTTATTTTTGTTCCTATGAGTCATGTCAAATTAAACCTCAAGTTTATTTACAACAAATAAACGACAACAACGAATCAACTAGGGCACCTGACTCTAAAAGGTTTCTTATGACCTTACACAATGGTACAGGAAAGAGGTCCCCTAGAAGGGTTTGGTTCCTAGCTTGGACGTAGAGGACGGGTACAGAGGACGTAACATCCGTCTAAGAAATAGTGACCCGGTGGTCCCTTCAGGAAGTCTATTAATTAAATCATATTCACGACACGAATCAACGAGTCAACACACGCTTAGAAACACTGGGGTACATCACTCGGGAGGTCCGAAGAGACAGGTACCCCTAAGAGGTCCGTTCTTATGACCTCACCCAACTGTACGGGAGGAGGTCCCATAGAAGAGTTGGGTCCCTAACTTGGGTCCAGAGGACGTAACGTCCACCTAAGAAATGGTAGACTCAGTGGTCCCTACGGGTTCTTATGACCTCATCCATCGGATGGGGAAGAGGTCTCCTTGAAGGGCTGGGTCCTCAGTTTGGTCCCAGAGGACATAACATCCATCTAAGAAATGGTCGACTCGATGGGCCCTTAGGAAAGTCATATTCACACCGGACTGATAACGTACCTGCTATAAATACACTTTTAAATAAGAACAAAAAGCCCTTAAGTTTAAATTACGTCGAAGGACATAAAAGAGACCGTTAAAACGCTGTTCGGAAGAGTGGGTGGGAAAGGTGCCAGAGGACAGGGGTCGTTTATGCCTCTCACCAAACTCTACGACGTCAGGGACAGACCTCAGGTACGGAGGCTGGGACCTCTCTACGTTTCTACTTTTCGTGCCAAATCATTCTTGTCGCGAGTGATTGCCCAGGCGACCGATGAACGACGTACTCCTTGGTCGGGTTGTGAATCACCGGATTTCGTTGTTAAAGTAGTGCGAGTCTCTAAGACACCCGTAAATCTGTCCCGTACCGTCCTTTCTGGCCAGAGACGAGACACTAACCCCCGAAACCGGTCCTTCTACGTTTCCGATCTTCCGGTAACAGTGGACAGACCACCCGCTGGACAGACACCCGACCCTGGAGTCGACCCGAGACGTCCACGTGCCCATGTACCGGAGAAGTACACTGGACTCGGAGGAGTGTAGGAACTTCGACTTTGGGAAGGGACCATCGAGTTCCTCGGTTTCGACTCGCAGGGCACTCTGGGTTCCTCCTCAACCGACGTCGGAGAACCACCCTGACCTCCCAATTTCCCAGACCCACACGAAATTTAAGGCCGTCCGTCATCCGCCGGAATTCATCTTCCTTTCTCCCCTCAAGTGCCGCTCTACTACTTCTACTGTCCCAGACTACTACTGCCTCTTCGAGGTTACTCTTCAGAAGGGGTCTTCTGCGAAGCACGGATCCTTCTCTACGAGGTCCTCTAGCCCCTGGAGACCCTTTGTTCTCTGGGCCTTCAGTCCTCCTCGTCCGTGCGACCCGACTTCAGGGTCCCCTTACCGTCCCCACCCGAAAGTCTTCCTTGGTGACGACTTAAACCCCTGCTTCTCATCACGTGTCACCCTCCGTGTCTTTCGTGGGGGTTTGCGAGGACATGGGGGTCTTCCAAATGTAAACGAGTAGTTTTAACGACGGCCTTGACGTAAGATGTCTGTGGCAGACGTAACTAGGACGAGGCTGGGTAGACGTGTGTGGCTCTGAGGCTCAGGGGGCCGAGGTGACCTCTCGTCTTTGTAGACGGACGTCATTACGTCGGAGGAGGGTCGAGCGGATCCTTCCCAAAACCGACGGTCGTACAAAAAACGGACTTTTTGGGGTACCTGCCTCCTCGGACCACCCGATGTCAGACACCCCTGGGTTTCTCAGCCTGTGTTGACTCACTGACTCGTGTGTGTGTGTGTGTGTGTGTGTGTGTGTGTGTGTGTGTGCCCTTGATTCTAGTCAAGACGTGTGGACCGTTGTCGGGGGGAAACTCCGTCCCCATCCCCTACGTATGTGACTGAATGTCTCTCTTGTCTTAAACCAAGTTTGTCTCCCTTCCCCTCGACCCCCGTGACCCTCACTACCCGACCCCCAACCCGTCGGACTCTGGGATGTGCCACGAAGCATGTGAGGGTAGGGAAGGACGAGGGGGTCGCGACGGTTCTCCTCGGCCTTCGTTGGAATTGGAGCCCCGAAACCGGACCCTTTGGACCTACGAAGGGTCTTCGGGGGAGGACCGTGTGGACGGAGATCCTACGGAGTCGGCCCGGATTGGTGACGCGCGTCACTACCCTCGACCGGGGTGTACCTCGGGTCCGGAAAACTTCAGACTCAATTAACCTGAAATATCGTAGGAGAGAACGGACGGGGTAGGAATAATTTACTGTCTCTCCTCTCCGTTCCTCGTCGTCCAGCAGTGTGTCTCTTCCTTTTCCAATCCTGTCGTCGCAGAAACACCTTCGATTAGTTACGAGTCGGAGGGGGGTGGTGTGGAGGGGGACATCCTCGAGTTTGCCGCGGGTCTTGAATCCCCTCTCACGTCTTTCCAGTCGACGGAAATAATGATAAGTATAGGGATAGACATGACCGAAATGAATGCCCCTCAACATTAGAGTCGGGCACGAATCAACAAGTCACAGACTGAGAAACGCTGGGGCACCTGACATCGGGTGGTCCGAGGAGACAGGTGCCCTGAGAGGTCCGTCCTTAAGACCTCACCCTCCGGTAAAGGAGGAGGTCCTCTAGTAAGGTTTGGTCTCTAGCTTGGGTCTAGAGGACGTCCGTCTCACAAATGTTGCCTCGGTGGACCCTTCGGGTGTCGATGTGTTAGTGCACACACACACACGTTTACGTACACATGTGCGTAGGGCACGTAAGTGTGGGTCGGTTGGGCGGTAGACTCCCCTGGACACTGACGGGCGTCCTGGGTCCTCCCGTCACGAGGTGGACGGCAAGTTTGGCTCTTGACGAAGAGTCCGGTGTCTCGAGGTCGTCGACTCAGTGGAACCCGAAGTCGCCGGGGTAGACAGGGGAGGCTAGACACTATTCTTCCGACCTCTTCGTAGCGTCTCAAAAAGGGAGCGGAACGAAGGGCTCCGGGTATTAAATTTCCTTTTCCCACCGATAAGTTCTATTGCGGCCACTTTAACTGATCGCACTCTCTACCCTAGAGCCCGACCCGCGAAGCGAAGGGGCCCCACACCGTGTGTAGGGTCGGAAACAGTACCGGAGTCCCTCCCGCCCCCCTGAAGGGGGCTGGAACTGAAGGTCAACCGGGAAACTTGACCGAAGCCAGTCTCCTTGGCTACGCTTCTGAACGGTGGGGTTCCTTTCGCGTCGCGGGGCTAGAGGACGACCACGGACTCCTCGCATCTTCGAGTCCCTCGTCTGACTAAGGTCGGTGTCGGGTCTCAGCCCGAGGCGACCCGAGGTCGGATGGGTGTCTCGTCGGTTGGCCGGCTGGGCGTCTCTCATTTACTCAACCGTCCACACAGGGTGGTTCTGTCACACCGAAGACGTGTCGAGGCGGGGCCGGCACTTGTTGGGTATGTCGTGTGGAGTCAGGTAGATGTCTAAATGTAAGATCTCCAAAACTTTTAATTTACTTTTTTTTTAGTTTCCCACTTATTTAACAAATTTCTGAGTTTACGTTACCTTTCGATCCTTCTTCTTTCTGGTACTTGATGTCTTGACAATTGGTGGAGACAGAGTATCTCCGAATATTCGGTGAGTCAGAACAGACTGAGAAATGTTGGGGTACCTGTCGTCGTGTGGTCCGAAGGGACAGGAAGTGACAGAGGGTCTCAAACGAGTTTCAGTACAGGTAACTCAGCCACTACGGTGGGTTGGTAGAGTAGGAGACGACGGGGGAAGAGGAATATTCGTATAACTTTTACATTGCCTTACGGAGGATTTTTGAGTCAAATAAAACAGAGTAAAGAAATTCTGTGATTTCGACTGTGGGATAGGTTCCCTGTGCACATCCGGAGTCCCGGAGGGAGAACTTCGGGGGAGGGTAGAGGGAGAGGTAGGGTGGGGAGGTCCGGCAGGGTCTCGTGACCCAACTCGAGGCTCGCAGGTGTCGTTTAGGGGTGACCGACAGACAAGGCGTTGACCATTGCATATACGAAGGTCCGAGGAGACAGTTGAGCAGGGGAGAGGAAGGGTGTGACACAGGTACTCAGACAAGAGGTGCCGACGGGACGTTTATCCAAGTCGTCATCGTTGAAAGATCTAAGGTATGTGTACGTAATTATATGTTATAAAGAGAAAGATCGAACGAAGTGAGATATGTTATCCGAGATCAAGTAGGCGGAGTAATCGTGACTCAGTCTACGTTTCTTTAGTCTAAAACTATCGTTTCCAGACGTAGTGAGTTGCTTTTAACCCTAATTTTTGCCATGTTTACTTGAGTGTATGTTTTGTCTCTCTCTGGGTGTCTGTTTCTTTTGTTTGTACCAATAGTTTCCCCCTCTGTCCTTCCCTATTTAATCCTTAAAACCTAATTGTCTATGTGTGATGACATATATTTTATCTATTTATTATTCCTGGATAATATCTCGTGTCCCTTGAGATCAATTATAAAACATTATTGGATGTTCCCTTTTCTTAGACTTTTTGTCTGTATATACATAATTTTGACTTAGAGAAACGTCATGTGGACCTTGATTGTGTTGGAACATTTAGTTGATGTGACGTTATTTTTATTAAAAAAAATTTTTCTGGTGTTTCATTTAGGTGAAAAATTTTCTATCCTTCTTTATTTTCAAACACTGAAATAAATTTTTCTTTACTGTTTAATACTTCAAACAAAATCGGATACAAATTGGTCTCAGGCGACACTTACGTTGAGAAAAAAGTAAGAAGGTCGCTTGTTTCTTATTTAGTTTACAACTAAACCGCCCGTATTAAAAAGACTGTTCTAACAGACTATCGCGCTATGTTGTAAGAACTAAAGTGCAAACTGAAAGTGTCGTGTTAGTATTTCTCCTGTAAAAACGTTTTTTTATAAACTTCCGCAGTAGTTAAAAGGGTTACCGGACAGAATTAGGAGATTTTAAGTTTAGAGAGAGAAAACTTCACGGACAGTAAAGTAGTCGGAGCTTCTAAAGGAGGAGACATTAACAATTGACCGACTTAAGACTATATAAGAGTGAACGGTCATCGGAACGTACCCTAAGTTTATTAAGAGGTATTAGTGAAACTAGTTAGAGTCCTTTAAAACGTAGAAACCGTTTTAAACTTTACCAAAACGTACTATGAGTTCTTACAAATATTGCATGTCGTTTGACCTTGTCTGGTTGGATGTTTAGATTGCTACTGTTCACCTTTTTATGTTATCACAATTCACACTTCTTGCACCCCCATCCTTGTCTTAGACATTGTCGGGTTCTCGTTGACCAAAACATAAAACCGTTTAAACCAAAATGATCAAGTGGAATATTACACTCCCTGAAATTAGGACTCTTACATCCGTCGGGTCCTCACCGATACAAACACAAAACCGTTTAAATCATAAGGATATCCTGGGATATTACACTCCCTGA
This sequence comes from Capra ibex, assembly GCA_006410555.1. Lineage (NCBI taxonomy): Eukaryota > Metazoa > Chordata > Mammalia > Artiodactyla > Bovidae > Capra > Capra ibex. The sequence goes on along the minus strand of SJYO01052617.1, from coordinate 51,618,348 downwards.
AGTCAGGACTCTTACATCCGTCGGGTCCTCACCGGCAAAAACAAAAACAAAAACAAAAACGAAACCGTTTAAACCAAAGGGATAAGCTGGAATATTACAGTTTCTGAAACTAGGACTTTTACACCTTTTGTACCCGGGGACATATACTGGGTCCCTGTAAGTGACATTATACATTTCTCAAGTATGTTTTGTTCTTTTTTATTACCCGTCTTTATTTCTGGATAACACCTTTGTTCTTTCTTTGTGCCTTCCGATTGTTGGTGTCCTTTTTTTTAAGGAGAGGTGACATTTGTTTCTTTACATGTTGTCTCGTTGTAAAGGGGTAGTTTACTTGTAAAAAATTTAATATTAAGAGCTGCGACGATTCCAATATTTCTTGGTTTGAAAGGAATAGTGAGAACCACCTCACATTTAACATGTCCGATAGGTCTTTCGTTTACGTTTCAATATAGGTCGGAACTTTAATAAAGTCGTCGTAGTATGAAAAAAGAAAATACTTCAGGGTACAACGGACAAGTATAGGAGTGTAGTAAGAATTTTACTTGTTTCTGATTTAGTTTACAACTAAAACTCCCACATTAAAAACGACCCCTTTTTTTTTTAGCAGATCACCGTGTTTTGTTATAGGAAGTGAGACTCACTTCAATTAACGAAAAAGTCGAGAGAGGTCTCAAACTAGAGAGTGAACCTCCGGTGAAACGTGTCCTTTATTTCCGAAGGGAGCCTCAGGGGTATCCTTCACCGTACCTCGGTCCGTCTCGACAGACCCTCGGAGGATGGGGTTAGTTCCCTGAGGATCGAGTGAACAGAGACAAAGGAAGGAGTCGTTTTAGTTTGAGGACATTCAAGTCCGGACACACACCTAGGGTCCATCGTTCTTCGACCCTGGAGTCCGAGCCCTACCGGTTCTGAGATGGGTAGTGCGGTTGTCACCAATAAAGACCCACTACGCACAATCGAAAAGTTGAAGGAAGAAGTTTGAAAGACACCTACATATTTAAAGTTGTTACTCGTTCGTAGTGTAAATGTTAGTATTTTCCTTTAATAAAAAATTTTTCCTCTTTTTCTCTCCCCTAAGCGTACTTGTTTCGGGTCTTTATCTTGACCCTCCTCCCTACTTCTCTTTTACAGTTCTGTTAAGTCTCCGATCTTCGAAGTTATCGTCCACCCAACTCACCTTAGTCTGCCACTCCCAGGTTTTAATAGAGTGACTTTCTCACAAATAGAGACACACGTCACTCCTCGGTCCGTACCACTCTTCCGTCACGGAATCTCCCCCGACACCCCTTTACCTTTTTCGTGACTCGACGACTTAGTTCGGAGTGGACTTCATGTGGGATGGAGACCCAAAAAATCTGTACGTCTACGGTTAATCAAGGGAAATAAAAAAATTCGGTGAAACTCAGTCCGAAAGGTAAATGTCGTTGTCTTTCATAAGGTCGACCATCTGAAAGGTTTCGTTGCACCGAGGTTCATTCTGCCACCCCACTTGGACGGTGAGGAACAGGAGCAATTTTATCCTGTGTGGTGAATTTTAGGCGACTCGGAATCAGTAGGGATGTCTACCTTGTCTTACGAACGTAGGAGAGAGTGGTCGTATTCCTATTTGTAAAACTCCAATATTACTCTGAGAATCTACTCGTCTTCTAGACTTAAAAAGTTCAGGGTGAACGTCTGTGTTCTCGTCAACCAGGCCACAGTCCCTGACTTAACGAATACTCCCAGTCTAGAAGTCCCTTCACACGGACTCTACACTTCACAGTCTGCACACGTATCCTTAGTGTCGCGCCCCGACCCCCGCCCCCGTCACCTAAGAGTAACTTGTCCAGACGCCACCTCGGATTGTGAGACGTAACGTTATTCGTGGGTCCCCCCACGTCTCTGTCGGTCCTCGACTTCAGTCTAGTTCTTTGTGTGGCAGAGGACCCCGAGGAAAGCTTCGTAGGGTTTATCGTACAAATTCTTGAATTCGAGATCTCAGTCTGCAAGGGTGGGTGGCGGAATGGTCGACACGCTTAACCCGTGTAGTAAATGTGAGAGATTTGGAACCCGAGAATGTACATTTTTACCCCATTGTTATCATGGATCAACGATCCTATCTTTTCTATTTTGTGCATTTCTTTAATCGTATCGTAGACCGTGGATCATCCATGAGGGGTTTCTGTCGGCAAAAAGAATGAGTCTGGGTCGTTCCGTGGGTGCACCAGACTCGAAACACTTTACAATGTTCACTTGTGGTGAGGTGACCGGTTCTTATTTACTTTCCGTTAATCTACATTTGACAGTTATTGTTCAGTAAACTACGTGTCGGAGTCAGAGTTTTGAGAATATATTCGACACAGAACTGAACATTACTTTATCAAGAGTTTCGGAAGACTCAACGAGAAGGGTCGAATGTTAGGAGTTTAGACCGATCTTATTTTAAAAGGTTAAGAAAGAAATTTTTTTTTTTTTACCGTTACGTGCACAGGTGACCTTGGAAGGTCTCATAGTTTTAGCTGAGGGAAGCGACGGGTGCACGCACGCACGCACGACTCAGCAAGTCAGGATTGGCTGAGAAACTCTGGGGTGCTTGACGTCGGGTGGTCCGAGGAGACAAGTACTGTAAGAGGTCCGTTCTTGTGACCTCACCCAACGATAAGGGAAGAGGTCCCCTAGAAGGGTTGGGACCCTTGCTTCGTCCAGAGGACGTAACATCCGTATAAGAAATGGGCGGACTCGGTGGTCCCTTCGGGGAGTGACGGGTGTCTATGACATTTAGGGATGTCGAATCGAGAGGTAAGGGTGTGAGGAGTACGAGGTCCCAAAGGGGGCGGGTGGAGCGGGACCAAACTGCTACGAATTGAGGAGCCCGAAGGAAGAGACAAACCCAAGACGAAACGAAACGACCCCACCACTGTCGACGAGTCACAACAGGACACAGTGACGGGCAGGGGACCTAAGACGTGTTGGCCCCCTGGCCCTCGACTACCCTCGGCCAATCGACCCTGAGGACCCCAACTTACAACCGTTTTGGGTTGGGTTCAACTGTGTCAATTTTCTTAAAGGTCCGACTGCACTGAGTTTACAGGTCTCCAGTCACCCTGACCACAGGTGTCGACCTGGGCCCTGGGTCGGGGAGAAGGTCGAGACGAGGGGACCTGGTTGTAGTAAAATCCTACGGGGTGTCACGAGGTCGAGGATACAGGGAGTTCGGGTTTAAGTCCGTCTCTCAAAGGTCAAGACTCTCGAGGTGAGTGTTCGGGCCTTAAGCCTGAGAAACCGGGACTAACCGGATAGAACCCAGTACACAAGTAGAGACTTGGTTAGGGTCGTCGGCCCCCTACCCGTGACGACTAACCGAGTCGGATCCGGTACACGAGGTGGGGTCGGATCCGACCCCCACCCTGATTGAAGACGCCTTGGTCTCCCAGACTCTGCCCCCATCCTCCACCCACGCCGAGTCCCTTGGTCTCACGAGGTAATGTCTACGGCCGGTCAACCTCGGGACGCAGGTCCACTAGGAGATGGGACCCTTCAGAAAGGAGGTACCTCCTGTCCCCTCTACAGACTTCTGAGGGCGTTGGTCGGACACCCCTCTAATACAGTGCCCCCACACCAACACGATACTTCGTACCTTAGGAACTGTCAGTTATATTCCTGTCGCCAGGTATAGCGTCTCAGAACCACATCCAACGTCTTTGAGGTCGTGTACAGTTGAGGGGACGAGTTTGTGGATGGTACGAGGGGTACCGACAGTTTTGACTTGAGGAGTCGGACTGTAAACCTCAGAGGTACTGGAGTGGGGTGCACCTAGGACCTACTAGACGGGGACCCGAGGAAGACGCACCACAGGAGAAAGAAAGACTGTGAGTCATGGTGGGTAGAGGAGAGACGTGGAGCCACGGAGTCAGGGGCACAGGAACTACCGGGGAGGAGAGCTGGGTCGTCATAGGAGCATCTTTTCGGGACCTTTTCCTCTGTTACCTCCAGGGCCTAAGAGTGTGACCAGGACGTCGGAAAGAGGTTAGTCAGCTGGAGCGTCCTGGAGATGGTGGAGGGTCAAATGGACGGATTCTGTCCATTTTTTTCACACACACACACACACACACACACACACACAGCGAGTCAATATAGATTGAAAAACGTTGAGGTACCTGACATCGGGTGGTCCGAGGAGACAGGTACCCTAAGAGGTCATTCTTTTGCTCACCCAACGGTAAAAAAAGAGGTCCTCTAGAAGGGGTGGGTCCCTAGTTTGGGGACAGAGAACATACAGGATGTAATGGTCCGTCTAAGCAATGGTCAGTGGTCCACCCTTCGGGGTCCAGTTTTGTCCAGTTTTTTTCGTCGATACTTTTGATTGACTTTTCTCTGTACGTGGGGGTCGGGTTCAAGAAGAAAAGGAACCTTGTATTTTTTGGAATTGGACGGGACGGACAGTCGTTGGGGAGAGGACGTCAACCGAGAAGACTTTGTACGGGTTGTATATACTCCCCGAGTGGAGGAGAGCACATGGTTCGTTCGGGTCCAGTGTCTGGGATCTCCACGGGATCGGGGAGTCGCGGGACCAGGACGTGAGGAGGACCGGACTTGAGGTGTGACTTTGTTCTGTTCTTTATTGTAGTCAACGTCCCTGGTTGTTGAGTGGGCTCACCGTGGTTCGAATGAGATTTGATTTCTACATCCATTGATGTCGTCTACGTCGAACTTCGACAAAGACTCGAAGGAAAGAAAAAGAAGTTAAAAAACAAGCTAAAGAAAGAGAAAACCGGAGTGGCGTACCGTACATACCAGAATCAAGAGGTCCGCAGTTTGGGTGCGGGGGACGACACCTTCCACTTTAAAATTGGTGACCTGACGATCCCTTTAGAGGAATTGTTTAAAAAAGCTCTTCTGTTCATTCCACGGAGTAGGTAGAGACACGGGTGCTTCGTCAGAAGGAAAGGAGATTAGATGTTTTGGAATTGGCTGGAGACGAAGAGAGGGACGGGGCAGGCGATAGTCCCGAGAAGACGGACCTGGACACAAACGAAAACGGGTGCAACACAGAAGGGGAACAGAGGGCTGTTCCGAATACAGTCTCTGACAGGGCTACGGGATCGTCTCCGATCACAGTTTACTTTTGTTTTAAGCTTGGGTCATTTCTTTCTGAACAAGTTTTCCCAATAATAACGACCCCGTCCTTCCAGGACGACGTCAGTTCCGTCCCCCGGGAACGTTGTCTCGTCTACGAAACTGATATTCTAGACATGCGTAGAGTTCTCAAGCCATTTTTCTCAAGAGAAAATGACTCTCCTCGTTTGTTCCGATCATCTTGGTCTTCGCCCTTTCACCCTACTTTCCCACGGCTCTACCTTAGGCTCTAGTCTCCTACAAAATGGGGCTCCGGTCAGACAAGAGTCCTCCCCGACACTCGGCCGGTCCGCACCCGTGGGGTTTCCAGTTCCCGACCTTCTTCCTCTTTTCGAATTGACGTCAAACCGATTCTTCGTAGAACAAGGCTACCTAGACACCTCTGTTCGTCAAGTCGATCAGTAAATGCCTCGTTTCTCACTCTTAAACCTCCCAGACACAGACCGAAACAGTATCCAGGTGTTCCGAATAAATTCAGTTTACCCCTTCCGACCAAGAAACGTTACTCGACACAAGGTCTGTCTTCCCACTCCCTTAAGGAACTTAAGAACAATAAAAGGTCCTTGTGTCCCGGACGTGTGTGTGCGCACACGTACGTGTGTATGTACGTGTGTGTACGCGTATATGTGTGCGTGTGTATATGTGTATGTACGTGTGTACACGTGCGTGTATGTGCGTATGTGCGTGTGTATGTGTGCACACGTGTGTGTGCCCTCGTATGTGTGCGTGCGTACGTACACGTGTCTATCTGTTGTCCGGCGTTCCTTCAGAATAAAAAATTTCGAAGGACGTCCTTAAGGGTCCACCAGGTCACCAATTCTTAGTCGGACGGTTACGTCTCCCGGACCAAAACCGGGGTCCAGGTCCCTCTAAGGAGTACGATGTCCCGCAGCCTCGGGCGCGAGGCGTCCTTTTCGGTGGTGTTACTCTTCGGGCACGTGGTGTCGGTTCTCTTCGGACGTGAGAGCGCCGTCGATCTCTTTCGGGGGCGTCGTTGCTTTTGGGTCGTCTCGGTTTTATGTAATTTTAAAATTTAATTTATTAATTTTATTATTAATTTTAATTTATCTTCATATTTGCTGGACCCCTTTTTCGAAGAACGTCAACATAAAAAAAAAATAGAGCTCTGTGCTCAAACTGGGAGGGTTGGCGTCGTCCAACCGGGGAACAAACCTCTCCCAACGGGGGAGTTAGCTGGAGAGCCAAAACGTTTCGGTCGTAGGTGAAGTCACACTCTTAAACTCTACTTCTTGTTTACGGGACGTATAGTTACTTGTGCAGGAGACTTTACTACTAACGAACTTTCAATTTTTATTTTAAAGGAGAGGGTTCCCGTGAAGTCTTCTACTCTCAGGACCCACGACTCCTCTCCTCCGGTCCGGACTTTGGTCCAGTTCCGACCCCTCACTCCTGCCCTGAGGTACCTAGGACCCTCCTTCGTCTGGTGGACCCAAACAAAGAGACCTAACAGTACGGGAGACGGGTGAGACTCGGTAGTCCCTCTTTCAGAACCATTCATTCACCCCGAGTGGGTCACGACACACCGATTTTACAAATTGTTGACCGAGAGACCTTTCTAACCCTTTTCCATCCTCGGAATGAAGTATCTCAAACGGTTAAAGGTGCCACATTTATGAGAGTGGTACCAGGTGAGTTTAGATGGTTCGAGTGTCTTAAGGGCTTGAGATTGTCGACCGTGGTATATGTCTACAGTCAGTCGAGACCGTGTGTTCCACATAAACACAACATACAGCCCGTTTAAAGTCCCGTCCACCATCCGTCGTCGGATCCCTTCAACCAATGTTCTACTGGTTTCCGTCCTAGTTTGAACTACTCACCTACTCTATTGACCTAAACCTTTACGTATTCTCAAAGAGTCCCCAGGGGTCGTAGGAACCTCACCCCCTGACCTTATCTACCCCGAAGGATCATGGTTTACCCGAAGGAACCACCGAGTCCACCACTTCTTAGGCAGACGTTACGTCTTCTGGGCCCAAGTTAGGGACCCAACCCTTCTAGGGGACCTCTTCCCTTCCCGATGGGTGAGACCATGGGAACGGACCTCTTAAGGTACCTGTCTCCGACATCAGGTACCCCAGTGTTTTCAATTTGTACTGACTTACTGTTTGTGAAAGTGGAAAGTGAAAGTGTACTAGTTCCCCTCCACCCCTAAGTCCAATAGACCTTTCGCTCCCCCGGTTTACGACCTGGGACGCACCGAATGTAACGGAACGTACTAGGATTGGGAATCCAGACGGGTCAACGCCAAGGGTCCATCGAGTCACCATTTCTTAGGCGGACGGTTACGTCCTCTGTGCCTTCTGACCCCTAACTAGGGACCCAGTCCTTCTAGGGATCTCCTCCTTTACCGATGGGTGAGGTCATAAGAACGGACCCTCTAAGGTACCTGTCTCCTCGGACCGCCCGACGACAGGTACCCCAGCGTTTCTCAGCCTGTACTGACTCGTGTGTGCACTCACCACATCAGGTTCAAGCGACGGACTTGGTACCTGTCCCACCGCCCCCGGAGGACTCGGGGACGAACACAGCCGGAGCGAACGAGTCTCACCGTAGGAGGTCCTCGAGGTGCACTGAGTCTCGCACACGGAGTCCCGACTAGAGGAGGTCCAAGTGTACGTACAGGTGACCCGCCAGTTGTGAAAATTGGTTTCGGTCTTTGATGGCGAGGAAGGGAATGTACGGAACCCCTTGGTTCAGGTAATTGACCCTCTCCACCTTTGTCTACCCGTCTCGAGAACTCCCCGAGCCCTCGAGTTTCCGCGGCCGAAGCACTTCCTAAGAGTGGATGGAGGTCCCAATACGTCACCTTCTGTAAACATAGAGGTCGAGGTCCTACGTCCCTCACCACGGCCCGAAGTAAAACAAATTCAGTCCAAGACAGATTGAGGTTTATACGGAGGATAGCCCCATCGTTCTTTGAGTTAGAGTAATTTTCAACCCCGAGGGGGACGGAGAGAGACGGGTCTCAGTATCCTTCCTTGGTCGGTAGGAACGTTTCAATTTTGTAGAGCCCTCAGACGCTAGACACGACTAGGGAACTTTAAGTCGTCAAGGGCTCGTAGACCGATCCAAGTTCAAAGCCAAGACGTCTCTGTCTGTCGGGACCACGGGGCAGGGGGCTGAGAGGTGTTTGAGTGGGCGACCCGTGGAGTTTCCTCGTTTTGGGTTCCTCGGAGACAGAGAAGGAAGGACAAGAACCTCTTGGAGGGAGGGAAACGACGAGGATGTAGGCGGGGACGTTTCGGAGTCGGGAGAGAGAAGACGAGGCCCACGGGGGTCGTGGTAGATGACCCATTCAGTTCCGAAAAAGTCCTTGGTTCTCCTCTCTCCCACCAGAAGTGTCGAAGACGGGACGTTTACGGAGTTCTGTTCGTCTGTCTTTCTGAGCGGGACGTCATGTCTCTTGCTTTGGTTTAGCGAGGTCTGCCGGACTGCGGAGGTGTCGTCACTTTTGTTGTGCGGTTAATTATGACGTTATGTAATCGGACGGTGCGCAGTGACCCCTTTCTTCCCTGTACTCCTTCACACCCCACCCCTCTGCTCCAAGGGAGATGTCTTGACCCTCGGCCGCCCATAGCACTGGGGTCTACGTCGAGTGGGTCCGGTCGCTGCCGACTTTCAAAGAGACCTCAAGTCTCTCCGTCGTCTGTTTCCCGACTCCAGGACGGTTCCCACCGGCAATGGCGCGGAGGAGAGGCTCTGGACGTCCGAGTCCAGAGGTCTGGACGACGGGAGGAGGCTCTCGTCTCGGGGCGGACTCCCGTGCGTCAGACTTGTCGGTCCTAGTGGGCCTCGCACTGACAGAAAGGAGTGAACGTCAGCCGGGGAGGACCTGTGGGGTGGGGTGAAGGAAGGTGGGAGCGGAAAGGTCCGGGGGCGGGAAGTGGAGGGTAGTGTGTCGGTGAGGGACCAGAATAAGACTCGTAGAGAACGCGCGCCAATTTGTAGTCCCGTCTAAGTGGTCCCGGGGGACCACACCGATCACAGGACGTCCTCAGGTCGTCCTGACTGGGGGACTATGTGTAAGTCTCAAGGATTTGTTCCGTCCCTCGACGTGCGAGTCTTGGAGGGCGGAAGCGTGTGTACCGGAGGTAACGGGCTCGGGGGGTCACCGTCGTCGGTGGTTCCCTCGTCGGACCCTCCAGACTGGTGGTAGGGCTTCCGGTACGGGTAATGAGTCCTGAGGAGACGAAGAGTCGATCTCCTTGGGTGTCGTGGGATCTACAGGGGTCTCATCGGAGACATAGGGATTCCACGGGTAAAGACGTGTGTGGCGGGACCGATCTTTACACCTTTCATAGTCTGGAAGGGGTCCACTGAGGGACTCGGGTCCACACGGGACCGGTCGAGGGTCCCTGAAACTTCGGTTCGGATTCTAACTCCTCTGCTAGCATTTCGTACTCACCACACATGGGTGACTACGGAGTGTGGTTGAGACGGGTGCCCTCGTAGGGGTAGACTGGTGCTCAATTGACTGTGAGTCTCGTCAGTGAACAGGTGCACACGCATGAGGTGTTCGGAGCCCTCTCTCTTTTGGGGCACACAGTTTACGAGAATGTTGAAACAACACCCCAGTCGTCCCCTTACACAGTCGGGGTGTAGGTGCTCCTTGATCGGGTCTACGTGAATGGTCTAACCCCGAAGGGTCCACCGCGATCACCATTTCTTGGACGGACGGTTTCGTCCTCTGCTTTTCACCCAAGCTTGGGACCCAGCCCTTCTAGGCGACCTCCTCCCGTACCGTTGGGTGAGGTCCTAAGAACGGTGGACCTCCTCCCTCGTCTGTCTTGGGGTTGTCTACGCGTACCTTCCATCCTTTCGCTACCTTTTCCTGACTTGACACCCTCTGTCAGACCCTCCGACCGTCTGGCTGTGCCCGGCCGACTTTTAACTAAGACTACGGTAAAGTTCACGGTCACCGTCGAAGGTTTCGTGAAAGTATCTTAAGTAGGGCTAGACAGGACTGTTGTCGACGGGATCCACCTCTCAATCGAGTGACTCCTGGACCCGACCCCTCAGTCCCCCACCCCCCGAGAACGGTGGTATGTCTTGGACTTCTCGAGTACGTCGTGGTCCCCTCAACAGTGTTTGTCCGAAGCGAGACCCAGGTGGCCTCGGGACGGAGAGTGTGACCTTGCACGTGGCCTTCTGGGGCCCCGACAACAATCTTACGTCTAAGACCAAGTCGCCCACACCTCACCCCTGGCTCCCAGACGTATAGAGTACTCGTCAGTCCACTACGACTCCAGGATTAGACACTGATGGACAACTCATCATTTCGAAGCCTCCAACAAGAGTAAAACTCTATCGAAGCGGCCATCGAGTCCCCATCTTTGAGACGGAAGTTACGTTCTCGGCGTCCAAGTCAGGGACCTAGTCTTTCTAGGGGACCTCGTCTCGTACCTTTGGGTGAGGTCATAAGAACGGACCTCTTAGGGTACCTGTCTCCTCGGACCACCTGATGTCAGGTGCCCCAGTGTTTTCAACCTGTGTTGATTCTGTTGAATCGTACTTACGTGTGGCGGGTAGAACTCTTCCAACCGGACGGTCCCGCTCGTCTGGTCTCGACGAGGTCGAGGAGTTCAGGGGAGGACCCGAGAGTCTTCCACGACGTCTAGGGACTCCGGGTAGACCGGAGGATACCCCTGTTTTTGGGGTCGGGGGATTGATCCTACGGGTGTACACTAGCCGGGAACGGTACGAACCGTGACGTTAACGACCGAGGTCTCGTCGAGTCTCATGGTCTCCCTGGTTCCTTTCATTATAGGAGTGTCGGGCCCCCCACATTTATTACTTTCAGCCTAGGTATTCATTAATGAAAAATTAATTAATCCTTACTACTTATCGTTTCTGGGTCGCTGAGGTCCGCCTCACCACAATTGACATTATCGGAACCAGAAAAGGGACGACTTTAACTAAACGTCGCCCTCTCCCGTCTCCCCTCCTCTGTGGGACCCAGACCCCCTGTCTCCTCCCGGTCCGTTCCTCCCTCCGTGTCCGAGGAGGGTCCTAGCTACCGGGTCCTTAGGAAAGGTGAGGCTACCTTCCAGAGGAGGGACCTCCTCCTCGGACCTCGCTTTTCCCGACGTGAGGAGTGAAGGTCTAAGTGGATTAATTAGAAGTGTGAGAACTCCCCTCTCTACGGACACCAGGAAGGAGAGGCGAGTCGTCGTCCCCTGTGGGCCCTCGCCCCTCCACTACGAATCAGGTTCTTACGAGTCGTCGTCTCCTGTGGGCCCTCGTCCTCAACCCCACCCACTACGAGTCAGGGTCTTACGAGTCGCCGTCCTCCGTAGGAAGGGTTTCCGTTGTGGGTCTAGACCCCTTGTCAAGCGTGCACCCTTTCTCGTTCCGGTCCACCGGGAGGATGTTGTGCCGTCCAGAGACGGGTCCTCCCGTCTCCCTAGGTCTGTCCGGTACGGTAGGATGTGAAGAGAGAGTCGGGCACGGTCCTCGTACCATCTGGTACGGACAGTGGACTTTGTCTCCTCTCCCGGCAAGACCTAGAGGTGGCGGTGGAGGACGGAGGGAGAGGGGTGGGTGGGGACGGGAGATGACGACAATTCTTACGGTAGTAAGTTTCTGCTGACTGTAAATTCGTAGGGTTGAAGATCAGACGTTTCCCCTTCGTTCCCTAGTGGAGTTGCACTTGTCTCTGTCCGTAGATGAGGCCAGGAGCGGGGAGGGGGTGACGTGTGTGGGAGGAGGGGTCTGGGGAGCCAGAGACTCGTGTCACGCCCCCACCCGAAGGAAAGGGACTCCAAGGTGGGTCCACTCGTTCGACCCCTCCTTCCCTCCTTCCACTCTTCTACCCTCCATTTCTAAAAGAACTCGTGAACTTCTTCTGGGTCCCGATCTCACTTCGTTCGGAGGTCGAGCTTTAAATTCCCTCGTGAGTTTTTCGAGTCAGGTAGAGGGTCCGGATAGAGGGACTCTCTATTCTAACGACTCCCGGAGCTATAGTCTATGTACCTCGTAGGAACGATTTTCTACTCACTAGAACCCGTAATGGACCACCCGGTCACCAATCCTGAACCACGAAAGTGACAGTTCCCGGACCCAAGTTAAGGACCACCCACTTGATTCTAGGGCGGCTTTTCTCTCTCACGAAAGTGTCCGTATTCACCATTGATTCAAAGTTCGTAGAAGCTCCGTCCTTTCTTTTGGTCTAACCCTGTTCTGTTTCAGTACTTCTCCTTTCCTTTCTCTCCCTCGTAAAGAAATCTTGGACGAGAAGCCCCGGCACAAGAAACGTGTGGAACCTCCTTTCGGAGACACAGGAGAAAATGTCCACGACTTTGTTCCTCTTAGGCTAAGGGGTGGACACATCTTACCCGGACTAGACTTTTAGGTGTTACTTGTTTTGTGTGTTTGCAATTTAGGTCCGGAGTGAGAGGACAGGGAGTAGGGTCGGGATGATCTAGGACTAGAATAAACTTTACACCTACTAAAAAAGTAGTACTTATAAAACGTGATTAAAAAGAACAAATTTTATAATACGTAGAACCCTGAAGGGACCGTCAGGTCACCAATTCTTAGGTGTGAAGGTGACGTCCTCCCCTCCCATACTAGAGACCAACCTCTAGATTCTGAGTGTAAGGCACGTCCCACCAGTTATCTGTGTCTATGTCTGTATCTGTATCCCGAAGGGTCCACCGCGATCACCATTTCTTGGGCGGACGGTTCTGTCCTCTGTATTCTCGACGCCCAAGTTAGGGACCCAGCCCTTCTAGGGGACTTCTTCCTTTACCGTTGGGTGAGGTCTTAAGAACGGACCTCTTAGGGTACTTGTCTCCTCGGACCGTCCGATGTCAGATACCCCAGCGTTTCTCAGCCTGTGCTGACTTCGTTGAATCGTGTGTGTGTGAATATTCATATCTATATAGTAGACAGAACCATTGGCTCAAAACTGGAGGAGGGGAATTTCATTTCACTTTCAGTGAGTGAAATTATCGCAGTGTTTCACAGGCTGAGAAACGCTGGGGCACCTGATATGTGAGGTTCCTTAAGAGGTCCGGTCCTATGACCTCACCCAACGGAAAGGGAAGAGGTCCCCTAGAAGGGTTGGGTCCCTAGTTCGGGTCCAGAGGACGTAACGTCCGTCTAAGAAATGGTCGTCTCGGAGGTCCCTTCGGGGAGGAATTTAGATCGTGGGCTTCCACGACGGAGTAGAGAGAGAGGACGAGGACCAGGATGAACCTTCGGTATACACGCTCACTTGTTTTAGGTAACTAAAACCTTGGTCAGCGTTTGGGTCCAGATCGAAACGGTCTTGAGGGTCGGTTCAAAGGCAAAGGAGGAGGAATCTTTACCCGTTGATAGCGGAGACGTCTCTCGCCCCCTCTGGTCATTGGCACAGTGACTCAGGGACGGTCGTACCTCAGGTCGTGCACCGTTTCCGGGTCCTTCACCGGTGAGGGATGGATGGGGTCTGGGACGCGACGTTCCCTTGACCCCCGGTACCTGGGGGTCTCGGGTGGTTGCGGTCGTCCCCGGTGGTCGGGAGATTTTGAGGTAAGACCCGTAAAGAAACTGTTCAACTCTTTACTTGACGTCTAAGTCCCACTCTTCCCTTTTGACTATTAACGTTACTACAGCTTGGTTAAACAAACACAATTAACCTCGGTTAATTTCAAAAAAGAAGCAGTCAATGGGGTCCAGTCCGGTAGAATCTCCTCAACTAAAGACCGGTCTATCATTCATTACGGAAATAGATAGGAGTGTACTCCACCTCCCTCTGTCTCCCTAAAGTGTCCGTAAGGTTTTACTATTTGTCTACCTGTTTCCCGTTCCCCCGTGTCCTGTCCACCTTTACCTACTGGTCCTGACTGGTGGGTCGGGGACACTCCCCGTGCACTAGTACCCCCTTACTTCCGGACGCGATCGATCCGACCGATGAGTTACACGCCAGGTGCCTGGTCGACATCTCCGTCGTGGACCCTAGAAGAATCTTTTTTTTATGTGGGGTGAAAGCTGGACGACTCAGTTTTTAGACGTAAAATTGTTCTAGGGACCCAACCCCTTCCCTAAACATAATCATATATACCACGTGAAACTATTCTAGGGACCCAACTCCCCCCGCAAAATGATTATATATGCCATGTCAAACTGTCCACGACCAGATCTGTTCGGGTTCGAGGTAGGTGGGACCTAGACAGACGGGTCCGTGGTTTATCTCCGAGAGTATCAGACCTCAGTAGAGACTCAGTGGGGTAGGTAAGACTCCGGGGACTGGTAAGTGACTCTTTCGTAGACAATAGAGGTTAGGTTGAGGTAGTTGGGGGTGTAGTTAAGAGGTGGACGACGCGGGTTGAATCTGAGGCCCTCGACAGGAGTCCACAGACGACCGACGTCGGTTCTCCTCGGGACCGACCTCTACCCTCTGTCCTTCTCTCTCTCGTCCGCACAAAGAGGGGACGACAGGTGGACGTCCCGATATCGAAGTGTTACGGTGTAGCCCGTCCGTGGGAGAGGGTTTTACTGTCGAAAACGACCGGAACGAATTCCTGTCGTTCCGCTAGTTTAGTCAGGTAGGATTTCCTTTAGTTGGGATTTATAAGGAACCTTCCTGACTACTACTTCGAGGCTAGGAAACCGGTGGAGAACGCTTCTGGACCAGAAAAAGTAACCTTTTCTGGGACTACGACCCTTTCTGACTCTCGTCCTCCTCTTCCCCTACTGTCTCCTACTCTAGCGACCTACCGTAGTGGATGAGTTACCCGTACTCCGACTCTTTTGAGTCCCTCTATCACCTCCTGTCCCTTCGGGCCACACGATGTCAGGTCCCCCAGCGTTTCTCAGCCCGTGTCGAATCGTTGACTGGTTTCTTTGTTGTTTATGTGTGTGTTTCCCTGACCCCCCTAATTTGTCATAAAATGTGCCCTTTCATCCTCAGTCCCGTTCTCCGTGTAACACCCTTACCCAGACCAGGAGAGGGTAGGGGACTCCTTATCCCCACAGTGGGAGGGGAAACGGTACGGGCGGCAGACGAGGGACTTGAACCACCACGCCTAGCCCTCGGTCCTTACACGACTCGTCCGACGGACCCCGAACGTCCGGGTACTTCTAGTCTAAATTGTTAATAATCACTAGACACGTAAAAGACGACGTCTACTTTATTAACATATCCTCCCGACCACCTTCCTTCTTTCGTTATTTACGGAAAAGGAAAGTCGTAATTTGGTCATTTCGATATGTCGAACGGTGTTAATTAATCGTGAGGCAGAATAATCGTGGAAGTAGTGAGTGAGGGGACTGAGGGTGGGGTATGTTGCGTTTACCCTGTATCTTGGTCGACCAGGGTGACGAAGCCCCCGACTATGAGGTCGGCTTCCTCGGGGTCTACACCCGTCTTGGTCCCTCGGCCCTCCCTGTGGAACAACTCCGCTGCCCCACCCCCCGCCCCCACCCTCACAACGGACCTCTATCGACGTGGAGGTCGTCCGGTCTCTGACTTAGAGGACCCGTCACTCGGTCACCCGCAGTGGGTCCCTTAGAACGGGTCCGTCTCTTTACGGTTGACGGTCACTTACTGGCCCCTCCTCCCAATTGTACAGACGCGGACGTCTTCGTGGACTCGAGATTCTGAGTGACAGTTCTGGTCAAAGCACCCACACACTGGTCACGCCAGGGGGCCCCGAGGCACGAGTCTTCGTGGGTAGAATTTTAAGAACGGTAAACAGTCACTTCAGGTTACCCTACTGCCTCACCCGAGTCCCCTCCCCGGAGGAACCGGAGGGGTGGAGGGGCCCCGACTAGGAGTCAGAAGGTTAGAGAACAGGAGAGGGTAGGGACCTCCCTTGGACCCACCGACCCCAGGTCCTGGGTTGCACACGTGGGGCACGAGGTTTGACACCCCAGTTCGGGGTTCGTTCACAGTCGTGAGTGGGGTGTTCATAAAGGTGTGGTTCCCTCACGTTGTGACATCTAGTCGAGTCAGCGAGTCAGCATAGGCTGAGAAACGCTGGAGTACCTGACGTCGTGCGGTCCGGAGGGACAGGTAGCGGTTGAGGGTCTCGAATGAGTTTGAGTACAGGTAAACCACTACGGTAGGTTGTCAGAGTAGAAGACAGCAGGGGAAGAGGAGGGTGGAAGTTGCAAAGGGTCGTAGTCCCAGAAAAGGTTATTCAGTCAAGAAGGGTAGTCCACCGGTTTCGTAACCTCAAAGTCGAAGTCGTAGTCAGGAAGGTTGTTTATAAGTCCTGACTAGAGGAAATCTTACCTGACCAACCTAGAGGAACGTCAAGTTCCCTGAGAGTTCTCAGAAGAGGTCGTGGTGTCTTACTGTTTTTTATAAGACTATCCTTCCCTTTCGAAAAGAAGACGAAAATCTCGTTCCTCGGGACGTAAAAATAAAACAAAAATAAAATAAGTACATAAGACAACCGGCACGACCCAGAAGCAGCGACACGCCTGACGAGAGATCAACGCTACGCGTCCGAAGAGTAGCGTCACCGAAGGGGACAACGACTCTGCCCAAGATCCGGACACCCGAAGTCATCAACGCCGAGGACCTGAAATCTCGTGCCCAAGTCATCAATGTCGTATGCCCGAATCAACGAGGAACTGTACACCCTAGAAGGGTCTGGTCCCTAGCTTGAGTCTAGAGAACGTGACCGTCCACCTAAGAATTGGTGACTCGACGACCCTTCGGGACGTAAAACTAAAACTTGATCCGAGATGTTTAATACGTCGACCGGAACGGACGACGAAGACCTCGTCCTGACTCCCTCAAAGTCTCCCGAGGACGCCAGTAGGTCCGTCGACCCTGATTCTAGGAAACTACCCGTGTAACTCTGGGCCGACACACGTTCCGAGACCTACCAAGGTAGCCCCACTTTCTACCTTCAGTGTCTAGGGAGGTTTTTTGACGTTAGGACCCGAGTTGATGGGGAAGACTCGTTGACTGGCGGGTGGGATCCTTTAGGTTTTGGTCAACATTTTAAATTTTTATGTTTACGTTTCTCTCGGAGCACGGTCACAAATTTTGGGACTCGGGACCGACCTTAAAGGAATCGACTCCTCCACCTCTCTCTTACTATCTCGTCTCCGGCAAATCCTCTTCAAGTTTGAATCATCCAAACTTGGTCAAATTGAAAACGATCTCAATTTGATACATTGAGACGTATGACGGAACATCACCAATTTATACCTTGATCAGTCTTGACCAAGAAGTCTAAGGACGAGGACGATGTATGGTCCACTGAAGGTTCAGGTTCTTACAGAGTCTCGGAGTGAAAGGAGTTGACATTTCACCCATGGGAACTGAGTTTGTTGTTGTTGTTTCGACATCTAAGTCGTCGTACCCGACGTAGCGCACACTTTCCACGGGGGGCCGACACAACCAACTGAGGTCGACGGTACTGTTTCACGGTGCCTGACCCACCGGATGTTTGTCGCATGTAAATAAAGAGCACCAACACCTCAGGTCTGCAGACTCTAGTCCACAGTTCCACTAGTCCAAGGTTACTTCTGACAGAAGGTCCGACATCCACCGACTGAAGAGCTACATAGGTACGTACCACCTTTCTCCCGTTGTGTCGAGAGAACCCAGACAAAAATGTTCCCACACGCGCGAGTCAGCGAAGTCATCACAGGCTGAGAAACTCTGTGATGCCTGACATCGGACGGTCCGAAGAGACAGGGACCCCAAGAGGTCCGTTCTTATAACCTCACCCAACGGTACTGGAAGGGGTCCCCTAGAAGAGTTGGGTCCCTAGCATGGACCCAAAGGGAGTAGAAGACGTAGTGTCCACCTAAGAAATGACGACTCGGTGGTCCCTTCGGGGAAATGTTCCTGTGAGTAGGATAAAGTTCCTACGGTACGAGTACTGGGGGCTACAATTTATTGAACGGGTGTGAACCCTAGGTCGACGTCTGTTGAGCCGAGGTCTCGAGTCAGACTCGATCTCCGTATGAGAAGAGAAGACACTTTACTCAGGTCAGTAGGGATGAGACTATAGGGCTTCCTGAAACTGGAACTTCACTTTAGTTGTTCGTTCTTTGACTAGTCTTTCCTCTTTCGTCTCCATTCTACGTCCGTGTTTCTTGGTCCTACACACGATCATGTTTCCCTCACGGACGGACTCGTTTTTCTCCCGTTCCTCGTTTCTGTACCTTCCGTCTGGAGTCATCTTAAGGTCCGTAACCCAAGGACGGTCGACGACAGTGGAATTCGACCCCTCGGGGAGTGGAGTGGAGTGGGCTAAGGACCCTTCCGTCTGGACCCCCGTAGTCGACCACCTGTTCCTGTGACCGACAGACGTCCCGAGCACTGTCAGTTTAGGAAGGGACCCTTACTACGCAGAGGGTCAGGTAGACTCGGTTCCATGGTGTCTTTAATTTCGGGCACCGGAGAGACAACTACTGTCGCCACCACGATACCGTTGTCCGGACGGCTGCAGGTACCGTGAGGAAGACGGGTCGGGTAAATCTCACCTACGAAGGGGGGGTCTTCCATGTTTTGTCAGGAGGTCGGCAGAGACGGACCCATTTCCCTGTCTTTGGGACGTTGTTTCTACCAACAGGGACCTGGACCGGTGTCAGGTAGGATCGGTTTGGGCCCTCCTACGGGCCCTGACAAAAAAATTAAGCAACGTTAGTCGTAAAAGGAAAGAAGTAAACGACCAACTTATTACGTCGGACATTCTTTTCCCGGGAGTCGTGTTAAGACCACGAGCAAATGTTACCTTTAACCCTTTTGCCGCTTTGCGTATGGCGTTTTTACGTAAATTTTCTTCTACTAAGTTAACCTAAACCGTCGAGACTATAAGTCCTGGTCTTCCTCTTTTAGACAGATACTAAACTTGTACATATTAATTCTACTTTCGGAATTCATAGCCCACGTAAAGAATTCAACAGTGGTCGAGACAACTGAGGCCCGCAAGACTAGTCACCACGTCTCGTAAATAAAGACTTTAGACTTATCGACACTCACTCTACGGAAAAATTTTAACGGAGACACCTCGGTTCAGTTCGGGACTGTGACGTGCCGAGCAGTTCCCCCTCCACTTCTGTCCGATTTCCCTCGGAGCCTCGGTCGAAACTAGAAAGGGACTTCCACGCGGGGATATGGACCCTCTGACTCCGAGTCCGTTTAGGCTGGGCAAGCCACGTGAGATAAAGGACGAAATACACGAGGCCACGGTTGTCTTCGGGGTCGCGGGACTCACTACAAGGTCGGACTTTCACCTCTTGGACGAAACTTACAACCGTTGAGACCGAAAGTTTCTTCTTTTGCCCGTAACCCTCGTTTCGGTCTGTTACCCTTGGTCCTCCGGTCCCGAGTGTGGGGTAGAAGCTAGGAACGGCTACGACACTACAGTCCGGGAAGGAGTGGAAAGAGTAGATATTTTACCCCGATTTATTGTAGTCTTGGTGGGAGCATTCCCTCAACTTTGTTAATGTACTCGAATAGGGACATTTAAGTACACAGATCGGAGATTCGTCGTCAGCGTTGTACACTCAATAACAATAAGAAGAAGAAGAAAATCACACCTTCGGTCTCGTAGTACTGTTCCAAGGACGTCATACTCTACTCAGTCACTACCTTAAAGACCGTCGGGCTGTCGGAGGAGGTACGTCTCCCCTCCGAAGTGTCCCTACTGAGTATCCGTCGTACACCCCATACACACGCACACACACACACACACACACACACACACATAAGCTCCCCCACCTGTCTTTCGACTTCGACCCTGTTCAGTACACTGGTGGAGACAGTGTACTTGTGAGTAGAAAGATTCGTCCTGACCTCAAAGGGATCCTGAAGATTACAGAGGAGAGAGAAAAGGTCTACCCTCTACTTCCTCCTTGACTCCGACTCGACACCAGTGAGAAGAATCTCCAGGTTCGGAGAGACCTGTATTGCGTCGGTCTGACACACTCTGTTTCCGTGAGTGAGGTGCGAGGCGGCACTCGTCGGGTGGGAAAGGAACCCCACTCGCCACACCTCTCTCCTCCCCGTAGTCTTCGGTCACGTTTCTTTCTTTTCGTTCTTCGGCCTTGTGTCCCTTACCCACGTCCGGGGTGAGGGACCTGCCGACCGGTCGCGAAAGGACCCGTACTGACGTCGGGTGCGTCACCCACGTCGGTCGGAGCCAGGAGGTCCGACTGTCAGGACGCAGTGCACTGGTCTTCTGAGGTCACGGGGGGAGGTAAGGGTCACTCTTCAGTCCAGGGGCGCACCGGGGGTGCCTCGTCCCTCCTCGGGGGAGGGGGACTCTGACCGTCGGTCTTTGGTCGAGTCCGGTCAAGACGTGTCAACCCTTTTGACTCGGGACGGCGCCCTCCCCCCGACTCTGTGTCACCTCTGTGTCGGGAGGAACGGAGGAAAACCGGGTCGGTGTGACGGACGGACCTAGGGTCCCATGACCTCCCGGTACGGCCACCGAAGTCTAGGAGACCGAGGCCGAGAACGGTCGACACACTGAGGACGTTTCAATGAATTGGGGAGAAACAGAGAGACGGTAGTGGACCCGTCCCTCGTCTTCACGAAAGAAACCTCCACAGACTTCTTGAATTTATGTTGTATTTGTTAGACGAGGAAAAGGGGAGGAAAAGGACTGAAGGGTAGAACAGGGTAGACAAGAAGAAAGGAAGGAGTTTCGACGGCTTTCGAGGCAGTGCGAGTATGGAGTTCCTAGTGAGTAGGAACTCGTAGTATGGGAGGGGTGCTCTGTGGAGGGACGAGGTAGATTAGTATTCTGGGAACCGACAAAGTAGACTACCCCTCAGTCTCCGGCCTTTATACGTTCCTTCGGGGTCCCGAAGTAAGGGATTCTCTTCCCTCTCTTCGCGGACGTCCGGGTGCCAGGCCTCGAAGACTACAACATATCGCACTTTTTAATTACAAAGACCAAAACGTCCAAAACAAAGAACGAAAAATGGAAGGTTTAGTCGGTATCGAATATCCTTGGTTTCGTTAGACTTTTCTCGTTTCTCTTTGCTTCTGTCTTAGTCTTTTCGTGTCACCGACCCGCGAAATCCCTCCCCTGGGTTCCACGATCCGAGGTTCCTGAACGGACGACGAACCGATTTATCGAACCGTCAGACACGAGGATTCCCCCGCCCAGACCGACGACACCCGGGGCGTCACGATCCAAACTGTCAGTTGGACTACCGACGCCACCCACGGTCTTCGGTCTCTTTCGTGGGGTCGTCCACTCCCCGGTCCAACTGTTCCCCCGCCTCGGTCTTCTCATCGTCCTCGGGCCGGACGACAGGTTCCGTCCGAGAGTGTCAGTGTACCCCCGATAGTGCAAAGAAAGTCGTTAAGACAGACAGTCTCTTCGGTCTAGTCTTTTGTGTCTTCCCCTGTGGAAGACTTGCGTCTGATGACAGGACGGGCGGACATAGAAAACTCTGAATTATTGGATACCTTTGGTTAGGACTCATAAGTGACCTTCCTGACTACGACTTCGACTTCGAGGTTAGGAAACCCGTAGACTACGTTTCTTGGTTGAGTGACCTTTACTGGGACTACGACCCCTTATAACTTCCGTTTTCCTCTTCCCCTGCTGTCTCCTACTCTACCAACCTACCGTAGTGGCTGAGTTACCTGTACTCAAACTCGTTCGAGACCCTTTGTCACTTCCTGTCCCTTCGGACCGTACGACGTCAGGTGCCCCAATGTTTCTCAGTCTGTACTGAATCGTTGACTTGTTGTTGGTGGGTTCTCTCTTCTCTTTACTTTAAACCCGGGGGGCGGGGGCGGGTCTCGAAGACTGAAGTATAGCACACTTTTACATTACAGAGACGAAAGTGTCCAAAACAAAGTAAAACACACAAAAATTGGAAGGTTTAGTTACCCAACTCCTCCCGTCTCTTCCCTCTGACCGAGGGACGTTCTCCGGTCTTTGACTTGGTTCCTTCCTCTGTCCCGAATCCTGTGCCGTCTCTTTCTACTGTGAGTTTCCAGCAACTCCCGAAGGGTACACGGTGTCACCATTTCTTAGGTGGACGGTTACGTCCTCTACGCCCAAGTTAGGGACTAGGTCCTTCTGGAGTGGACAGAGCCTCGTTGATTCTGGCAAACGGTGTTGATGACTCCGACTCGAGATCTCGGGCCCTGGGTGTCGATGACTCGGGGGTGTGTAGTTGACGACTTCGGGCATGCGGCGCTCTCTTTGGGCTCGTGGAGTTGATCTCTCGTCGGGGAGATCAAATAAATTTTTATTTGTGTAAAAAATTTTCACCGACCTGAACCCTGTAAAAGGACGACTTTTCTCTTTCGGGGATCATAGTTTGTAGACCGTGGGACTAGCAACCTTTAAATTTTCTATAATCATGAAACCCTCAAAGACACTCCAACCCGAATAACCCTTGTAACCAAAGATTCTCGCAACCTCCAGACAAAACAAAAGAAGTGATATACTTGTTGAAAGAGAATATCATCCAAAAACCCGAGGTTTCAGTCCCTGTCCCACCCCCACACAAGAAAGAACGAGAAGTATCTGGGGATGGAGTGGGTGTCCTCCTGGGACGTCAACCCGAATTCCTACTTCTCTTCCCCGAGACCCCCGTTTGTGCCTGGGGGCGGTCGGTGACGAATCTACCACAAGACTCCGTTGTACGACATTGACAGACGGTAGACGGGGTTTCGGTAGGAGCGTAGGAGGAGGACGTTTTGGACGGGGACGACATCTGCGACTTTAGTGGTCTCTTAGTGAAGGGGTGCAGGAATGTCGAGCCTGTAGTTGCGTACTGGGTAGAGTCAGTCACTCTTTTAGGCCTCTAGAACCCCTTTTACCAAGACGAAAGAGAAAATTTCCCTCACCTCCCTCCGTTTCTCTGTCTCTCCGTCTTTCTGTCTCTCTCCGTTTCTTTCGGGACGAACGATGAGGAAGAACACTGGAAACGTGTGTCTATCCACTCGTCCATTTCAAACCTTGACGACAACGGTAGAAAACTACTTTGCATTTCTGACTCTTTTTGAGTTTCTCCGGATGGTCTTGGGACTGTACTGACACTTCGACTTCATTGGGGTCTTGTGAGTGGACGTCACAGAACACAGTCCTTTTTCCTTCTGGAAGGCAAATTCAGTGAAAGTCGACCTACAATAATGAACGTTGACTTGCGTGGGGAAGAGGTTTGGGACTACACGCGTCGACATCTTACAGTAGGGTTCGTTCGTAGACGGGTCACTGGGCCCCTCCGTCCCCTTGTTTGGTACTCGAAAACCCTTCTCTTTCCTTGGAAGTTCCTTCACTCTGTCTCTCCGACACTTGTAGACTGGGGAGGTCTTTCACGACGGCTCCGCTTTACGGTCCTCCCGACGTAAAAGTCGGACACTAGTGTAATTATTCTATTACTACTCAGTAAATTGAAGCGGAGGCTTCTCACTTCGTTTAATGGACACAGATATAACGAATTACTACCTCCGTGATTGTCCTGGAAACAGCGGACGGCCTTGACTTTGACTGGGTAGTGTTCTCCACTAAAATGCGGGTATTCAAACGGTGAACCGACTTGGTAGGTAGTCCGCCCCCGGCGTGGGGGAGGTGCGTGAGGTGTAATTGGCACAGTAGGTGGCACGAGGGGGTGGAGGGAGCACCCGAGACCGAAAGAATTGGGCTACTCGGACTACAGTAATCAATAAAGGACCTGTACTTGGTAACCCAAGGGTAATCGGTTGTGAGTCCGTAGGTCCACACTTAAAAGGCGAACCCGATGTAAAGGGGTCCCTTCACAATGTCGACTCTGTCTCAGGACCGGAGGAGGGGTAGGTGTCCTTTACGGACACGGAGGGTACCGCAGGTTCGTCTTCCGTTACTCCGTTTAGTCCTGGGTCGGTTGGTGTGTTCGGGAGGTTTCCGGTCTCTCCGAGAAACCCAAAAAGGTAGTAAAGTCCTAGACATCCCCAAAAAAACAAAGTAAAGGAAATTAATTCCATACGAAAGGTATACCATTTTAACTGGGAGGATTTTTCACTACCGAGACCCTCAAAATTGTTTACGTATTGAGTAACTTGGTAGTGTAAGCTCTACGTCTGTCGAGGGAGTGGAGCTTTTCAAGGAGGTCAGGAAACGTAGTAGGGCAGGAGGTAAAGGGTCGGGGACCTATGGTGACGAGAGAGAAGAAAGGGTTGTCGAGTCGGAAAATGTCGTAGTGTCTGTCTCAGTGGGAACTCAGACCAAAGAAAGTGAATCATTCGATGTAAATTCTACTTAGGTACGTATTGGTTGTTCTTGGATGACACCTCGTGTACCTTGAGACAAGTCACACTACACCATTGGACCTACCCTCCCCTCAATCCCCCGCTTACCTATGTAGACACATACCGACTCAGGGAACCACCAAGTGGACTTTGATAATGTTGTAACAATTGTTACAACATTATGTTTTATTTTTCAATTTTCTACTTAGATACCTATTTCTACACCACATACACACATACACACACATGTATATATGTAATATATATACCTTAACTTACCTTATAATGAGTCGGTATTTTTTCTTACTTTATGACGGTAAACGTCGGTGTACCTACTAGATCTCTAACGGTATGTTTACTTCAGTCAGTCTCATTCTATTTATATACTATAGTACCTATACACCTTATATTTTTTACCATACTCACTTGAATAAGTGTTTTGTCTTTGTCTGAGTGGAGATACCTCTTGTGCCAATGTCAATGGTTCCCCTCTCCGCTCCTCCCCATTTAGTCCTCATACCCTAATCGTCTGCGTGTAGTGATAAACATATTGTCTAAAACTTTTCCTGAATGACATATCGTGTCTCGTGAGGTAAGTTATAGACATTATTGGATATTACCCTTCCTTAGATTTGTATGTGTACGGGTTCATATATGTACATTGGGACTTGGTGAAACGATATATGGACTCCGTGTTGTCTCATTTAGCTGATTCGAGGTTGAGTCTTTTTTTCTTACTTGCGCTATTTAAGGGAAAATCTTTTTCTGTATAGGTGCGTCAAAGTGCACGGCCTCAAATAAGACAAACCACGACTCGTCGTAAAGTGACACACCTGTAGGGCACCCCCACAAATATCCTAGGTACCACCCGTTACCCGAGAGTGGGTGGGCGTCGGTTTGTGAGCTTGTACACAATAAAGTGAACTAGGAGTCTTTTGTGAGTCTCCGTCCACGACACTAGAGGTAAATCTCAAAGAACTTGTTCGTTAAGCTCGGGGAAGGTCCCCGGTCCGTCACACTACATAGTCCCGGCTCCATGGGGGAGTATGTCGGGACGTGGACCCCCTGGGACCGCACCCTGGGAGACAGACGGACGGAATCTCCTACTTCAGAGGTCCGAAGGCACGTGGACTACGACTTTGAGACGTAGAGCACCCGCACCCTGGGACTTTCTTACCGAGGAGACCACATACATTCTTCCTTTTTTTTTAAGTTGGTCGGTATTCTGGGACCCCTTGACTGTCGTACCTCGTCTTCTTTCCGTTAACCTCTACACAAAAGGACCGTGCAACCACGAGGACTTTGTTACTTTAACGTCCAAAATGATCTGTCTGTACGGTTAACGACGGACGCCCATTAATGTCAATAAGGGATCCGGACGACGGGAGACTACGGGTCAGAGGCAGTATACCTGAACCTGGTATTCTGTCCTTCCTCCTCCCACCCTGTGTCTCCCCCGTCCCCGGTCGTCACGTCCGCGGTCCAGTCCTGAAGACGGGGGACGAACAAGGTTGTCGGGGCGGGACTCCGACAGTCAGGTCGGCCCTTCTGTTGCGGGTGACGTGTCCCCGGGTGACTGACGACACCTATGTCAACGTCTTAGGGTCCTATTCGTTCAACGGTTAAATGTACAAGGGGGTCCCTCTTCGTTCTCACCGGTCGTCCCCCGAAGGGACCACCAGACCACCAATTCTGAAACGGAAGATTACGCCCTCCACACCCAAGTCATGGACCAGTCTCTCGCTTCCAGGGCGTATGAAGAGTCGGTTTTCCTTGGTTCACTTTGTATTTTGTCCTTGTTATAACATCGTTTAAGTTATTCCTGAATTTTTTACCAGGTGTCGTTTTTTGCTTTAGAAATTTTTTTTTTTTTACTATCGTGAGAACTTTGAGATGAATCCCAGAACCCGAGGACCCGAAGTGGGTTGAAAGAGACTCGTGACTGGTGGGACAGTGTGAGGCGAGAACCGGCCTCTGTAGTCTCCCAAAGGGATTTACCCAGTAGGCCCCGTCCCCCCACCACCAGAGTCCTCCAGGGAAAGGAGGACCCTCCAGGGTCGGTTGTGTAAGGGACCCGTTCTTCCACGGGTTCTGTATACACAAGAGAGACGGGTACCGTCTTAAATTATTTTTCGTTACAACAAGGTTGTCGGGGCGGGACTCCGACAGGCAGGTCGGCCCTTCTGTTGCGGGCGACGTGTCCCCGGGTGACGTGTTACAAGTCACCGAGTCACCCCAGACTGAGAAACACTGGGGGTACTTGACGTCGTGTGGTCCGAAGGGACAGGAAGTGATAGTGGACCTCAAACAAGTTTGAGTACGGGTAACTCAACTGCTACGGTAGGTTGGTAGAGTAGGAGCCAACGGGGGAAGAGGAGGACGGGAGTCAAAAAGGGTCGTCCCTCGTTACAAATTCCTTTCTTTCCTCCTACCCTCCCTCTGTCCCTTCCTCCCGTCCTGGTCCCCTCCCTCCCTTTCTTCTAAGGTATTTACGTCAGAGTCAAGAATAAACTGTCTCTCTCTTTGAAGTAGGACAGTTATCTTGCTTCGTGTCCTTAAAACAAAGTTTGTGGTCGAACCTGGAGACTGCGGCGACGACGACGACGACGATTCAACGAAGTCAGTACAGTCTGAGACACTCTGGGGTATCCGCCGTCAGGTGGTCCGAAGAGGCAGGGACCCTAAGAGATCCGTTCTTATGAACGGTAAAGGAAGAGGTCGAACCTGGAGATAAGATGATAAATACTCGGAACGTTTACTGACGAAGAGACTCTAGGCCAAAGGACCTAGACATATTATGGTTACACATGGAGAGTTCCGGACTCCCACCTTTGACGTACTCCAGTAGACTTTCTTCTGGAGTCGGGTAGAGCCCGGTGTCTTATTGACGTCTCCTACTGGTCGCTAATGGCGACGGCAAAACCAAAGACGCCCTCGCCGACGTTCGGTCGACCCACCTCCGACCGGTCTGTGTCGGTCCCGGACGTCTCTCCAGGAGGGCCGGCCGTCGAGACCCCCGGACCGCAAAGATTCTGAAGAGGAACTTGGTCCGGGACACACAGACATGGGTGACGGGTGGGGTGGGTACTTACCCTTCGACCCCGCCTGTCCCTACACGCCCGGAGAAACCTCGGGTCGTGGAGGACTCGAACTCCTCCCGTCCTTTCCTGAAATAATTTTACCTATAGTCTTGAAACCAGTCGGGAGTAGGTCGGTGAAGTCGATTTAATAATTTGTGACGGTTCCTGTGGTCCCCGAAAGGGCAAACGATGGTCTACCGGAAGGTGGCACCAAAGAACACAGAAGAGCTACACCACAGCTACGTCCTGACTTGTGTCGGACCTCCTACGTCGGGACTCCTGTGGGGAACAACTACCGGTGTCTATGACGGGTGGAACAGGGGAGCTCACGGAAGGGTTTGGACGGGTGCACGTAGGTTCAAGGGCAACAGGGACGGAGTGCGGGACCTTAGAGAGTAGGTTGTCCCGGTGGGGGTCTGGACGGGTGCCGTCGTTGACACTATTAATTACAGTACGCTCCCGGATGCAACGTGAGTCGTAGACTGTACGTAACAAAATGAATTAGAAGTCCCACTAAGAGTCGGTCCCTCTACAGCAATTATAGGAAAGTATTGACTCGTGTGTTTCGAGTCTCACCAATTAACGGACGGGTCACGACGCGCGTACGGCTCACTGTTCAGGGAGACTGTAGATGTATGGACGTGAATTGGCGAGGGGACGTACACGGGACCCCGAGAAAGGTGGTCGAGGGACGGGACTTGGGGTCTAGACTCTCACAAAAGTGTCCCACGTACCCCTCTGAGCACCGAAAGGGACATCGAGTTGTCATTTATTAGACGAACGTTACGTCCTCTACACTCAAGTTAGGGACCCAACCCTTCTAGGGGACCTCTTCCTTTACCGTTGGGTAAGGTCATAAGAACGGACCACCCCATGTCAAGTACCCCAGTGTTCTCAGTTTGTGTTGAATCGCTGATTTGCTTTTGTAGCGGTCGTAGGAGGGACCTTTGGGGTTCCTTCCTCTACTTCCACCCTTCCTCTTACTACCCCTCTCTCGAGTCGGGAGGTTAGTCTTGTGTCTCTTACCGGTGTCCGGCGGACGGCCCTGGGTTTTACGAACGGCACGACCCCGACGACAGGGTCTGGGTCGGGGTGGTCCGGTGGGACCAGAGACTTCACCGTAGTCGGACAAGGGGGAGTACTGATAAACAACATAACGAAAAAAATGAAAAATAAAACATAACGTTAATTGTTATGTCAATTGTTAATTGTTACAACGTTATCGAAGTCCACCTGTCCCTTCCCTAAGTCGGTACGTATATGGACATAGGTAAGAGGGGGCTTACGGGGAGGGGAGGTCCGACGGTGTATTGTGTCTCAAGGGACACGACAAGTCCTCCAGGGACGACCAATAGGCAAAATTTATGTCATCACACAAGTACAGGTAGGGTTTGAGGGATTGATAGAGAAGGGGGGCGGGAAGGGGGGCCATTGGTATTAAGCAAGGGTGTCGGACGTAAAATAAAATGTCAATGAGAGACCACCCGTAGTCTCATTTTTCGATAGAGTAAATTCAGTAGTGAGTTTTCTGCACAGGAGTCCTTCCATCCCAGTCACTTCGGTAGACTAGTACCGTATATGAATCCGGGGAGCGTGAGTCCCCGGGCATATCCTGAGTCAAAATAAATGAAACGTCTGCTCACCCGAAGGGACCACCGAGTCTGTCATTTCTTAGACGGACGTCACGTCCTCTGGACCCAAGGTAAGGACCCAGCCCTTCCAGGGGACCTCTTCCCTTACCGTTGGAGTCATGGGGTCATGAGAACGGACCTCTTAAGGTACCTGTCTCCTCGGACCGTCCGATGTCAGGTGCCCCAGCGTTTCTCAGTGTTGACTTGTTGATTGTGTGTATGGGTCCTATTGTTAGGGCCCGTCGCCGGTTAACGGAAGGCTGAGAACGTTCTCGGGGTTCTTTGGAAACTTACCCTTCCTACCGAGTTCCCGTTTCTTCCCAGGTCTGGGACTGGGTCCGGGGGGTAGGACTGGGTTCCGGGACCATCCCCCAGTCCTCTTCGGGTCCTCCCTGACAGGGGTGGAGGGGTAGGGTCTCGGGTCAGAAGTGAAGAGAGTCCCTTCAGTGTAAAGAGGTACCTTGGATTGCCGAAGTCTCTTGGTCGAATTTTGGAGGACCAGTCCTTAGGAGTGTCTGGGCACGAAGAAAGGGAAGGGACACCCCGGAGGGGCGGAGGTACGACTAGAAGGATCGCCTGTAAGTGAAGTGGGTAGGGGGCGGGTCGTTTCGGCTAGAATCGGCCCGAAACCGGGGCTCCACCTCCTCACCGCCCCCCTCTGAACGACCTTTGACGAAGGGGAGGAGAAGGGTACCTGTGAAGGTAGTCCTCAATAAAGCTTGTCTACGGGGTGACGGGAAGATTTCGGGGCTCCCCCTTTAGTTGGGAGAATTCTGTCAACAAATAATTGTCAGGAGCCACAGTAATCGTCGCCACATACACTACTTTATATCTAATCTCCCTCTTTCGGTCCTTAGTGTGTCGGTAAACAGGACAGGGCTTACAGCAATGCGCGAGGTAGCACGGCATAATGACTCTACTAATCACCGTAGTTTACTGAAGACTTTTTACTAATACACGGTAATTTTCGTAATCAGACAGACTTTGGGTGTGTTTATTTACCGGCGCATACCTACTGAGTAATCGGCCCTTCCGACCCACTACACTGTTCGCGGCGGCTCCACGGTCCGCTACTCGTAGCGGGCGTCCACCACCTCCGGCCCCGGTGGCCCAGGTCTCGACGCGGGGCCGATGCTCTCGCGGCCAGGAGTCCCCGGCTTCCCGGAGACTCTCAGTGTGAAGAGGACCCCTCCGGACCCCTGCTTCCAAACGAATGCCACCCGACGGGGCGGGGGCGTCGATACCACCTCGACAGGGGCGCCAGGGCTCCCATTCCGCGGCTCACTTCGACGACGAAGACGTACAAGGTCCTTCGGCCTAAACCCCTCTTTTGTCCGTCCTCATTCCGTCGGCGTCTTTACCTTCGTCGTACGTCCGTCTTGTGTCGTCTCCGGGGACCCCCTTAAAAATTAACTGTAGTCGTTTTTTTTTTTTTTTTTTTTTAACCGAGTCCCTGAGTGTTGCATTAAATGTTGCTGTTCTTGTATATCTCTTCGGTATTAAACCCTCTAATTTTTTGTAAAGAACTTGTGTCTGGTTAGTTTACCGAAACTTCACTGTCGCTTTCTTTCTTTATTGTTCGCTTTTGCTAGTAGAGACAGACCAAAAGGTTTCATCGACTCGAGCTGTAGTCAGGAACACGATTTGTGTGTAAAGTACAACTTAAAACGAGTGACACGTCGCTTCTGAACCAAAACTCTACAGTCCCCAACCCAGGGGGTAGAGGGGGAGAAGGAAGTAGAACTGCACAGGTCCGAACAAGACACCCCCGATGCAGGGACCTTTCCTACGAAACTTTGTCTACCCGTGTAAAGACGGCAACCAGTCCAAGACCTTCAACACCCAAGAGAGAGAGAGGGGTGAGGGAAGAGAAATAGGGAAATAAAAAAAGGAGGGTAGGTAAGTGTGGTAGCGACGGGAGCACCTACACTACTTCTGGTCAGTCCCTCGGTCACTACTCCTGCGACTCCTTTAATCGACGTCGGGTCGGCAATCCTGAACCGTGAAAGTGTCGACCTCATCCCAAGTAAGGGACCAGGCTCTTGATTCTAAGGGTACTCGGCGTACCGAGTTGGTCTTTTTCTGTTTTCTTTTTATTTCTACGACTTAAAATAAAGGTACGTGGTCCGTGACGGGACTCAAGGTACGAAAAAGAAAAAGACCACTGTGGTTTACCAAACATCCTAGAAACAAGGGGCTAATCCCTAACTTGGGAACTAGGGACGTCACCTTCGCACCTCAGAACTGGTGACCTGACGGTCCCTTCAGGGACTCGAGGTACAAAAGAGAGTGAAAGGGGGCTGGACATTCCGTCCAGACTAATGGTAGACGTAGAGTGTCTGCTCTTTCGTCCGCATCCCTTCAATGTGAGGGCCCTTTTCTCCGTCAGTCCGAGGTCCGACTGGGGCATCTGGGGACTGGATCTCGGTAGTAGTTGAGCGGACCCAGGGGCCCCGGTGACGTGTTAGGTCCGTTCGGAGGGAGGGTACCTACAGTTCCTCAGGACCGCACTGGGGCCAATGTTCCTAAGTTTCACAGGGACTGACTAAGACCACCTCTCCGGACGCTACTCCGGACCCATACGGGTCCCTTAGAAACAAAAGAGGAAAATCTCAGAAATCTCTGACAGTTCCCGGTGTCAGGTCGGTACGTCTGGGGTCCGGAGACCGAGAGTCGGGTCGAACACTCGTCACGGGTCTGTCTCGGGGTGGGCGTACCTCCTGGTGGCGAGATCGGGGGGACGACGGACAATGTCTCTTTCTTAGTCTCCGAGTACCTCCCCGTCGCTGGTCGTATCTGAGTGCCTCTACGACCCCCAGAGGAGCCGTCAGATCAGCAATTCTTAGGTGGACGGTCACATCCTTTGTACCCAAGTTAGGGACCAGGTCCTTGATTCTAGGGTGTACTCCACCCCGTTGACTCGGTCGGTGTTGATGCCTCGGGTGGTGGGAGACCTCGGCCCGAGACGGTGTTCTCTCCGGTGACGTTACTCTTCGACCGTGTCGCGTTGATCTCTCTCGGACGTGTGTCGTTGTGTCTGCGTCACGGCGGTTTATTCACTAAAATTTTTCACGGCGACCCTGTCTTGGGTGGGTCCTCGGTCTATGAAGGTTTTTCGTCCGACGGTGGGAAGACGGGAGGGTGAACTGAGGGGTCTTGAAAGGAAGGGTGGAAGGAGAGGTTCGGGCTGACGTCGGTTCCGCTGGTCTCCGACAGTTTGGGACTGTCGACTTGGACGTCCGACAGCCGTCACTGACCGTCGACAGTGTTGGACTCGAAGAGTCCTCGGGGGCTCCGGGCCGGAAGTAGACAGGCCCGACGACGGACAAAGGTCTCGGGCCTGCGTAGGTGGGCGAGTCTTTCCACCGGCTAAAGGTTTTCAGGAAGTAGAGACAGAAGGGAGGTCCGGAGTGACCCCTGCTGGCCGAGTAAGGCCTCTTCGAGTCTGTGTGACAAGAAGTAGAAATAACTTGAACCGAAACACCAAGAACAACGAAACCCCCTCCCCCCACCGACGCTGTCGTCGAGCCTTCCCGACTCGTCTTTAACAAAGAACGGGTGCGGAATGCAGCAAGATAATCTTTTTGTACTTAAGAGAGAGGAGGTGAACAAAAACAAACAAAAGGAAGAGCGATTCTGTCTCCCCCTTCACCATAAACTACTGTCGAGACAAACCCAGAGACGATGTTCAGTACTTACAAACACTCCAATCCGACGACTTCTACCTCAGGTCGACGATGTCTTCTAATTTTTATCGGTAACCATACTGGAGACGAAGGTTCCCACTAACGGGATAGAGACACAGAGGAGCTGTGGGTTTGTTTAATTCGAACCTTCAAGGAGGTCCACAGATTAAAGTCAGAGAGGACGACGTCGAGTCAGAAGAAACTCAGTTTGGTTAAGGGTGGGAAAGACGTCTTCAACCACTGCGTGTTCTAAAGGTGTCCGTCAGACAGAAGGTCGCTGTTGGTCGGCACTCGTCGGAAGATGGACCACCCCGTCTAAAGTTCCGGACGACAAGACGATTTACGACTTTGTCGTAGACCCCACGGGTGGGCAAGTTGCGTGAGACACTGTACCACTGTCGCAGAGGAGCAGACGTCTTGAAAGGAGTTCTTGTCTGGTTCCTGGTCCCACCTGTCTAGAACTTTCTGCACTAACGGCATGGAGAGGCCCTCCTTAGAGGGTATTAAGAGGTCAAGATCCCTTGTTGTCTTAGTGGAGACTGCGTCACCATAAAACCTGTTAAAAAACAGGGAGGTTACTTTTTAAGTGCACAGCCTTCAGGTCACCAATTCTGAGGGGTGAAGATTAGGTCCTCCGTACCCAGGTTAGGGGTGCACGTCCACTCACCCACCCAACCAACCACCCATTTATCCCACCCACCACCCATTTATGCGCCTACCTGCCGATCTCTGTCTCTCTATATCTATCTATAGGTTTTGAGTCCAATGTTTCCCTCCCT
Organism: Capra ibex; assembly: GCA_006410555.1. Taxonomy (NCBI): domain Eukaryota; kingdom Metazoa; phylum Chordata; class Mammalia; order Artiodactyla; family Bovidae; genus Capra; species Capra ibex. The sequence continues at coordinate 51,584,880 of SJYO01052617.1, read as the reverse complement.
TTCCCCTACTTTTTTCCTTTCTGGGGGATTCAGTTCGAACTACCAGTAGTGTCTCTTGTTTTATTTCCGTCCTCACGGGGGAGATGGTTCTAGTCACTTTTGGGACGAAATAAAGATCCAGGGTTGTCTTAACGATATTGGGGTACTTCGGGTTTAGTCAAGATTGATCCTCCCCCTTCACCCTCCGACACCCCTAACCCAGTGCACGGAAAGAGGACTTTCTTCCCTCACATGGGACCTCGGATCGTGGGAGACCTCTCCAGGACGACTGGTCGACTCCCGTCGTCGGAACGACCCCCAGTAGCAGACCCTTGGTGACGACCGACCAACGGTACCCAAGTCCTCAGACTCGCGTGTCACCAACGGAACCCCTACGACTTTCTCCGGCGTAAAGACCGGTCGGGTCAACTCGGTTCTTTCTTATGGTCCCCCTTATTCTCGTCTGAGCGGTCCGGTGTCCCTTTCCCGACGTTTCAATGAGTGTGTCGACGAGATAAACAGACATTCTCCTCGCCAGTCAGAGGTGGTCGAGGGTGGGCGACCCACCGACCCTATTTCGCTCACCCCACCCTTGCAGGAAGTGGCGTAGGAGTAGTCTAGGTCATTGAGTACGAACTCATTGAGCCTCGAATGACCCTACTGCACCCATTCACGTCTACACCTCCAAGTGCAATACTACTCGGACCCTCACTCGCCCTCTCCCCACACCGATCGACACAGAGGGTCGGTCGCCGCTGTCGGCCGGGACGGAGATCCCTAAGAGGAACTAGTCGACAGAACCGACTTTTACAGGTGCCAACCAAACGGACCGGTAGTACTCGGTGAACGGGGACGTCATGCAGTCGTAGACCAAGAGAGGACAACAATGGTCGGTCCCAAGCACGGGAGGAACTAGTTATCTTTAACTAGTCTCCGGTCTGTTCCTTAAGTCCGTTCCGAAATGCCCCCGGGGACAACATTGTTCCTACCTCGCTCTTGTTCATTATCTAAGGGAACGAGAGAGGGGTGGCACCCCTCCCCCGACTGAGGAACGTACCCCATTCCCCCCACCCAGGCCCCAAGCCCGTCCCGCCGAGTCCACCAAACGGGTGGGGAAGGCACCACGGGACACGCCCCCCGTACGAGGAAGGGGTGAAAGCAAGGGACGAGGAACCCTCACCGTCACCCCACAAAACCAGAAAGACACACAGAAGAACGGGTACTAAGGGGGAGGACGCGTACGTGCGTCAATAAAAAGCAGGGCGTGATAAGGAGACATAAAACAACGGCCCCCTCTACGTCCACGTCCGGGACGTCGTTTCCGGGGTCCAGGGTCGGGCAGACCGACGCCCAGTTCTGAGTCTCGGAAGGGACTGGGGGTTGTGCGTGCGGGATTCCTCGTCGTCATGGGATGACCAGGGGTCGGAGTCCGAGAGACGTCCTGGGGGACGGTGGGAGCGGGAGGGGCGGAACTGACCGGTCTCGCTGGGAGATCGACCGAAGGGTCACTCGACAACCGGTGAACCTTGTTCACCTTTGTCGCACTGGACCTCTTCCCCTACAGCCCCGAGGAAAGTCCGGTTGTACGGTCTGACAGACCGACAAAAACCACACCAATGTGGGTTGACACCCGAAGGGTCCACCGCGATCACCATTTTTTAGGAGGACCTGACATAACTTATACAACAAAACAGCAAGGGAACGATCACTTTATGGTGGAGGGGTTCGTAGAGGACGGTTGTTCTCCCTGAAGAACACAAGGGTAGAGGGAAGACGACGGGGAGACTGGTGGAGGGAGGAGGTAGGACTGTTCACGTCTGGCTCAGGGGTGTAGCTACATGAAGGTGACGTAATTTTACAGGTTCAACCATGAAAAGGGTACAACTCACGTAAAACCCACCCTACACTTACAACTGTAGACGTTTTGGAGAAAAGACGTGTCCATCCACCGGACGTCGAGACGAGTCCTCCCAGAAGAGGTCAGTACACTCGGAATCTCTTACGTAGGACGGGGTACAGGAGGCATGCAAAGTTGTTGACCCTAGGGTGACCGAGGACAATGTTGGCTCGATCCTGGTTGTCATTGTTGTCGTTCTTGTGGTCGTGATGGGGGCGCTGTCGTAGAGGGAAAATATTTCGTAGAGAATGGACGGGTCCATTCTTGACGAAAGGTACTCCCGTACGAATCAGTGCGTCAGTACAGACTGAGAAAGACTAGGGTATCTACCGTCGGGTGGTCCGAGGAGACAGGTACTCTAAGAGGTCCGTTCTTATGACCTCACCCAACGGTAGGGGAGGAGGTTCCCTAGAAGGGTCGAGTCTCTAACTTGGGTCCAGAGGGTGTGACGTCCACCAAAGAAATGGCAGACTCGGTGTCCCCTTCGGACAATCGTTAAGAACTCCGTAAGAGAACTTGTACGTTACACTGAGGGTAAAATGTCCACTCTTTTGACTCCGGACCTCTTTTTAGTGACCTAAATTACAGTATGGTTTAAAGGATTTCCTTTAGTCGGGACTTATAAATAACCTTCCTAATTACGACTTCGACTTCGAGGTTATGATACCGGTGGACTACACTTCTCGACTGAGTGGAGTTTTCTGGGACTACGACCCTTTCTAACTTCCGTCCTCCTCTTCCCCCACTATCTCCTATTCTACCAACCTACCGTAGTGGTTGAGATACCTGTACTCACTCGTTTGAGACCCTCTGTCTCCTCCGATCCCTTCGGACCTCCTATCCCTTCGGACAACACGACGTCAGGTGCCCCAGCCTTTCTCAGTCTTTACTGAATTACTGACTTGTTGTCGATCCTCTGACCCGTACTATTGATAAAAAGTCAGACGAATCCTTGAAAGGATAACAGTCTTCACAATTTCTTATTAAGAGGGGTTTATTCCGTTTTAGTACTGAGAGGATGAAATTGTACATAATTTCTAAAATAAACCGAACCATTAATCATTCCTTTGATCCGTCTACAATGTTGACTAGGTTTCCTCTTTAGACTTTTCACATTTAAATGTACCTCACTTCCTTTCACCTCCACTTAACTGTTTATCAACCTTTGACCGAGAAAGGAATTCCTTCGCCCTTTAGATGACTTGGTGGTCTGTCTTAAATAAACGTACAGATATCTGTTTCTTAATAAAACGTAACGATAGTCAATAGATGTTGAATGTCCTGGCATTTTGTCGCGTTTCCTGTGACTTTCCGATCTTAGTCTGTCGGATGTTCCTACAAGAGACTTGCCGGGGCAAAAAAGGTAGTCGTTGTGGGTTACTAGAAACCCCTAAATAAGGTCCAAAGGAGTACCCTTGTTCAGATCTGTTAGAATCACGGAGTAAGACGGACTATTATCGTCAATTATAGTCCTCACTCTTTAGTCTTACGAAGGGACTACCGAGTCGCCATTTCTTAAGTGGACGTTCCGTCCTCTACGCTCAAACTCAGGACCCAACCCTTCTAGGGGACCTCCTCCCGTACCATCGGGGGAGGTCATGAGAACGGACCCTTTAGGGTACCCGTCTCCTCGGACCTCCCGACGTCAGGTACCCCCAGTGTGTCTCAGTCAGTGTTGACTTCGTGATTGTGAAAACGTTGTCTCTGTCTCGCGTTCTATCGTCCAGGCCGCTCCTGGACGAGGATAGGGACCACACGACTACGGCGAAAGGGGTGCGTGGAGGGGGGGGGCCCCCCCTACAAAGATCTTCCAAGATCTTCGACGATGTCAGGAGGGGGGAGTGGTGGCGGATTCTAAGAAGGTCGTCGGGTCATAGGAAAGGTCGATGGTATGGTTAGGAACAGTGAGAAGAAAAAAAAAAAGGATTCGCGGAAACTCAATATACAAAAGGGTACTTCGTAGAACTGAATATGTCGATAATTCACTGTTTCACTCAAATTTTTGGAGTGGACGGATTTTACGTATCGACTCAGAAAGTCAAAGGAGTGGACGTTTACCCCAATAATACCATGGATGGGGCGGCCCAATAACACTGCTAGTCCATGTATGTAGGTAGATTTCGAGGCTTTTCTACCGGACCACGGATTTCATGAGCTATGTTCAAGTAAAATAGTAGTCGAGATAAACCGGTTACCTATTTGACTCGGTTCCTACAGTACTTGAAGTGGGTTTCAGTGCCTGAACGGTGGTAAATACTCGTTTACCGTCCTACCCGACGCCTTGGCCCCGTCACTAGTCTCGGACGACCGAAGAGAACCTGGGGTCTCTTCGACAGGCCCCGGAAGGGACCTTCAGACCACCAATTCTGAACCTCGAGGTGACGTCCCCGGTGTCCAAGGTAGGGGCCAACTCCTTGATTCTAGGACGGACGATGCCCCTCACCGGTTTTATTTACCTATTTATTTGACAGTAATAAAAAAGTTTTTTTCAGTAGACGAAAGGGGGCGAAGGGGTGGTCTCGTCTCGCCCGTCGACAGGAACCTCAGACCCAGCCCGTGCCGAGTCCCGACCGTCCAAGATCCCAGCGGAGGAAACCGTCGGAACGAGGACCTCGACTTTCTTGGTACCCGTCGACCCCGGAGGATCGTGACTCCTCGTCGTCGGTCCACTCGCCCAAACCCGCCTGTCCCACCCGTGGCCGAGGGTGGGTCGACCCTAGACGACGTCTGCCTGCACGAGGGTAGGCGGAGGGGTCCCCGGGGGGCTTCGTGGCGTGTGGACCGGTGGCCGGGAAGAGGACGGCAACGGCGGTATGCCTTCGTATTTAGGTCAATTACGCAGGTTTTTTCTTTTTAGTTTTACAGTCTAGACGTCTCTACCAAGTTAACTTCCTTATAACTAACAGTGCCTCTTATAAGAGTGAAATAAGTGGATGAATCAGACGAGGGGATCCGCGCCTACTTAAGTAGTTTATAACAGTGTCGTGTATTATTATGAGAAGGGGTCACGACGACACTAGTGGGCTCGAGGTCAGGACGGGTGACATGGACAGGGGTGCCCCTCCTGTCTCCCTCTCTCCTTCCACAACGGTTCTGCACCGGTGTCGTGCAAGGGGACCTGTTCCGCGAAAGGGATCTCGTAGGTGAGACTAGAAGTCCTGTCGGCACTTCCCCTCGCCCCACAGTACCTCCCCTCTCTACTAGGATAAAAGGTCCACCCTAGTCTTTCCAATTCGGTAGGTAGGTTCAAGTACTATGATTGGTCGATCCTAGACTTGGAACCAAAAGGTTAAGGTTTAAGTTTTGGGGAAGGTGAGGTGGTACGGGAAACGACACCGACCACCTGACTAGGTCGGTTCTCATCTCTGCCCACCTCGAGAGAGCCGGAGACAAGACGAGTCGGTCACGGTACTAATACGTGGGTGACAAACGAGTCGGGACCTGCATCTTAGATCCTCTACTAGGTATTGGGAGGTACCCAGAGGACTAGTTGCACCTCTTCCTCTACTCCCAAAACCTCTGATTGTCTCAACCTTGACACTCTTGTGGTGTTGACAGAGGGTTGGTAGTCTTCACTCCCGAAGAGTTCCCCTTCGGTCGCGTTTCCGACCTCTTGGGACTCTTTCGTCGTGTTTTGAGTACCCCCGTAGAACCGGGTGACACTGGATCAACGACTTCTTGAGTAGTTCTTCTCCTCAACCCTCAGTACCTACCTAGAGCTCTAACAGTACGTCCCACTTCATTCAGTCTTTCTCTTTTTCTTTATAACATATTATGTCGGATGTACACCTTTGATCTTTTTTGACATCTCCACTTGACTAAGCGTTTCATCTTCACCTCAGTCTCTGCGTTTCTTCTTTGGGTGCCTGTGGTCCTCCTCCTCCCTCTCCCCACCTACCCTCTACACTTGGCCACGCTAGTGTAGACCCCAAAGGCCCGCCGCGAGTACCATTTCTCAGACGGACGGTCACGTCCTTTGCGTTCTCTCTACCCGAACTAGGGACCCAAACCTTCTGGAGGACGTCATCCTTTATCGTTGGGTGAGGTCATAAGAACGGACCTTTTAGGGTACCTGTCTCCTCGGACTACCCCGGCGTTTCTCAGGCTATGTTGACTCACTCGTGTGTGTGCACGTGTGACGATTACATACTTTGTCTATTGTTTACTCTTGGGCGACCGATCGTGCCCCTTGAGATAAGTCACCACACACCACTGGATTTACCCTTCCTTTAGATTTTTTCTCCACCATACAGATATTGACTAAGTAAAACAACGTGTCGTCTTTGATTGTGTGGTACCATTTCGTCGATATGAGGACATTTTTTAACTAAATTTTTTTCCTCTCCCCGACCCACGGTTCGGGACCTTACGCAAACGGGTCACTTAATACCCAAGAGAGGTCTGTGCAGGCTCCTTTTGTGTCGGGAGCTTATGAATCTGGTCGCAAAGATTTCTCACAGGGCTCCTCGTCTAGACTTACAGATCACTTACCTAATAAAGACAAGTCCTGAGGAGTGTAGGAAGTGGTAGAACTACTCCCACCACCACTACTGCCAGCAACAGGCACAACTACCATTGGGTTATGAGGGCCGCGAGAACCCATAATTGAGTAAACTCGGAGCACCAGCCGCGACGACGTTGGGGGTAAAACAACAACCAATCAACAAGTCAGCACAGGCTGAGACGCTGGGACACCTGACGTCGTGTGGCCCGGAGGGACAGGAAGTGGTTGAGGGCCTCGAACGAGTTCGAAGAGTTTGGGTACAGGTAACTCAGTCCCTACGGTAGGTTGGTAGAGCCGGAGACAGTAGGGGAGGAGGACGGAAGTCAGAAGGGTCGTAGGTCCAGATTCTTTTGGTTCTAAGTTCTTAAGAACACTGCCACCTGGTTCTACTCTTTTACGACCTCGACTGTCCGACCCAGTGAGGAAGCTCACTGAGACTCTCCGTCCACATCCTACGTTTTGAGGGTTTGAAGAAACTGTCGAGATGTGGACGAGACCAAAACGGGGTCACGGAGAGAACCCTAATTCCTTGATACTTTATAGTCTTGCGACCAAATTTGTTAGCCGGACTGACTGACCGAGTCTCGGGGGTAAGTTAACATGAGAATCTTCGCTCACGTTCAACAATTACGGGTCGTCTAATACCCGACACCGACCAGACTTAGATTTCCACCCTCGAGGACCCTTTTAGGTCTTTACGACCGACCCGACCCCGGTCCCGAAGGTGGAGAGACGGGAGAGAGGACTGGTGGAATTTCGTCCTTGGCTCTTTTCCTCCTACTTGAGGTCAGACGAAGGGGAGTGGTGGTGGGAACCGACTTGTGGTCTTAGACTTTGGAGGATCGGTGCACGTCTTTTCCTGGAAAGGTCCCAATCTAAGTCGAGTCTTCTTATTTCTACGATTAGTGAAACCCGTCGAGGGGTGTCACATCGGTGGACCCCGAGTCGGTATAGGGGGACGTTAAAGACCGAACGAGACTACGGAACCGACCGTAGGGGTCGTCCACGTCCTTCACCCCCCGACGTAAGGGCCCTCGGAAACGGTTCTCGGGGTCAGGGAAGCTCCCTCTCCCCCGAAACCGGAGTCATCCTCGTATAGTTACCCTTTGACACCACTCTTCTGTATCGGCCGGTCTCGACCACTACCCCATTAATTAAGATGCATTCTTTTTACAATGATTATTAATTTCCATGATTAATTCTTTTTAACCTAGTCGACAAGTAGTCACGCCCCGTCTTTGATCCCGAAGCTACTGCGTAAAGAGCCCGTCGTAAGACGACCCTCACCCGTCCTGCTTTTAGTGTCGTCTGTGACAGTAAACTCCCCACGACCTCTCCGGTCTCCCCGATGGTCGACCTCTCCCGGAACCCCTTCTTCCGCTGTACCCCCTCACAGACCGTTCCACGACTACTCAGGTTCTCCGACCTCTCCGGTTACGTCCAACCTTCCTAGGTCTGGTACCGAGTCACATGTGGGTGAGAGAGGTCCCAGGTCCTTCCGACCCGACCTCCCTCGTCATCTCTCGTTGAGACCCCAGGACCCACCCCCCACCAGAGACTCCACTCTGCCTCGGCCACCGTTCATGCCACTACCCTCTTCAATGTCGTTCTCCTTGTCCTAGTCCCCAGCGCGTCCCGGTCCTCCGCTACCCGTCGTCCGTCCAGAAGTCCCGAGACGTGAGCCCGGTCCACTCGTCTGTCGTGTCTTTCTGGGTCTTGATCTTCTGTCTTCGTGATCGACTCCGCCCCAAGGAGTCGCACCGAGACGACTGTACGTAAAGAAACAACACCCTCGGACAGACCACGTAGTGTTTCGTAAATCTGCGTAGGGACCGGAGGTGGGGACCTTAGTTCTAACGACCCTCTTTGTAGTTATTGGAGTCTATACGTCTACTGTGGTGGGAATACCGTCTTTCACTTCTTGATTTTTCGGAGAACTACTTTCACTCTCTCCTCTCACCTTTACAACCGAATTTCGAGTTGTAAGTCTTTTGATTCTAGTACCGTAGGTCAGGGTAGTGAAGTACCGTTTATCTACCCCTTTGTCATCTTTGTCACTGTCTGAAATAAACCCCCCCGAGGTTTTAGTGACGTTTACCACTGACGTCGGTACTTTAATTTTCTGCGAACCAGGAACCTTCTTTTCGATACTGGTTTGATCTGTCGTATAATTTTTCGTCTCCGTAATGAAACGGTTGTTTCCAGGTAGATCAGTTCCGATACCAAAAAGGTCACCAGTGCATACCTACACTCTCAACCTGATATTTCTTTCGACTCGGGGTTTCTTGACTACGAAAACTTGACACCACAACCTCTTCTGAGAATTCTCACGGAACCTGACGTTCCTCTAGGTTGGTCAGGTAGGATTTCCTCTAGTCAGGACTCACAAGTAACCTTCCTGACTACAACTTCGACTTTGAGGTTATAAAACGGTGGACTACGCTTCTCGACTGAGTAACCTTTTCTGGGACTACTACCCTTTCTAACTCCCGTCCTCCTTTTCCCCTGCCGTCTCCTACTCTACCAACCTACCGTAGTGGTTGAGTTACCTCTTCTCAAATCCACTTGAGACCCTCAACCACTACCTGTCCCTCCGGACCACAGACGTCAGGTACCCCAGTGTTTCTCAGTCTGTGGTGACTCGCTGACTTGACCTGACTTGACGTGACCGGAGGTAGGCGACCGGTGTGGTGGATCAATACTACTTTTCATGGAAGTCCTGAGGGGACACCAGGTCACCGAATCGTGAGGTGTGAAGGGACCACCGAGTCTACCGTTTCGCAGTAGATGTTACGCCCTCTGGACCCGAGCTAGGGACCCAGCTCTTCTAGGCGACCTTTTCCTTTACCGTTAGGTGGGGTCATGATAACGGACCTTTTAGGGTACCTGTCTCCTCGGACCATCCGATATCGGGTACCCCAGCGTTTCTCAGACTGTTCTGACTCACTGAAGTGAAAGGAAAGGAAAGTGAAGGTCACTTCGTCACACCCAACTTAAGGACCAGTACCTTGATTTTAGGGTTCACGGTACATCATGTCGGTTTTTTTTTTTTTTTTAATTCTTAGACTTTTTCTTACTGATCTACATATGCATTTTGACTTAGTGAAACGACATGTGGACTCTGATTATGTAACATTTAGTTGATATAGGGTTATATTTTATAATTTTTAATGTAAGTTGGACTAACATATTCTACACTAATAACGAAGAAAGGACATTTAAAATAAAGTTTAAAACCAGAAAAGGGTGGTGAAAGGTAATTTTTCGTCTTTATTTCTTATTTTTAACGTTTTCGTTCGTTTTCGAAGGAAATTAAATTTTAAAACACTCAAAAGATATTTTACGTAAAGTCCCTGTGCACTAAGGTAACGATTTCTTAGGCAGACGGTTACGTCCTCTGAATTCTCTACGTTCAAGCTAGGGACTCAGCCCTTATAGGGACTCCTTCCTTTACCGTTGGGTGAGGTCATAAGAACGACTCTCTTAGGGTTCTTCTCTCCTTTAATCACCCGCTGTCAGGTCCCCCAACGTTTCTCAGTCTGTCCTGACTCGTTGACTCGTGTGTGTGCGCACGTGTGTGTGTGCTCGTGTGTGTGTGCGCGTGTGTGTGTGCACGTGTGTGTGTGTGATAATAACCACCACCCCTTGGAGACTTGGGGACAACTTTGAATCCTTTTAGAGGATCCACCGACTATTTGATTAAGGGTCCTTTTCTTTCGTTGATGACAATCCCGAATTCCGGGTGACCGTTTCCAATAAAATTTTATTTCAGTGTCCGATACTTTTTCTAAGAAATATCGTACGGTGTCGAGAAGGTTCATTTTTAGTTAACTTGGTTAAGTCTCTCTCTCTCTTTCTCTCTACTTCTCCCCTTTAAAAATTTTTAATTTAAATTGTTTTTCTCTTCGTTTGTTTGTTCCGTTTGTTTACATAGAGGTCTGTGACGGTTTACAGGAACCCCCCCACCCTCCCTTCCCTGTCTTATTAGTAGGGTCCAACCTTTGGTGTCTCGACTAAAAATTTTTATGACGTCGTGGAACAGTACTGTTTCCAAAGAATAAATGAGGACTCCGTTTGTCTACGACGGGATATGTATGTGGTGTCTCTGGGGTCTGAGGAAGGCCGACCGAGTACCGAGTGACTGGGGGTCCGGGTCCAGGGAGTGACCTAGTAAGGTGTACGTAGACCTGTTACTCGGTTTCCTGTCTCATCCCTCCCGGCAACCCCTCTAAAGCCCCCGGTCGGGACCTTTGTAGTGTAACGAAACCGGGAGCCCAGTGACCGGCACGCATTGGTGTTTCCCATTTACACTCGTCCGTCGGCTGGGTTCTCCTCTGGGGTCTATCCTCGCTTGTTATTGGGTGGACGTGGCGGCGTGGAGGGCCAGGATCGGAACCGCCGGTCGAGTAGATTGGGACCGGTCGGGAGTCAAAGGAGGAGAAGTTTCTGGGGGAAGGTGTCGTTTTGCACAATGTACGTGTGTTATCTGATCTGAGCCGCCTTTCGTTCCTACTTCGGGACTGGGCGCTACGGTGTGCGTACTGGGAGCTTTTGGCGCACGACTCACTTCCTTCGGCCTGGGCCTTCCAGCGCCTAACGCACTAGGGCAAACACACTTTTAGGCCTTCTCCGTGTCTTTCGCCTAATCCTCGACCCCGCCCCTCCTCCAAAACCCCACGACGATTTTCCGCACCCCACAGGAAGCCCCCTTGATTTATCTCCACTGCGGACGTGCTATAACACTCCCACACTTCGCGGCGACGACACATGTGAAAATAGGTAAATAAATAAACCAAGAAGAACCGGTACGACGCACCGTATGTATGTCCTAGAAGTAAGGGGCTTGTGCCCAGTTTGGGTGCCACCTTCACGCCTCAGAATTGGTGGCCTGGCGACTCCTGTAGGACTGAACCTGTGAAAATAGGAACATAAAGATCAACCAAAAAAAAAAAAAAAAAAAAATTATTTACATCGGGTCGACCCGGAAGGTGGTGCAGAGAAAACAAATCGATGAGAAAGTGAACCCCGTCACGACCCGGAAGCACCGACGCCCTCCCGAACGAGGTCAACGCTACACGGCCGAAGAGGTACACCACCGGAGAGAACAGCGTCTCGCACCCGAGGTCCCGAGTCGCCACACCTCGCGTCCGAATCAAAGAGACCGTGCACCTGAGATGGGTCTGCCCCCCAGTTTGGGTACAGGAGACGTGACCGTCCCCCTAAGGAACGGTGACCTGGTGGCCCCTTCAGGAACATACGAAAATTTACCAACCACAATCGAATGTTCTTAAAATGAAGTTGAAAAATTCTTTCCCTTTTCCGGGGAAAGTCGAGGCTAGAAGTCGCCAAAGATTCTAGGTCCTCTCCGTCCTTGATCTGGCTTCACGACTTTCATCCTTGTGCCTATGACAAGAAAGACTTCTATATGTCGTTCCTTTTTTTTTAAAATTCCGGGACTAGGATGAAACAGACAGTTCACTCACGTTACAATCGCTCCGAACATTTGATCTTTCGAGAAATACTTTACAGCCGGCTGCGACAATGACTCCGAGACATACACTAGAGCAACCATAAGAGGACCTATGCCGACCCTGCCCGGCCTGCCCTCACTCACTCGCTCGACGTATTTGTACACACGTAATTCCCGTCCGGTCGAGCTCCCAAGATGTGTGTCACCGGGTGTTGTCGGTAATAATAAGTCCTATTACATTTAATTGCCACTTCGACGATGGGACCCAGGACCCAGGGGTCATGACATGAAACTGTGTAGAAAGGAAGTGTGAGTCAGTGAGTCAGCACAGGTTGAGAAACACTGGGGCACCTGACATCGGGAGGTCTGGGGAGACAGGTACCCTAAGAGGTCCGTTCTTATGACCGTACCCAACGGTACGGGAGGAGGTCCCCTAGAAGGGTTGGGCTCCTAGTCTGGTCGTAAAGGATGTAACATCCGTTAAGTCCCCAGTAGACCCTTCGGGGTGCTACGTGGAATGTACGTTGATTACTCACTTAGGAGAGACGTTGGGACTTTCCACCAGTCTAATATTGACGAATGTCTACTCTTTACATCTTTGACTGACCAATTTATTAAACGACATAATCAAAAGTTGGTGACCCGTTGTTGAATATGGTTTTGAGGCTCCGACTTTTGAGTGTCAATAGCAGAGTGTCAAAGACACTAGTCGTCAGGTCCGTACCGAGGACCCAGGAGACAGAATTCCGACGGTACGTCGACAGTCGACCTTGACCCCATGGTAGACTTCCGAACTAACCCCTTCCTAAGCGTAGGTTCGAGTACACCAACAACCGTCCTAAGTCAAGGACGTCCTAATAACCTGCCTCCCAGAGTCAGGGATGGACCGACAAAGATCTCTGTGGGAGTCAACGAACGGTGTACTTGGAGAGGTTGTACGACCGAACGGAGGAGTTTCGTGTACTCGGTTCTTCCGTTATCTTAGACGATTGTTCTGTTCAACGTTGGAATACATCGACTTAGTGTCTTCCCCGTAGAGTAGGGGAAACGACACGAGACAACCAATCTTCTTTCAGCGATTTGACTCGGTGTGAGTCCGTACCAACCCCCAGCCCCGTCCCCCTCACCTAATGCGTGCACGTACTTGTAGTCCTACACCCCTCGTACCCCCGGTGTGAGGGGTTTCTAGGTACCCATCGTTTTGCGACTCGGTGGATTCGGACGTCTAAAGAAAGGGTCCAAGTATAGTAACGTGACGTGAAAGAGGTACAAGACTCCCACCTCTCGCTCCTTGCTGCCCTTTCTCTCGCTCTAGAAGGGTGCCCTCTTTCCGACGTGACTCGAGAGGGACCGGTCCGGAGTCACGACTCCGAACAGGATGTCCCACTTCGGGCCCTCGATCCCGAGGAGGCTATAAGGACCATAGGAGTAGTGTCGTGCACGCTGCGACGTAAAATTAACGGACCGTCTCGGGATTCGTGGTTTCTCCTCCGAAAGGTGTAGGAGGAGTAGTACTGATAAATATCCGACCCTTGTAAACCCCGAGGAGTTCGGGGTCCAATTGTAGAGGGGAGGGTTGTGTCCGTCAAGTTCGGAAGAAATAATATGGTCGAGGTATCTGGACGACCCTGGTCCCCGTCACGGACGAGACGGGTCTTCGACCATGTCACACGCGGGTCCTACGTCTAGAAACCTCGTAAAGACCTTCCTTACCTATTTCCTGAGTTGAGAAGGGGTAGTCTGGACGAGTTCCTTCCTGAAGTAAAATAGGGCTATAGGGACCGTCTACCGTGTCGCGGGTCATCCACCCGGAGACACCTACACTTTACTTAAGTACCAGTGGGTGTTCCCAGTAGATACGTTTACGCCAGTAGTGACGTTTTGGTCCAAACTCGTCTCTTTGGATCGGAGGTGGTTGAAGAATAAAAGGAAACTAGGAACTCACTCACCCTGTAAACCCCTCCCCTCCTGACAGATTACCGGTCTTCTGGTTCCTTTTCCACTTCTGGGGACTTTCTTCGACTAGGACCCGAGGACATGGATTACTCACGGGGTCTTTGCATTAATATGTGTTTTGCCGGGAGGGTTTTGGGTCTTGGTGACGACTCGAAGACACATGGAGGTCGGGACCGTCGACCCAGTCTTTATTGATGGAAGGGGTCAAAGAGGAACTCAGGAAAGAGAATCTTAGGAACGTCGTATTTACGAGAAGGTCGGGGGGTATACGTGGGGTGAAGATCGGAGTCTCACCATAGAAAACGGGTAGTTGAAGGGAAGACGTGCCTTTAGAACCTTCCTACAAGGGACCACCAGGTCACCAATTCTTGGACCAGTCCCTTGATTCTAAGGTGTACGACACCCCGTTCCTTCGGGTGCACGACGTCGACGACTTCGGGCACGTGAGTTCGGGCACGAGACGTTACTCTTCTCGGAGGTACTCGGCGTCGGGTCTCGGTTGTGTCGGTTTATTTTTTATTTCTTTTATTTTAAAATTTTTTGGGACAACCTATTCGGGTTACTTGTCGCGTACAGGAAGTGGCAAGATTCCCCACCGATGTGGGTACCTAGGGGTCTCATTGTCTCTACTTTTATTTAAAATCGCGAAGGGACCCCCGAGTCACCATTTCTTAGACGGACGATTACGTCCTCCGTACCCTTCTAAGGTGTACGACTCCTCGTCGATTTGCGTACGTAGCGTCGATGACTCAGAGACGAGAGCTCGGGCCCTCAACGTTGACGACTTCGGGCGCCCGGGATCTCGGGGTACGAGACGTTGTTCTCTTCGGTGCCGTTACTCTTCGAACACGCGACGTCGTTCTTTCATCGGGGGCGAACGGCGTTGATCTCTTTTCGGACGCGTCGTTGTTTCTGGGTCCTGTTGGGTTTTGTTTGTCTATGTAAATGAAAAAATTTTGCCCTTTGTTTAAAATATGGTTCGTCCCGTGACTATAATTGATGTATCTGATGTATGTATAGTCGCTGGTAGTGGGAGATGCCTGGGCGGCTTCGTGGGCCTTTGTGAGACGTAACGTCCGTCGGACTGTCGACTACGGTACTTTTCGGAGGGATCCCGTCCGACCATTTATCTGGTAAGAATAAACGTTCCAACCAAATTTAGAACCTCCCGCACAGTAGGTTTCTGGTGCCTCTGGAGAACTGGGACTGTTGTCCTTCGACCCGTCGAGGACCGGTGCTCACGGAACCGTTCCTTGCGGTCCCGGTCGGGACCGGGGAGACGGGAGGGAGGGTAGTGTTGGAAGGAAGGGAAGCAAGATCGGGGTCGACTGAGGAGGACGAAAGGATCCGGCCCGAAACGACGGGACCCTCGTCCTCGAAATAACTTAAAGACGTTTATGAAACGTACCGCAGACTAAATGTTAAGTATTGGACCTAATATGACGTTCAAGTCGGAAGACCCCAGCCACATTAAATCTAGATCCTTTATAAAAGGGCACGAAAGTTAAGGGGTCTGTAGACTCCATAACCTTTACCTAAGGTGGGAACCTCCAAATGTCGAACCTCCTCCACTGCCTTTCCCTCCGACTTCGACCATGCGTTTTCCTCCACCACCCCTCTTAATCGTTCCGCATTTTCGGTTCCCCTCCCCTTTTCGAGGTTTTAGTGACACCTGTCCCAGACGTCGGTACTTTAATTTTCTACGAACGAGGAACCTTTTTTCGATACTGTGTGAATGTGTCGTACGAGTGTCTCTGTGGTAAAACGGTTGTTTCCAGGTAGATCAGTTTCGATACCAAAAAGGTACATGTCTACACTTTCAACCTGGTATTTCTTCCGACTCCCGGTTTCTTAACTACGAAAACTTGACACCACGACCTCTTCTGAAAACTCTCAGGGAACCTGTAGTTCGTCTAGTTTGGTCAGGTAGGATTTCCTTTAGTCAGGACTTATAAGTAACCTTTCTGACTACGACTTTGACTTCGAGGTTATGAAACCGATGGACTGGTACGTTTCTCGACTGAGTAAACTTTTTCTAGGACTACGACCCTTTCTAACTTCCGCCCTCCTCTTCCTCTACTGTCTCCTACTCTACCAACCTACCGTAGCGGCTGAGTTACCTGTACTCAAACTCGTTTGAGACCCTCTATCACTTCCTATCC
Source organism: Capra ibex (assembly GCA_006410555.1). Classification (NCBI taxonomy): domain Eukaryota; kingdom Metazoa; phylum Chordata; class Mammalia; order Artiodactyla; family Bovidae; genus Capra; species Capra ibex. Next base: position 51,568,912 of record SJYO01052617.1, on the reverse strand, counting down.
CTTCGGACCACACGACGTCAGGTACCCTAGTGTTTCTCAGTCTGTACTGAATCGCCGACTTGTTGTTGTCGTTTCGTTTTCACCCTGTCGTACGATTATACGTACTCTTTCCCCGTTCTGATCCCGAAGAAACAGACTTGTGTGGCGGAGGACTACCGCGAGACTACCGGGTCCTCTGATCCCCGGACCTGTGGCGGTGCCTAGTCGCCTTTGTTTTCGACAGGTCCCACCTGTCGGGCCCCGAGTCTTCCTTTTACGAGACAGAAGACTAAAACGGAGACGGAGACAGAACGACTTTCTCTTCTTTTGGGGGACCGGTGAAAGAAAGGGATTACCAAAATAACTCTACAGTAAGTGTATGGTATATTAAGTGGACAAATAAAAAATTAAAAAAAAAATTTAATACTTTCATACGATTGTGTAAATACCCTCTGAACCTTTTATGTCTTGTTCCAATGCATATCAAAGTGATACATAACGTTAATAAAGAAATTCCTCTATTTAATTCAAAAAATCAACCTCGGAGTTATACTTTGAGTTTTTAATTGTCTTACTTATATGTCTCTTCATCTTTTGATGTCATCTGGACCTTCCGTGACATTAAGTGGGCAAATTTCACATATCAAGTCTCCGAAAGGACCACCAGGTCACCAATTCTCAGGCGGACGCTTACGTTCCCTGTGCACAAGTTAGGGACTAGGTCTTCTGAAGTGGACGGTTCTCCGTTGATTCGAGCACACGGTGTTGATAACTTCGGACGGGGGGACGTCGGGTACGAGGTGTTGTTCTCTTCAGGAGTGTGACGTTGATCTCTCATCGGGGGTAAACGACGTCGGTCTCTTCCGGGTGTTCCTCGTTACTTCTGGGTCGTGTCGGTATTTATTTAATTTTAAATTATTATCGTTATTATTTCACATATTAAGTTTCTGAAAGACATGAATGTAACTCAGCACATCGGTAGTGGTGTTAGTTAAACTCTTGGAAAAGTAATAGAACTTTTCTTTCGAACATGCGGAATCGGAAGCGGAAGACTTAATCAAAAGACCCCGACGACGTTGTTTAGAGACGTATGAATCACCGCAGTTCGTTGAACTGGACTACGACAGTGTCAACCCGTCCAATCTCAGACTTTAGGTCCGCAGTCCAGGCGTGAGACATACTACGGAGATCCCCTCAGGAAGGAACGGAGAACGTCGAAGAGTCCCCGAGGTCGGTAGGAACCGATGACCGACGTGAGGAGGGTAGAGACGGGGACAGAAGGGTACCGGAGGAAGGACACACAGTCAGTGAGTCAGTACGGGTTGAGAAACGTTGGGGTACCTGATATCGAGTGGTCCGAGGAGACAGGTACCTTAAGAGGTCCGTTCTTATGACCTCACCCAACGGTAAGGGAAGAGGTCCCCTAGAAGGACTGGGTCCCTAGTTTGGGGACAGAGGACGTGACGTCCGTCTAAGAAATGTTAGACTCGGGGGTCCCTTGATTCAAAGTTTAGAGGACAGAAGGAGATTATTCCTGTGTGCAGTAACTTAAATTCTGGGTGAGATCATCGGACTGGAGAATAGACCTACGAAGTGAAGTCCTAAAACAGACCTCGTGTGAACGGGAAATGATAGGAGGACCCCTGTTCTCCTCTTGGAGAAAGAATTGGATTCTCGTTTCTTGGATTCTATCTTCCGATGGTCCTGGGTCGACCCGGGAGAAGACGGGACTTTTCTTCTGTGGTTTTACCCTTCTCGACAAAATAAAAACAGCAAGTCTACCAGTGCCACCGTCGCTACCACCACTATCACCAGTGCCGGTGCTACTAACACCACCACAACCACGACGAAGACCACAACTACGACGACCACGACGACCACGACGACCACCACTACCACTACTACCACCACTACGACCACCACTACCACCACTGCCACGACGACCACCATAACTACGACGACCACGACCACGACGACCACCACCACCACTATCACGACGACCACGACGACGACGACCACGACGACGACGACCACGACGACGACGACCACCACCACCACCCACTGTCACCGTCACTAATTTTAAGCACCTAGGTCCTGTAGGACCACCAGGTCACAAATTCTGAGGTGACGTCCCCCGTACGTGACCCCTTGATTCTAGGGTGTACGGTACGCCGTACCGGTTTTCTTTTTTTTTAAGTGCGTGGGAGAGATCTCTTTCCCTACCGAAGACAGATCTCAGTGCGATCGGGAGAGGAGACTTCGGTTCAGGTTGCTTTCCTCGACCCACACCGTACACTGTAGACATCTTGTATCGATAAAGAGCTTCGGGAAAGGTTTAAGAAGGGTCGTTGGTTCTTGGGTTTTCGTTAACTGTGGACGGAAGACAGGGTGTACCCACAACATTTGGACCAAGTGATTCCGAGTCCCCAAAAAGGACTAGGAGTAACTTACTCGGTTCTGTCCTCTCAGGACACTTAGATTGGGTCTTAGGGGTTCCGAGACGTACCATGGACCGAATATAATCCGGGAACTATGTGTAGACACTTATTTGTATGGGAAATACCTGAAGGGACCACCAGGTCACCGATTCTGAGGTACGAGAGTTACGTTCCCCGGGGTCAAACTAGGGACCAGTCCCTTGATCCAGGGTACACGGTGTTGATTCTCGAGTGTAGGACGTTGATTTTTAGAGTTCACGTCGTTGTTTCTGAACCATGTCGGTTTACTCATTTATAGTTTTATGTTGAATGAGAAGTGGTTCGGCATCAGATCGACCCCTGGCCCCTATGGGTACCGACCTCAGAGGGTAGGAGTGATCGCGAGAGTCCTCACCTACCGAAGTTCTAGGAAGATTGGTCGGGCCTTTCACAGCGTTAGTGTAATAAGTTTTTGTCTCCCTCCAACTAACGACTGATGTGGAAAGGATACTGGACCTTCTTCTACGCAAAACACTCTTGTGTTCCGGTATACTTCATTAGAGCTTATAAAGATTACAGAGTACGACGATTCAGTGAAGTCAGTACAGGTTGAGACACGCTGGGGTATCAGCCGTCGGGTAGTCCGAGGGGACAGGGACCCTAAGAGGTCCGTTCTTGTGACCTTACCCAACGGTAAAGGAAGAGGTTACGTACTTTCACTTTTCACTTGCACTTCGACGAGTCAGCACAGGCTGAGAATCGCTGGAGTACCTGACGTCGGGTGGTCCGAGGAGGCAGGCACCCTAAAAGGTCACATGAAATTTTGAGATGTGCCGTGCAGGGACCCCCAGGTCACCAATTCTTAGGTGTACGGTTACGTCCCCTGTGCCCAAGCTAGGGACCAAGTCCTTCTAGGGTGTACGGTACCCGGTCGATCCGAGCACGTGGTGTAGATGACTTCCGACACACGGATCTCGGGGTACGAGACGACGTTCTTTTCTTTGACGTCACTCTTCGGACGCGTGGCGTTGCCTCACCCGGGACGAGCGACGTTGATTTCTTTCGGGTTGTGCGTCGTTGTTTCTGGGTCGTGTCGGTTTCTATTATAAGTATCTATTTATCCAAAAAAATTTTTTTAACGATGTGTTTAAATGAGAAAACTAGGATAGTCGTAGTAACAGCAGCAGTAGTGGTAGTGCTAGAATATCTCCGTTTTTACTTCTGCGTCTCTCTCTTTGTTCGACAGGTGTCGAAGTGCCGACCAACGGTGTGTCGTCTCGACCCTAATTTTTAGGGTCCGTTAGGTCCGTGGACTGGTGACGTGGTGGGCCGAGAAGCGAAGGACTCCCGGAAGCCCCGAGGGGTGTTGGGGTGACGTACGGGGTAAAAGGAATTCGACAGTACGGTTGTCGTTGAGGCCAGGGTACGCCATACACCTGACCGTCCCAGGACCGTCCTTCGACGACCGTGTATTCACTACTTTCCTGGTCACTACTTTTCTGTCGCTACCCTGTTCTGATCCCCCGGGGTTCTCTACCCCGGTCACGTGGGCCCCGGAGCCTACCCTCCCTGCAACTCCTCGGTGTCCTTCTTGAGCCTCTGTGCCCACTGTGCCCTTTCCCGGTGGGAGAGTGGTAGGGAGCCGTCCCTCCCTGAGTGTTCAGGAGGGGAGAGACCGGGCGGGGACTCGAGGAGTGTCCCCGGCTCAGGAGTCTACGACAGGAGTCTCCGTCCACGTCTCGTCCACCTACTCCCGTCTCTCGACCTCTCGCCTACCTCCTCTTTAACGACGCTTCCTCTCGAAGTCACCTCTAATTCCTCCCAGGTCGGGAAACGAGTTCCAGTGTCGAGGCTCCGTCGTGGACCACTTTGGTCCAACTAAATCGAGGTCTCAAGAGAGGTGCCGGCAGACACACCGGGTGCAGGGCCGATGTTTCCGAAACCACACACACGTATCCCCATTTGCTCTTAGTTGTTTCGACGGTCGTCGGAGGTGTCACAAAAATATTATCCTAAAATTAAGTGAGGGGGGTAGTGGGGCGACTCGACCTTTCACGAGGACAAACAGATAAAGAACAATCCAACGACGAAGTTTACCCTTTGTTCTCCGTTGGCCAGACGCCATGAATGGGGAACCCGGGGAAGAGTGAGAGACCCTGTTTGAGGAGAGTCCATAGGGTCGGGGAGACGGTTGGGGCGGTAGGAGGGACACCGGTCTCTCCTCTTCGGTTGTGGTCCGTGTGGAATCCTTTCCTCCTCCCTCGACGGGTGCCGGCTCTGTGACGGAGGTCCGGGTCCTCCACCGGCAGAGGGGGTCTCGTCTCCTCGGGTTGTCTTGGGCTTCCGGTCGGGGCGGGGTCGGTGCGAACATAGGCCTCCGTGGTAGCGTCAGGTGGACTACCAGTGTGGTTCTTGGATTCGCAAGTGAGAAAATAATTTGCCAGACATAGAGGAAGACTTTATATATACGTAAACAAACGAACAAATGAGTCGACACGACCCAGAAGTGACGACGCGCCGGAAAAGAGATCGACACCGGCCCAGCCCCCGATGAGAGATGAGCGCTACACGCCCGAAGAACGCCACCGAGGGGAGCGACACCTGGTGTCCGAGATGGATCCGAGTGCCCGAAATCGTCAGCGGCGTGCACCCGAGTCGTCAACACCAAGGGTCCGAGATCTCGCGTCCGAGTCATCAATACCGTGCACCGAGACGTCGTCCACCGTAAAAAGGTCTAGTCCTTAGTTTGGGCACAGAGGACCCAACCGTCCACCTAAGTAGTGGTGGCCCGGTGGTCCCTTCGGGGCTCGTAAGGGAGAACTCCGGAGAAGGGGAGTGGGATGTAGGGTAGGGGTCATTCAGGACGTCTGAGGTTGGCCAGGAGGGCTCCTTTGGATGAGGGTGGAGGGCCGTACGACCCCGCCACAAACGAGGGAAGTTGGGAGACAATATTCACCCTTAAGGGACTACGTTGTCTGTACGAAGACGTTTAAACGCGACTTCGACGCAAAAACACTTACCTTAGGGTCTCACGGTACCCGAGTGACTTCAAGAGAGAGTCTCTATCGGAGGGACCACCTAGTATTGTATAAGTGGGAGTGCGATGGGGACCTTTTCTCGGATCTTAAAAGGTTTTCTACAAAACGTGACTAGGTGGGTACGAATACTACACTCAACAACTTGCCTCAAAGAAGTTGACGAGACAAGACCCACGACTCGCGGACCCTCGTCAAAGGACCCACGGGGGACCGACAGAAGGGAACCAAACCTATCACGACCCACGAGAGGTAGGGTGAGAGGGGGTGAAGGGGGTGGGGGGAATTTCGGTAAGAAAGAAGAGGTGAGACGAGACTTGGGGATGTCTGACTTAGTTGACCCCGAAGACAAAAAAAGTAAAAATAACCTCATATAAACGAAATGCACAACACTAACAAAGATGACATGTCGTTTCACTTAGTCGGCATACATATGTATGGAGGGGAGAAAAGACCTAAAAGAAGGGTAAATTCAGTAGTGTCTCGGGCCTCATCTCCAAGGATACGACATGTTGTCCAAGAGTCATCTGTAGACGAAATCTGTATCGTCACATATATGACCTCTTCCTTTGCCGTGGGGTGAGGTCACAAGAACGGATCTCTTAGGACACCTGTCTCCGCGGACCACCTGACGACAGGTATCCCAGCGTGTCTCAGCCTGTACTGACTTCACTGAATCGTACGTACGTACGTAACCTCTTCCTTTNAGGAGTGACAACCTCCTCTCTCCACAGGACACGCGCCAACATGCGAGTCGTAGTAGACACCGGAGATGGGTGATCTACGGTCATCGCGGCTGAAGGGTCAGTTCTTTTGTTTTTTGTAGGGGGCCCTGAAGGGAAGGGACCGCCAGGTCACCGATTCTGAAACGGAAGGTTACGTTCCCCAAGTCCAAGCTGGGGACCAACCCCTTGATTCTTGGGGGGGGTACGGAGCCTCGGTTTTTTTTGGTTTCGTATTTGGTCTTCGTTATAACGTTGTTTGTCTCTGAAATTTTACCAGGGGGAATGGTCTTTTTTTGAAAATTTTTATAGAGGTCTATAACGACTTACAGGGAACCCCGCCCCCCACCGTTTGCGTGGGGACCAACTCTTGGTGGTCGGGGGTCCTCCTGGCCCGAACTGAAGTCCTGAGTGACCCGACCAAACGAAGAATCCTCTTCTCCTTCCTACTTCACCCGTGGGTCCTGCGTACCCTTCCCCAAGGGTCGAGGACCTTTGTACTCCTTTGGTAGGAGTCATTCCAAGGTATCAGTGACGTAGTGCACCGGGAGGTCGGTGGGACCGAAACTCTTCGGGTGAGGAGTGGGAGTCGGCCTACGGTCCGGGCCGGGTCGACGGTCGTGTCCATGGTGGGGGGGGTGCTGAACGAGGAGAAGACGAGGGAGGATCGGGGGACGGTCGGGGGTCGGGGGGCAATGAGCGGAGGAAAATGGTCGGAACTTTACTAAACCCCTCCGTCAACCATCGTCCCCTCATGTCGACGGCGATTCAATAGGTTTGCTAAATAGAATTCTAAGTACGTCTTAAGTAACACACCCCTGGTCCCACCCAACGCAAAATTATAAGTACGTCTAAACCTTCTTTACAATTAGTGCCCAAACCTATTAAACGTGAAAACAAATTAAGAGGAGGAGGACCCGAGGTAACCGGTCGGGGGTCCTGCGGGGGCGGCGGGGAGGTGAAGACGCGGGACCCCAAGGACGTCGGGTGACGACGTCGACCCCGACCTGGGACTCCCGTCCCACCCCCGACGAGAGAGGAGACCGACTTGACCAGGGACCGTAGAGACTCGCCCCCTCACCCCTCCCACCCGTCGATGGCTCTTCTCGACGGTCTTGAAGACCCCGTAGAACTACCCTTTGTCTATTGGACGATACCGTTGGTCTATACACGTTTAATCGTAACTAATAAGGGTTTAATTGTCGAACCCGTAAAGTTTGGGCTTTGTTCCGACGTCGAGCCGAGGCTAGAACCGCGGCGAGGCAGGGAGGGTCGGGAGAGGAGAGACGGAGGAGGGGACGGGGACGCCACTGTCGACAGACCGGGCCCTGTCCTCTCTCCGTCCAAGGACCCCCTTCCCTGGAGTCCTCAGAGGTGGGTCTGAAGTAGTTCCACGCGAGAACGGGGAGGCGGTGACAGGGACTGGAACGCCCCCTCTCTAGGAAGACCTTTGACAGGTACCAAGGGTCACGGGTCATCCCCATTAGGATGGTGGGGACAGGACCAAACTCAGGACGTTCTTACACCTTATTCGAAGTCCCGAACTCTAGTTCAGAGTGCTCGACCAGAGAGTCAGGGAGGGTCCATCTCCACCTCTGCCGAAACCTTCCAGTCCCCCACTACAACCTCAGTGGGGGTCCTCTAGGTGTGTGGAGTCTTTTCATGAATCTGTTCGGGGTTTAGGAGGACTGTGCCTCAAGGTCCAAGGGGTCCCCGACGATAGACCTGGGGGGAGAGGGAAAATGTCTGTCTTTTCCGCCTCAGGTCTCTCCCTGTCACTGATCGGGTACGAGTGTGTCAGATGACCACCGACTTCCCCTCAGACTAAGGTCCAAACGGTCTCCGTGTCAATCTACCACCGTCGTAGGTAAAGGTCCGTCCTCTGTTTGTGGCGAGACTCTTCGATTTTCCCTCCCTAAATGCGTCCCTTCCTTTACCGTCGGGTGTGGGCATAAGAACGGACCTTTTAGGGTACCTGTCTCCTCGAACCGTCTGATGTCAGGTACGCCAACGTCTCTCAGCCTGTGTCGACTCGCTGAAGTGAAGTGAAGTGAAGTACCAATATGGCCATTCCCTTCTTGTCTCTTCGGTCTTTCGCCTACCACTCCGACGAGTCGCCAATCGTTCTTGTCCTTCGAGGACTGCGGGGTCCCTCTTCCGTGTCCCGAATTTCGACACAGGGGTACCCTCGACCACCCGAGTAGATCTTTCTCGACCGTACATTGGTTCTTCCAGGATGGCGTGTCGTGTCCCTTGAGACGAGTTACAGTATACCGTCGGACGCACCCCTCCCCTCCACCCCCTCTTACCTATGTATATATGGATACCGACTCAGTGAAGCGACAAGAGGACTTCGATAGTGTCGTAACAATTAACCGATGTAGGGTTATCTTTTATTTCAAAAATTTTTTATTTATTTTCGGTTTCATTATTCCTCCGTGTTGTCACGTCCACTCCTCTTCCTCTTTGTCGGACTTTAGAGGGAGGGACGGAGGGCGGGAGGTTGCAGAGTGGTCCTGGAGTGACCGATAGAGTGGACAAGTCCGACGACACTGTTTTTTGTAGTCAGACCCCCGAATGTGTCGTTCTTAAATAAAGAGTGTTCACACCTCCGACCTTCAGGTTCTAGTTCCGACGAGACTACAGACCACTTCCGGGTGAAAGACCAATCTGTCGAGACAGGTGTGCACCGTCTTCCCCGATGTCTAGAGAGGTCCCAGAGGAAATCTTCCCGTGATTAGGGTAAGTGCTTCGGAGGTGGGATTAGTCGAGAGTTTTCAGAGTGGAGACTTGTGACAGCGGAACCCACCCCCCATCCAAAGTTGACATTTAAACCCCTTTGTGTGTTTGTAAGTCAGATAGTCAGTCAAGTCAAGTCAGCGAGTCAACACAGGCTGAGAAACGCTGGGGTACTTAGCGTCGTGCGGTCCGGAGGGACAGGTAGTGGTTGAGGACCTCAAGTGGGTTTAAGTGTAGGTAGTTCAGCCACTATGGTAGGTCGGTAGAGTAGGAGACAGCAGGGGAAAAGGAGGACGGGGGTTAGGGAGGGTCGTAGTCTGAGAAAAGGTTACTCAGCTGAGAAGCGTAGTCCACCGGTTTCATAACCTCAAAGTGGAAATCGCAGTAAGGAAGGTTTCTTGTGGGTCCTGACTAGAGGAAATCCTACCTGACGAACCTAGAGGAACGTCAGGTTCCGTGAGAGTTCTCAGAAGAGGTTGTGGTGTCAAGTTTTCGTAGTTAAGAAACCGTGAGTCGAAAGAAGTGTCAGGTTGAGAGTGTAGGTAAGCACTGGTGACCCTTTTGGTATCGAAACTGATCTCCCTGGAAACAACCGTTTCATTACAGAGACGAAAAGTTATACGATAGATCCAACCAGTGTTGTAAAGAAGGTTCCTCATTCGCAGAAAAGTAAAGTACCGACGTCGTAGTCGATTTAGGTCAGACCTCGGTGGACGACACTGGTCGGGGGGCACTGCGACTCACCTCGTCTCCTTAACATATTTACACCCAGACTCTCGTTTATCCCCTTACTGACCGTGTTTCCGAAAGGGGGACCTGCGACAGGGGCGAGGGAGGGGATACGGAGTGACCCCCGGACCGTCTCCCCGACTCTTCTTCTGGATCCTCCCGGTAGCGTCCCACTAGGTCCTGTAGTCTTCACAACCTCTGTCGTCTCGACCAACTGTCTTCCTTTTCTCGAGTGCCCGTATCTCTCCCCACCCAAGACGGGGGAGGGGTCGACGCTAGACCAGCCGAGAGAGAGGTGGACCGGAAAAGGAGGGAGGGGACGACGCTAGACCAGCCGAAGGTCGGGGTCGTCGACCACAATGGACAGTGACGGACAGTCGAAGGGGGTGGTGGTACGTCGACGGAGACGGACCCGGGACTTATCATTACTCGTCCCTCGACGTCTGAGGTCTTTTATTTCCCCTGGGTCCTCTGTGCCGTCACTACGCCTTCGGTGGCAGAACGGGGTAGAGAGGGAACAGTCAATTCTGACCCTCGGGGTTTGGGGACTGTGGGGTGTTGTGTGTGTGTCTCGTAGGACCTTGATTCCCCAGGACTCACGGTTCCGCCTCGTCTTACGGACGATTTCGTCTCTCATTCTACGGGTAGTTCCCTCGTGGAATTTCGTTAGAATCAGAGAACCACCTCGACCGGAGTCTCGTAGTCCTCGTCTGGACGAAAGTTCTGCCTTGTCCCTTGGTTCCGCACACTCCCCTACGGAGATGGACAACGTCCATTTGACACTACGAGGGACTGCCGGGACCCTACGTTTTCAGTGGACTTGTCTACCAGGTTCGACGAAGAATCGTGACACGGACTTTGTATCGCTTGTAAATCCTCTCGTAAAAACAATTTGATGGGAGGACGGGGTTGAACCACGAGAAACACCTTTTTAGTGGTTCGCACTGTACACTACGACCCCCGAAGTCTGGACCGCCGGACTCACCGGGGAGGAGGACCAATGTCTACATTAGTACCCTGCAGTACTGCGGTGTAAGGGGACAAAGTTCCCTAACCAAGTTTCTGTCAGTACACTAAGTTCCGTTGGTTAGTCTTAGAACAAACCTTGTTTGGATTCCTACGAGAACCTTTTTCCTATGAAACCGTCTAAGCAAGGAACATTGTCTGCATGGTGAGACCACCTCCTAAATATATCTTTCCCCAACTTTCGTTCCCCATATACCCCCGAGACATAAAGGGTGAGGTAAAATGACACTTGGATTTGACGAGATTTTTTATTTCAGTTAAAAAATTTTACAAATCCTAGAGATTCATGACACATCTCTCCACACCTTTTTTACCATAAACAATCAATAGAATTCGTACAATGACTTGACCTATTGAATTCCTAAGAAATTTCAACCATTAGTTACAACCTATTTCATACTTCGTCAAGTGTGTGTGTTTTTTCAAATCCCAGAAATTTGAACTCCCCTTTTTTTTTGTATTTTCATACATTTTCCTTCTTTATGTTAGTGTTAAATTATAAACTTAAAAGATGCACACTACATCTTGACTCTTAAGATGAAACGTTTGGCTTTCGATAAGGATACTTTAACATGTGCTTAAACCGCCCTCTTATATGTCCTTAATGAATTTAATGAGTTCAAACATATATCCCATACTCTACTATACCTTCCAGTAAATATTGAGAGAAAAATTTTCAGTAGAAATAACTTGAACTTATCTTACGTGTTTAAAGAAATTTTTTTTTTTTATGAAACCCCTAAAGGGACCACCAGGTCACTGACTCTGAGGTGTGGGGGTCACGTCCCCGGGTCCAATCTAAAGACGAGTCCCTTGATCTAGGGTGTACGGTGTTGAGTCTGGGTCGTGTCGGTTTCTTTGTTTATTTATAAAAAAATTTTTCGATGAAACGTGACCCTAACCATTGTGAGATCAGTTCCGATACCAAAAAGGTCTTCAGTGTATACCTACACTCTCAACTTGATATTTCTTTCGACTCACGGCTTCTTAACTACGAAATCTTGACACGACAACCTATTCTGAAAACTCTCAGGGAACCTGATGTTCCTCTAGGTTGGTCAGGTAGGATTTCCTCTAGTCAGCACTCACAAGTAACTTTCCTGACTACATCTTCGACTTTGAGGTTATAAACTGGTGGACTACGCTTCTTGACTGAGGAACATTTTCTGGGACTACGACCCTTTCTAACTTCCGTCCTCCTCTTCCCCTGCTGTCTCCTACTTTACCAACCTACCGTAGTGGCTGAGTTACCTGTACTCAAACCCATTTGAGGCCCTCAACCACTACCTGCCCCTTCGGACCGCACGACGTCCAGTACCCCAGTGTTTCTCAGTCTGTGCTGACTCGCCGACTTGACTTGACCATTGTGATCTCCCACTCTCGGACGTACTGGTCACAGACAGAACGGGCACAACACCCCCTTGGACAGGACTGTCACTCAGATTCCTCTTCGAACTCCTCCTCTCTTTAACTCAGGACTATTTTAACGAACTTGGGGATCTTTGACGATATAAATCTCAGCCGTGTTGAGAACCTGAAAGGTCTATGTACCTGACCGTTTCGGGATTATTTTACTCGGAGCGACCCCTCAGTCATAATCTCGGGTCCACCGGACTGAGGATTCGGTCGTAGAAAGGGGACATAGTGGGAGGGGGCTCGCGGTAGGGACTACGCACGAAATTCGGAGAATCATGGGGTACCAGTTCTCCTTTGACGTTTCGATTCCCCACTCACAGTTGCCGGTCCGTCCCCCGAGGAGGCGGGTAGGGTCGGGGCGGGAGACGGGTCCCGACACTCAAGACTCGGGTGTCATTAGATAGAGGACTCGAAGGGTTCTGGTTCGGCGACATCTTCGGGACAGGGACTCTCATGTCTGATTTTCCCTAAACTCAACTCACCTCTCCTTCCCTCTCCTCCCCCGACTCCGGGTCTCAGCGTAAGGTTCTCCTAACCGACCCCTACGTTCTTCGTGGAGTACAGTCTCGACCGAGGTCCTAGTCTGTACTTGGGGAAGGACAGGAACCTCCCTTTTGAGTGTTCGGCGGAAGTTACTTTCGAAATTGACCTTACACCGGTCCTAAAAGTCACAAGAGAGGGGTCTTGTCCCGGGAGCTAAAGTAGGCGAGACTCGACCGTCGATTCTTCCCCATAGAGATTCGAACGGCCCTTTATTCTTCAGACCGGGAACACTAACGACATCTCTCTGTCACGTTAAGTCGTCTACCCACTCTCTCCGGTCGAATCCAGGACAGTCCGACGGGGTTCAGCACCAGGACGGTGAATGACCGGTCCACTCGAACTCATTTGATGAAATCCAGAGACTCGAGGTTAAAGATGTGGGGATTATGTCGTTTTATCGTAATTGACGGCATAGTCACAGGTTACCGACGACACTGCTTAATAGGGTCTCAATCTCTGGCTTTTGGTGTGTTTCGTAATAGACTGTCAGGACGTCCAATCCTCGACGGTGCGTAGAGACCCGATTTTAATTCTACAGTCTGAATGCCAAGGGCCTCCCCACCCCCGCTTCCGACCCCCTTTCCCTCGCAATCCCCCAAACCCTTCCTGTACATGTGTACCGATATAAATTTTACCGATTGGTTCCCGAATGACATATCGTGCCCCTTGAGAGGAGTTACAACACACCGTCGGACCTACCCTTCCCTCAAACCCCCTCTTACCTATGCACGTATACATACCGACTCAGACAAACGACAACTGTACTTTGATAGTGTTGTAACAATTACCTGACATGAGGTTATACTTTATTTTTCCAAAAATCTACATTCGTCTTGACGGGAGGAAGACCTCCGAGACCCCCTCTTCCGAGAACGAAATGGTCGAAGATCTCCGGGGAGGGTAAGGAACCGAGTACCAGGGAAAGGAGGTAGAAGTTTCGGTCTTTGTATCGTAGAGAGACTGGTAGGAGAGACTGGTCAGTGTAGAGAGCGAGACTGGGGGTGGAAGTGAAAATTCCTGGAGACACTAGTATAACCCAGGTGACTTCACTAGGTCCTATTCGAGGGGTAGAGTTCTAGGAATTAAATTAGTGTAACGTTTTAGAGAAATCGGTTCCTTCCACTGTAGAAATGTCCGAGGTCCCCGACACTACACCTGTTAGAGCTCCCAAGTCAAGTCAAGTCAAGTCAAGTCAACGAGTCAGCACAAGCTGAGAAACGCTGGGGTACTTAACGTCGTGTGGTCCAGAGGGACAGATAGTGGTAGAGGGTCTCAAGTGAGTCTGAGTACAGGTAGCTCAGCCACTACGGTAGGTCGGTAGAGTAGGAGACAGCAGAGGAAGAGGAGGACGGGGGTTAGGGAGGGTGGTAGTCCCAGAAAAGGTTACTCAGTCGAGTAACGTACTCCACCGGTCTCATGACCTCAAAGTGGAAATCGTAGTAAGGAGGGTTTCTTATGGGTCCCGACTAGAAGAAATCTTACCTGACCAACCTAGAGGAACGTCAGGTTCCGTGAGAGTTCTCAGAAGAGATTGTGGTGTCAAGTTTTCGTAATTAAGAAGCCGTGAGTCGAAAGAAGTGTCAGGTTGAGAGTGTTGGTATGTACTGGTGACCTTTTTGGTATCGGAACTGATCTACCTGGAAACAACCGTTTGATTATAGAGACGAAAAATTATATGACAGATCCAACCAGTGTTGAAAAGAAGGTTCCTCACAGAAAATTAAAGTACCGACGTTAGTGGTAGACGTCACTAAAACCTCGGGTTTTTTTATTTCNAAAACCTCGGGGTTTTTTATTTCAGACTGTGACAAAGGTGACAAAGGGGTAGATAAAGGGTACTTCACTAACCTGGTCTACGGTAGTAGAAGCAAAAGACTTACAACTCGAAATTCGGTTACAAAGGTGAGAGGAGAAAGTGAGAGTAGTTCTCTGAAAACTCAAGGAGAAGTGAAAGACGGTATTCCCACCACAGTAGACGTATAGACTCCAATAACTACAAAGAGGGTTGTTAGAACTGAGGTCGAACACGAAGAAGGTCGGGTCGCAAAGAGTACTACATGAGACGTATCTTCAATTTATTCGTCCCACTGTTATATGTCGGAACTGCATGAGGAAAAGGATAAACCTTGGTCAGACAACAAGATACAGGTCAAGATTGACAACGAAGGACTGGACGTATGTCTAAAGAGTTCTCCGTCCAGTCCGACAGACCATAAGGGTAGAGAAAGTCTTAAAAGGTGTCAAATAACACTAGGTGTGTCAGTTTCCGAAACCGTATCAGTTATTTCGTCTTTACAAAAAGACCTTGAGAACGAAAAAGGTACTAGGTCGCCTACAATCCCTCCACAATAAGACGGTTGGTGTGGATGGAGAGTCACAGTAACTTGTCCGGACTGTTTTACTACGTACATTTCCCAAACCGTGTCACGGGCCGTGTCTCACGTACGCACGAGTCGACACAGGTTGAGAAACACTGGGGTACCTGGTATCGGGCGGTCCGAGGAGACAAGTACCCTAAGAGGTCCGTTCCTATAACCTCGTTCAACGGGAATGGAGGAGGAAGCCCAGAAGGGCTGGGTCCCTAGTTTGGGTACAGAGGACCTAACCTTCCTCCGAAGAAATGGTGACTCGGTGGACCCTTCGGGGGTTATGTATCATCGGTGAGGCATTTCCCATCGACGTGAGTAGAAAGTATCGGAGTAGAACCCTACAGAATCTCTCGTCGACGTCGACGGACTACTGTGCGGCCCGGGCAGGGGTCGCAGTACACGCACCACCGGCAGCAACGGGCCCGGTACTTGCCCGGCGGTCGGACGAGACGGGGACGGGGCACGGGCGGAGACCACGTCTTGAGGTCTACGGCGACACACAGCTCGGATACGTCGGTCAACGTGGAAGAACGACACTATGTCTACAACCGGTCTACAAGTGTGTGACTACATGCGTACACGTGTGCACTAGAAGGTTCGTCCGAGTCGTGTCACGTGTGTGTGTGTGTCCATATCCGTGCAGGTGTGGGGAGGTCTAAGGACGAATAGGGTCCGTGGCGGTCGAGAAGGACGGGGACTCGTCTGGGGTCGACGGAGGCGTGGGGTCCTGTCGCCGACATTCCACCACGGTCCCGGGGGGTGGCCGACGCGAGCCGTGGGGGCAGGACAGGAAGGGGCCCTCGGGGGCGGTTGGGGACGGGCGAGGGTCTCGTAGTCGAGGTAACTAACCGGAAACGTCGAATCGTCGGCCTCTACGCGGGGTCGACCTCCTTTTGTGAACATTAAATACCTCACAGACTAAAAATTAGTCAAAAAACAAGGACACGACATTAACAGGATTAATCTATATGTATAAAACTACTTCCAAAAAGGTTTTATTTTTAACATTAGCTTAGAGCGAACTGTAAGAAATGTGGGTGAGCGAGACTAGGTTTAAAGGTGACGTCGCCGCCTCAGACCTTTAATACGTATACCGACTCCGTGCGCTTACCACGTCCCGGGAAGGACCCGGAGGCCTGCGACCTTCCGTCCGACGGGAACCCGACCCACGAAGGACGTCGGGACCCGGAGGTTCGTGGGGTGTCGCACTCCGTCAGAAGGGGTCTACGAGTCTCTCTGGAGGTTCCGGAGGGCCCCGTCCCGAAGACTGGGTGCACGGGAGTAAGATGGGTACAGAGGCGAGAGACCCCGGGACAGTGGAGGTCTTTCTTCACTCCAGTAGTGTGTTCGAGTTCCGGTTTCCGACGGTGGCGGCAGTGGTGGGGGTCAGAATTTGGCTATTAGTGTTAAGGGCCGTGAGTAAGTCCTCGATGACACACGGTCTGCGACACGCGATGTGCGCACGCACGATTCGGCGAAGTCAGCACAGACCGAGACACGTTGGGATACCCGACCTTGGGGAATCCCAGGAGACAGACACCCTGAGAGGTCTGTTCTTATGACCTCACCCAACGGCACGGACGGAGGTCCCCTAGAAGGGTTGGGTCCCAAGCTTGGACCCAGAGGACGTGACCGTCCACCCAAGAAATGGTGAGCGCGGTGGACCCTTCGGGACACAAGCTATATGTCACGAGGAATCGGTGGACTGTCGGGAGACTTCCTTAGCATTCCTCCTTCTTTAGCTCTGAACCTCTTCCAGTAAGCGAGGGCGTTCCAGTGTGTCGTTCTTCGTCTGTGCAGTGGTAGGACGTAAGAGTTAGAGTCGACTCCGGTACCGTCGGAAAGACCCTACCAGGGGTTCCTCGGACTCGAGAGGTCGTCGGGGACCTCTGGAGTGACGAGCGACGACGTGGGGTCGTAGTTCGCCAGGGACGGGACCTCTCCGAGGGGTACACTCAAAGGAGAACACTCGGACGGCACATCTGGTGCACGTCCGAACGCACTTCGGACAGAGACCCTCGGGGAGAAGTACCCTTCCTGCCCACGACTACGAGGTTATGACACCGGTGGACTGGCCCTCTCCGTGGGGTAACCTTTTCTCGGACCACGACCCTTTCTGGCTCCCGTCCTTTTCTCCTGATCTCCCGGACCCTTCCGTCCTCCTCCCTCGGTCGGGAACGAGGAGGGAAACGAAGGACAAAGGGAACTCCAGTGGGACCGCCACCTCTACTAATAGGTCTCGACCAAGGTCAAACGTCAAAGGAAGGAGACGTGATGGTCTTGGTCGGCGACCAGGACACGGGAGAGTTTTCTGAGGACATGGGTGATTGGTCCCGGACGGGGGAGGGGCATCTCGTGATTAGGGTCGAGGATTTAAACTTATTAGGGTGGCGGAACGGTACAAGGAGACGAGGTTCCTGCCACCGACGAGGGACGTCAACGATGAAGGTACTCTCGGACATGTCCAGAGGTTTAACCGAGTAAATTGGTTTAGAGAGATAATTTAAGAGACAATTTTCCAGACCCCAGTATACAGTATCTACAAATTGATATCGAGTAAGTAAAAAGAGACGAATATAATAAGGTAATTTACTTCCGTAGTGTAAAAAAATTGTAAAATTCATTAATAAACAACGGTAAAAATTTTCCTGATGTTTAGTTTTATTTTAACCCGAAAGGGTCACCCAGACATCCATTTCTTAAGTGGTCGTTACGTCCTCTGTGTCCTCTCCGTCCATGTCAGGGACCCAACCCTCTGGGGTACCTCTTCCCGTACCGTTGGGTGAGGTCACAAGAACGGACCTTTTAAGGTGTCTGTCTCCTCTGACCACCCGATGTAGGTACCCTAGCGTTTCTCAGTCTTCGTGGACTCATATATGTATGTTTTATTTTATTTAGCCAACTATTTTACAGACCACACCAAAGGGACCGTACCGAAGGTCGAAATTTGACCCCTTTCGACCCGACTCTTCACTTCGTCGGTGTAGGTGTGACCCCCACCACTAACACTGGATGACTGGATCTCTCACCGTGGGTGCCCTTTGGGTGTCTCGGGGACGGACCGGAGTGGGTCCCGGGGGACGGACAGGCGGGCCGACTTTCCCACTTCCTCGGTTGCCTTCCTACCCGTCCGGTCGTCTACTTTCGTCTTGCTACTCCACACCCCGTGGGGCAAAGAATGCCTCGGCTCGTGTTACGTTGGTCCGATTTTAGTTTAGTGGTGCGTGTAGACCGGAGTATCACCAGCTCTACTCTTCGCGTATAAGTGCTGACACGAGAAGTGACGGATCTTTCTAGGAAGTGGTCTTCGGTTCGTTTTTTACATTCCCTGCTCTCAAGGTTCAGGAGGTTGGCCAAGGGCCTCTGGACCAAGGATGACGGTAGAGTCTGAGAGGGTGTCGAGGACATGGTTGTGTAAGGATAGACGGATTCGACTAATTCACTCCAAAGATCGAGACCGTTTGTTTACTCAGGACTGATTATGCGACCGAAGCGTCGTAGCACGGGTGAGTAGGATGGTTGTGCATGAAGAGACAAAAGGATAAAAGGAACAGTTGTCTTGGACACCTCGAGAAGTATTTCTATGTCTAAGGACCCAGATCAGGGTGTGAATGACTGGGCCGTAGAGACCGCTACCCAGGTCCGAAGGCATATTCCGAGGACCGTGAGGGCTTCACGTGTGACACGGGCTGAACGTTGCACCGTAGCGGCATAGGAGGCCCGAGTACTGACCCCAGTCTGCAGAGACCCCTTAAAGGGAGACCGACCCCTGGTCTGACATTCTTCCCGAAGCGTCCCGTACTTGTCGTCTTTTGGTCCAGTCGCTCCCGAGAGTTCGACGGGAAGGAGACGACACAAAAAGTCTTTAGTCCCACAAAGTGGTCTTTTTCTCTCTTGGCGCTCCCTGTACGATCGACAGAACTGCCACACTTTCGACAGTACACCTTCTCCTTACCGGACTGAGACGTCGCGAGGTCTCCCGTCCGGAAGTTGGTTCCCGTAGGCCCCCGTCTAAAATCGATTTGTTTCGCTTCTTGAAAGGTTGTTAATGTCGACGGGGGCAGCACCTTCCCGACGGGGTCTTCCATCACTCACGCGAAGGGTAGAGCCGTCGTGCGTGCGGAGTCATCTAGTGGTATACAGTCAACGGTACCGGTTCTGACGACGTGACCTGTCTTCCGATGTACTCGACGGGAAGAGAGCGGTTCAGAGAGGTGAAGATGTCGCACCAGACCCCTGTTTTCTCCGGTGCGTCCGACCCCCACGACTCGCCGGTCTTCCCTTCTCTACGCGCGTCCCGACGACCCCCCTGAACACACTTCTTGTTTTAAGGACGATCTCTGGCTCTACCCGACGGACCCTTGACTAAGTTCCGACAGTGATTTCAGTCCCTTAAAAGACGACGGAGCCAAACTAAAATGATACCGTAGTACTGACACTTAATGAAAATATTTCTTCTTTTTTTAGGGTCTATAAAGGAAAAACTTTTTTATTATTTCTACCACTTGGTCGGTTCGGGATACTTATTACAAGTACCTTCATCTCTATTTGTGCTCTCCTCCACCTCCTTTCCCGATAGTGTAGTCCTTTTCGTCTCCGTCCGCCAGGTTTGCGGTGTCAGAAGACAGAGAGAGTCTGGACGGGAGAACTACGACTTACAGTCTTCCTGGTTCTAATGGACTCCCACAGAAGTGGGTTCCGAGGAGTTGGAAAAAGTATGGGTCCCCAGAGATTTATACGATGGAACAAAGACATCGTCCCTTTTTCTGTTTCGGATACAGGGTATAGGTGTTGGTCTCATCCCCTCCCGGTGCCCTTTCTCTACAAACTTTCTCGTGCAAACTGAAATTAAAACGTCCTCCTCTCGCACCTTCTGGTCCTCACACATGGTGTCAGGGGTGACAAACTCTCTTATCCTGGCGCGTCTACCGTTCACTGTCTTTGACTTGAACTGAGCAAAGTCGCTTTCCCCTCAACAAGCCGAGAGCATCGAGTCTCCTAAGGTCCTATCGAGTGTCTTACTTCCCTTTCTGACATCCTTGACCCTCCAGCCCTGGTTATGTTGGACAGAAGTGGATATAGAGGTAGAAGCGGACACAGAGAGAGAAGAGGGTGGTTGGAGGTGCTCTCAAAGTAGAAACCATAGAGTCGACGTCCACCCGACAGAGGTTGTTCCACCACTTCTGTCGGTGGTCTGTACAGTGTAAACACTGAAGAGTGCTCTCGTAGGACCCGTTCTTATCAACGGAAATGAGACCTAGGTACCTGGTTAAGGTTTTTTCCTAAAACTAACCAACACCGTACCCGATTAGTGCAAACGGGTCCCCTCCGTAAACGGGTCCCAGAGGCTTACCAGTCTGTACCCAGTACACTGACATGTGTCTCCGAGTTCTCGGTACTCCAAGTAATTATCTGGACATGGTCCGGACTCAAATGAAGACCCTCCCACCCCCTTCCATCCTTCTCTACCCCCAACCCTCCCACTACCTCCTCTTTCACTTCCACCTTTAGTGAGTCAGCACAGGTTAAAACGCTGGGGCTCTTGATATGTCAGGTACCTTAAGAGGTCCGGTCTTATGACGTCACCCATCGGAAAGGGGAGAGGTCCCCGAGAAGGGTTGGGTCCCTGACTTGAGCCAGAGGACGTAACGTCCGCCTAAGAAATGGTCGACTCGGTGTTCTCTTCGGGCTATCTCCTCTTCGAACTTCGTCTCTCCTCCCTTTCAGGGGCCTCCGACTCTCAGTCCCACCGGAAGGATGGTCTTTCCGGAACAACTGTGTGGCCTACCGCCAAGACGGAATTTATACACCTTCCCAGCCAGGTCGACCATGGAAGTCTCCCACCCCGGGTCCCTCTAAGAGTCCCGACCTCTTTCCGCCGAGTTCTAGATGGGGCATGTGTATGTCTGCGTGTATGGGCGTGCGTGAGAGTGTGTCTCTGTGTGAAAGTGTGAGTGTGTGAGAGTTAGCCCGGGGGGCTCTCGTAGGGGTCCGAGGTGTTCCCCGTGTCCTCGGTGGACCGACCTCGGACGAGGTCAGACCCTTCCCGACTCTCAAGAGTGGTGGGGGGACGTCTGTCCTAGTGGAATCGGACTGACAGACAGGGGTACCGATTCTAAGACAGGACAAAGGTTCCGAGACCCCCTTTAACGGTAAAGGTCCCAGCGTTTCCTCCTCTCTCTCCTCGGTCCACTAGAAACGTAACGCGGCCGCCCGTCCCCGCCGTAGGACACCACTCGTTCTCGCCGGGCTCCGCAGACACAACGTTGCCGTCTCGACTCGGCACCAGAAGTGTGGGTGGGACTGACAGGGAGTGGACCCGCCCCCTCCGGACCCTTTGGGTCTGTGGTTCGGGGAGCCGTAGACACCGCAAAAGAGGGAGTCGGGTTGAGAAGCAGGTCGGGCTGGGGGGCCCGTCCCAGGAGCGGTGGGAGTGAAAGTCCGTCTGGGGGTACGGAAACGGGTGTGACTGGGGAGTACGGGAAGGAGAGATAAGTGAGTTGTTTTGGAAGAGGGATCAACGGAGAATTACTTCGGGGGACGTTTGGGGTCAGGAATTAGTGCAGGGGACACGTGGGGGAGTAGACGGGACACCATGGGTCAGACGAGTCGGTCTGGGTGTAGGAGTTCTCGTGGTTGACACACGTGGCGTGGGGACTTCAGGGCCCCTGTCGTGTGTCATCCCCAAGTCCTACGTCCGGATAGTACACTGGACAAGGGAACAGAGGAGACCCGGATACAGTTGAGAACCAGAGGGAGGTCTTATGGGTGAAGAAGAGGGTCCTCCGGTGGGGAGAAGACAATCAACTATAAATACCCATTATTCGGTTCGTGTAGTTTTGGGTTCCACTTTACGGAGAATTTTATTTATGCGAGGAGTTGTTCAGGTAGGTCGGTCGTACCCGTAACAACCGTCGGTCCCTTCACGTCCCCACTACCACCCTCTCCCTCCTTTACCACTGGGGGAGGGACCCTGTGACTCCCTCCCCTCACCCACGTAGTGAGGTAGACCCCCCGGCAGTCCCTCTCACCTTCACCTCGGGTAGTGAAGATCCGGAGCCGTCGACCCTTCTTCGCCCAGTGTAACTTCCGACCGAGGTAACTTCCGACCGAGGCTACTTCCGACCGAGGCAACTTCCGACCGAGAGTTACCGTTTCTATTGTCTCATCTCGCCTGGAAGGAGGTTTCACCCCTCCCACTCCTTAGTTCCGGTGTCTTCAGTCGTTTCGAAGGAAGAAGTAGTGAGGTCGACCCTACGGGGACCCTTTACTCTCTCCGGTCACGACCTTGTGTCCTCCGGGGTCCTGTGCCTGCCCCGGGAGACACTCGCTCCCGAGTTATCCAGTAGTCCAGGTCGGGGGACGGAGAAGTGACTGGCAGTGAGTTGGGTAGGAATCCCATGTCGTTGGAAAGGTCCAGCTGAATCCACCCCAGCCCACACCACAGTGGTCTGGAGTTTGGACTCCTTACCTTTTATTGGGACCAAGGTTGTAGGCGAGGTAGGGTACTCCTAAGGTCGGGGACAGACGTAGTCGTCAACTCAGGAGGAGACACCCCCCAGGTGTGCCCGGTCCGGTGTGTCTAGTGCAGGGGGCGTGTGCGAGAGTCCGGACCTCCTCCATTTCCACGGGGACTTGAGTGTTGTGTGCACGTGTACGTGAACTTGCCGTACGTGTGCCGACGAGTCTCCGTGTTTTGATGGGGTACGAGTGAGTATGGGTATCAAAAGTCCTTTTCAACCCTCATACAAAGTCTACGACGCTGTTGTAACTCTTCTCTCTCCTCGGGAATGGAGGGAACTCAACGAAGAGTTCCTGGGTGTTCGGGTCAGAAAAGTTGGAGAATAAGGAGTAGGACATGTAACGTAAATGACCCTCGCAAATTTGGTAGCATTCGGGTCCGACCCGGGGTCTGGTTAATTTCGTCGTAGAGACCCCCACCCCGGACCCGTAGACACAAAACATTTTCGAGGGGTCCACTAAGGTCGTACGTCGGGGTAGACTCTCGGGACTCCCCGTGGGTACCCGGATTCTGGGTCCCTTAGACCCCGACGGTTCAGGAAGGGGTTTTGGGTGGAGCCCTATGTCTTCTTTCTAAAACCGGTTTCTCCAATCTCGTCACAGAGGGAAATTGGAGGGACGAAGTTTCCCAGTCTCTCCTCGGGGGACCCGGTTCCTCCACTACCGACCCCACTCCCCTACTGTCCCCTCTTCTCCGTCGGTCCGACCCCCTGTCCACCGGAGATTTAGTCCTCGTGGTCCGGTGTTTTATGTCAGTCCCGGTGAATCCGGGGCCGAGGTAGGTGAGGTGACGACCCCTAACTGTGAGAGTCCTCCTACGAGTTCGACGTAGTCGTCGTTGAGGAAACGTACAGACGAAGGACATGTTCGCAGGGACAACCCGACGGAGGGTTGACCCGACCCCTTCGGTCCACGGTCCTAGACCCAGAGGCAGACAAAAGACTTCCACTCGAAGAACCGAGTCGGTCGTCGGACGCCCAGGGACAGAGTAGAGGACGCCAAACGGGTCGGGCGCTCTGTCTTTACTCTCTCTCCTCTGTTCCGGCACCAGGTGTCTTCCGTACGGTCCTTCTACCTGCTGGGATCTCGTTGGTTTCGACTCAAGAAAGGCCCGGTCCTTTTTTTTTTCCCCCCCCTATACCCACTCACTGGCACCTCCCTTCTTGTTTACAGAGAAAAGAGGCAAGTTCCATTTCCGACGCGCTCCGTAAAACGACTAAAGTGGGAAGGTCGTTTCCGACGCGCTCCGTAAAACGACTAAAGTGGGAAGGTCGACCTTGTCACCAAGAGTCTACCCCGACGCGTGACCCTAGTGGACCCCTCGACAATGTTTTGTGTCTACGGGTCCGGGGTGGGGGTCTCTACGACGAAATTAACCAGACCCCGGGTCGGACCCGAATGCTACCAAATTTTCGAGGGGCCCATTTACATTACGCGTCAGCTCTGTCTCCGGTGACTCGACGTTTCTCGGAACTCTTTAGTAGATCCGGTCACGAAGAGTTTGACATTACATGTAAGGTTAGTAGGGCAATTTTACGTATAAAACTAATCTGGGCTCCACTCCGGGTTCTCAGGCTTAGAGATTGTTCGAGGGTCCGCTACGACTATGATGACCAAGGGTCCGGGTGTGAAACTCCTCGTTCCTAAATCCGGTCACCAAGAGTTTCACACCTTGGATTCTGGTGTCGTAGTCACAGGAGACCCTTGAACAATCCCTACGAACCCAGAGTAGGGTCTAGATGATTTAGTCTTTGAGACCCCCACCCCGGGTTTCCGTACGAAAAAGAAAAATTTTAAACATTCAAATAAACACAAAGACCAACACGACCCAGAAGTAACAACACTTGTCCGAAGAAGATCAACACCGCTCACCCCCGCAGGAGAGAACGACTTCTCGTGCCCGAGATCCCGCGGGTCCAAAGGTACAAACACCGTGTCCCCGAGTCCACGGGGAACCATACACTCTGGAAGGACCTGGTCCCTAGTTTGGTCACAGGGGACGTAACGTTCCGCTTAAGAATCGGTCACCTGGTGGTCTCTTCGGGACTTCCGTACAAATTCACATCTTTGGTAGGCAGTGACTATCCCCGGTCAGGGGACGGAGGTCCTGTGCGGACAAGGGCCCAGATGTATTAAGGAAGTCTTCTCGGGAGAACCTGTGTCGAGGGGAGGACCAAGTCGGTTCACTCACAAATCCCCACTCTTGCTCACACCTCCTTAATTACTCAGGTATACAGTTAAAGACCGTCGCTTATTTACGTGACTCATTTGCGTGTTTGCAGATCAAAAATCTGGGGTCCCCTCTTCCTTTTTGTGTGTGTGTGTGTGTGGACTTTGTCTTTACCTCTCTACTTTAAGTTAAGGTTTGATTTTTATGTGTGCTAAATAGTAATAGATCTTCCGGTAGTCGTTCGTAAGAAGACCGCCCGCGACGAGAGTCGCCGTGTTCGTCGCTCGGTATTCCCGACAATAAGGTGTAAGGGAAAACAACGTCAATGCTCCGTCGTTGAGGCCACGTGTCTTCCGGGGAGCGACGAAGGAGGGTGGTCTTTACTAAGAGGTAATAGACCACGGATTACCCCTCCCGTAGTCCCGAGTCCTTCACGGTCGAAGGATTCCCCGTCCCGGTAGAGGTAGAGGGCTCTCTTCTTGGCTTTTGGGCAACATTTTTGTTTATGTTTTAGTTTCTGTCCGTAGGGGGTGCCACCCACAGACCCTAATTCCCTACCTTATGGGATAACCATAAAAAGATTTATTCGGTCTGTAGTACGTACACGGGTCCGTCGAGGTCCCCGAACCGGGACCGTCCTTCCTCCCTCCCAGAAACCCTCATTGACTCGGTACTGACGGGTGTGGGTAGGGGAAGGACCCTAAGTCCCTTCTGAACGTCTTCTTACACCCGTTCAACGGGACCTCAGGTACCCCGGTCCTTCTACACTTAGACTAATTGGGACTTTTCGTGCCCTTCCTGGGTCTCCCCTCCGTCGGGCCGAATACTTGTCTTCTTATTCCGACTTGACACCCTGAAGGGACCACCAGGGCGGTGATTCTAAAACGGAGGGTTACGTCCCCCACGCCCAAGGTAGGGGTCAGTCCCTCGAGTCGAGGGTGTGGGAAGTTCCGGTTTTTTGTCCTTCATTTTCGTTATAACATTGATTAAGTTGTCTCTGAAAAAAAATTTATCAGGTGTAGTTTTTTTTTTTTTTTTGAAAATTTTTTATTATTTCCTTTAGTTGGGACTTATAAGTAACATTCCTGACTACGACTTCGATTTCGCGGTTATGAAACCGGTGGACTACGTTTCTCGGTCGAGTAACCTTTTCCGGGACTACGACCCTTTCTAACTCCAGTCCTCTTCCCCTGCTGTCTCCTACTCTACCCACCTACCGTAGTGGTTGAGCTACCTGTACTCAAACTCGTTTGAGACCATCTACGACTTCCTGTCTCTTCGGACCGCACGACGTCAAATGCTCCGGCTTGTCTTGAATCGTTGACTTGTTGTTGTCGTTGTAAATTTTTTTTTTTTTTTCGATTTGTCACTATCCTGTTCTGACTCACTATTTTCCTTCCCTTCTGTTTCCCGGTTTATTGTATCTCCGGGTCGTCAGTTGTTTCCGACGAAGACGAGGATCTTTTTAGTTATAACATTTCGTTTACGACAAGAATCAACGAATCACCACAGACTGAGAAACGCTGGGATACCTGACGTCGGGTGGTCCGAGGAGACAGGTACCCCTGAGAGGTCCGTTCTTTCTCACCCAACGGTACGGGGGAAGGTCCCCTAGGATGGTTGGGTCCCTAGCTTGGGTCCAGAGGACGGAACGTCCGTTTAATAAATGGTTGACTCGGTAGTCATTTCGGGCATTTCGTTTATAGGAGGTTGACTTTTTTTTTAGGAATTTTTTTTTCATAACTGTGATTTTTTTATAAATTTTTTTTTTTTAGTTTGGCATAGACGGTAGTCCCTTTGTCAGGTAGACCCTTTTCTCCCTCGCGTTTAAGAGATGTCTTGGACTCATCCTCCGGTCGCTAGGTTCAAGGGGTAGGGACCCGAGTGGTAACTCTTTCAATCTCCTTTGACGAACAGAGGGGTGGCTCCTTATTTTCTCACCCAAAATTCACCCTTGTAAACCAGTTTGTACTCGAACTCAGACTGACGAGTGGTGAGACACGGAGTAAAAGGACAGTCACTTTACCCCCTCCATTGTCCTGAAGGTGAGTTCCAAACAGTCCGGGACGCCTCCCTCGGACCGCGTCTGCCCCGTGGATTGTCGCCTCCGCCTCGGCTCGGACACGGTCGGTGGAGGTCCCGGGGAGGGAGAGGGCTCAGAGTCCCGAAGGACACCTCCCCGGAGAAGAAAGGGAAGACACCTCTCCCTCCTCTCTTTACCAGTTCTCTGGCCTCTTCGTCCCCTCCTCCTTCCTCTCCCACGTCCGTCTCTCTCGACCGACGTCTGACTCCGGGGCCTCTCCGACCCGTGTCGGGGGTCTCCGGTACAGGGGGGCGGGCGGGGCCCGTACCGGGGTCCAGTGACAACCGTAGGGAGGAGGACGGAGAGGGGGGACGTTTTCACATATACGATTTTGAGAGAGGGTCCAGGGTCCGTTGTTTTGGGAACCCGTAACTCCTTCAGGTCGGGGCGGACCCGACCACGTCTAAACGACCCGTCCCTCGATGGACTTCACTTTCTTACGATTTGGAGTTTAAGGTCAACTTCCTGAAGGGGACACTACGGCACCAATTCTGGGATGTGAAGGTTACGTCCCCAACGGAGTCAGGGACTAGTCCCTTGATTCTGGAGTGTACGGAACGACGACGACGATTCAGCGAAGTCAACACAGACTGAGAATCGCTGGGCTGCCTGACGTTGGATGGTCCGAGGAGGCAGGTACCCTAAAAGGTCCGTTCTCATGACCTCACCCAACGGTTACGGAACTCGTACCGATTTTTTTATCTTTATTTGTTTTATTGGTATTCATATTATTGTATTAAAAAATTTTATTTAACATTGTAGAAAAATTTTTCAAGGACAGGTCGATACGTTTGGTGAAGCAACGAATAGGTACGGAAGTGGGTCGTGGGACTTCGTGGCCGGCACACGGACCGTGACCCCTGCGTGACTCCTCTCCTAAAGACAGGGACGTACTTCGAACGACTAGACGACACCTACCCGTGTAAGCGAGAAATCCTCTCTGTTCCTTTCTGGTCCTCGTGGGGTCGGTGACTCTCCACTCCTGTGGACCGAGGGCCTCGACGGTGTTGGACCTTACTGGGGGGAGGTTCAGGGGTGGTACGTCCGAGACAAAGAGGAGACGAAGAAAGGTACTGCAGACTGTCAGACCGACAAGGACCCGGGGCACCCCAGAGACGAAAGGATAACGACGCAGGTAGTTATTTGTGGAAATGCACTTTATCGGGTTCACTCAGAGACCCGGACTGTCGGAGTTCTTAGAGAATACCCGACGTCCAGTTAAGGAATTTTGCGGCAATATTTTTGTTTTACTTTTGGTCAGTTGTTTTTGACTTCTCAACTTCCGTCGTTCATTTAGGTCGTTTACCTGGCAAACCGTAGGACCGGCCTCTTACTTAACCTAAAGTCCGTCAACCCGACGGGAGTGCGGAGACCAGGGTGGACTCGGGGGCGCAACGGGGACCCTACGGGACCCGTCTCAGCCCTCGACCACGGTCGGGAGGCGTCCGGTACCCACAGGAAGACAGGGTCGTACTGGGACGTCGGGATAGCCCAGGGATTGACCAGGGGGTCGTTGAAGAAGTAGGGTCGACATAATGTGGGTTATAATTCCAGTGGCCTCAACGAGTCTTCTCTCCGACCACGAAGGGTCTCTCCTCTCTTCCTTCTCGGGGGACTCTCCCTCGGACGATATGACAGGGGACCGCCCCCCACCGTGGTGGAGACGGGTCGTTTCGGGGACCCTTTTGCGGTCGGGTAGTGATCGAGAAGGAAGGCGGACCCTGTGGACCCCGACGGTCCCGATACCAACCTCCATTGTTCTACTCTAGGTCGGCGTGTAGGTCTCGAGAGAGAGACACTACTGTTGGCGACAAGAAACTTAATACAACAACAAAATTTTCCTGTGAACCTCCTGAAGGACCCCCAGGTAACCACTCCTTCGACGGACGGCCACGTACCCTGTACCTAAGATATAGACCAGGTCCTTCCAAGGTGCTTGACACCCCGTTGGTTCGTGCTCATGGTGTTGACTTCTCAGGTTCGTGACGGTACCCTCTAAGGCGTACTACGTTGTTCCTAGGGTGCGCGGAGTTGATTCTGGGTTCCGTCGCCTTACTCCCCCGCCTGTTTATTTAGTTATAAATTTTATCGTGCAACTATGGATGATAAGAAGTGATAATTAGGACGTCGAGGGATCTACGGTCGGTCGACCACAGTGGTTATTGACCGTTTATAACAAGTCAACGATTCAGTACAGACTGAGAAACGTTGGGGTACCTGCCGTCGTGCGGTCCGAAGGGACAGGTAGTGGTAGAGGGCCTCGAACGAGTTTGAGTACGGGTAACTCAGCCACTACGATAGATTGGTAGAGTAGGAGACAGTGGGGGAAGAGGTGGACGGAAGCTAGAAAGGGTCGTAGTCCCAGAAAAGGTTACTCAGTCGAGAAACGTAGTCTACCAGTTTGATGACCTCGAAGTCGAAGTCGTAGTCAGGAAGGTTACTTATAAGTCCCAACTAAAGGAACTTGTGGTCAGTAAGTAAAGACGGAAGGACTCGAGGTTGAGGCTCCCCGTCCTCCCTACGTCTCGGGATCCTACTGGGTCTGGAGACCCTTGGTCTTCCAACTGGGGGTGGATGGTAATGGGGTCTTCTAACTGGGGGTGCATGGTAATGGTCCCAGGGCGAAGGTGGAACGGTAACCTGGAGGAAAATGACTCCCACTTCCATCGACGGAACCACGACTCGTATTACCTTTAAAAGTCGAGAGGTCTAGAACAAATCGAAGAGAATTCTCTCCACCTACGACAGTCGAGAGAACTGTCAGAGACACTACCAAGTAAAGTACACGGTTGAACTACCCCATTTCCCCATGGGGTCATCGACCACTTTGTAATAAAGACCCACACAGACACACCCATAAAGACCTTCTCTAATTGCAAACCAAGTCGTCTACCTCGTTTCGTTGGCCGGGAAGGGTCATACCTGTCCATAGTAGCTCCGAAACTCCTGGGTTTACCTTGTTTTACTTCCTTCCCACCCAAGGGAGAGAGGCAAGGCCTCGACCCGGTAGGAAGAAGGGAGGGAGGGGAAGGTGGAACGGGGGACGGGGGTCGTTGGAACCTGTGCTCTTGAGAGTTAAGAACCCGAAAACTAGACCCTGACTGACTTAATATGGTCGAACGTCTACCGTACAGTCCAGTACTTTGAAGAGTAAAAGGTATTGGAGTCTTCGGTTGCGGATATTTAGAGAAGAAAAAAAAAAACCGGCGTAGTGAGTCGAACGTCAAAGGGACTGTTCCTTAGCTTGGACGCGGGGGACGTCACCCTTGAATTCAGGTCAGAATTGGTGACCTGGTGGTCTCTTCAGGAATTCAGAGGACAATGTACATAGACACACACAGGATAACACAAAGAGGCCTCTCAGGACTCATTATGTAGATTATTATGGAAGAGGGAAGTAGCATAGAAGGTACATGAGGACAAAATAATGGGGATACTGAAAGGGAAGGATCGACGGAATTTTTTTTTTTTTTTTTTGAAATAACTCCATATTAAATTTATAGTGTTTTAAGTGGTTTACTGAACGAACCAGGTCTGGAGGGCAAACTCAACGTCCCTGGAGTGAGTAGTTGAACCGGGGAGGAGACACAGAGGAGGATGTCACCTGGCGTAGCAGTGAGTGGGTCACGGGTGCGGTCCAAGGGGGCTCACCACTGTCCGGATTCTAGGTCTGGGTCGAGAGTCCGAGGAGAACCATTCCGGCGGCGGTAGTGAGACTCGACCAAGGACGCCGTGGAGGGGGATCAGAAGGAAGGACGGCAGAACCGGTGGGGGATGGGGCACATCGGTAGCTGTCGCAGATTTTGTGTCCAGACTAGTGTGGTGGGGGACGACTTTTAGGAAGTCACAGGGGTGAGTAGCCTCAATTTCGGTCAGGAGAAGAACCCCAAAGTATTCCATTCCAACGGTCCACGAAACGACTCTAAGGAAGTCAAGTCAAGTCAGCGAGTCAGCACAGGTTGAGAAACGTTAAGGTACCTGACGTCGTGTGGTCCCAAGGGACAGGTAGTGGTTGAGGACCTCGAACGAGTCTGAGTATAGGTAGGTCAGCCACTACGGTAGGTTGGTAGAGTAGGAGGTAGAGGGGAAGAGGAGGAGGGAAGTTAGAAAGGGTCGGAGTCCCAGAAAAAGTTACTGGGACTCCTGGAACTTTACGTTACTTATTCCCACAAAGGTCGGGGACAGGGTTCGTGTGGTCGGGTCTGGGAATCAATCTTTCCCCTTTTGAGTCTTTCCTAAGTCTCCTCGGTAGTCAAGAGGAAACATAAAAAGGTCAACCGGAAACCCCAGATAAAGACTTAACTTACCCATCTACCCACCAAACCCGGAATTGAGTAGGGTCCGAAGTTTCTGTTTACCTTGTTCGGAGACCCTGGTAGTAGAGAATGTAGTGAATGACGTAGGTGTGCAAGTCTGTCTGACCGTAGAGTGGCAGCGGAGAGGTTGCCCAATTTTTTTTCTCTCTATTAAGGTAGAGAAATGTTCTATCCTAACATCAAAACGTCTTAGGAGGGCCCCTAAAGGGGAGAACCCCTTTGTAAGTAAAATAAAGTAGGAATCGTCTCGGGAGACGACAGGGACGGGGTAGGGTCGATTGGAACACGTTCTCCCTCGAGAGGAAAGGGTCTAGGGTCCCTCCATTGCAGGTGCCAGGAGCGGGTGGGTCTGAGGACCGGTCCTCCGGCGATAGCAACCATGTTCTTCACAGGGAGGGGGACAGGAGTGGGAATAGGGGGGGTGGGGTTCTGGATGTTGGACCCCTCTGAACTGGAGCGACAAACAGACCTCTTCCTCCGTTTGTCTTCCTTTCGTTCCCGCTCCCCGAGCCACCACGAACCCGAGGGCATTATTATTCGAGAAACCCGGTCAACGTCAGAGAGACCTTATAAAGTAGGACTACGTTTCGGAGAGGAGGGGTGTGGTCTCGTCCTCTTTTCGTCCATTTGTCCTCCGCGCCCCATCCGCCCCGCCCCCCTCCCAGGGCGACCCTTAGTTAAGGATTACGTGAAACAAGTGACTTCCTCTCTTAGGGTCGGGTTCAGGCAGGAAACGACAGAGAGTAATTGAGTCAGTTAAAGAGAGAGGTCGGGGCAGGACACTGACCGACCGAAACCTACCACTCGAGTTCCAAGTCCTCCACTCGCCTCCTCCGTCTGTCGGGACCCCGACCCAGTGCTGAAGGATTGAGACAAGACGACGACACCCGTCGACCTCGATAAAAACTTTGAAGGGACCCGTAGAACACAAAAGTAAACGATGTTGCCCGACGAGTTCCCCAAGTCACTGAAGGGGCTCACCCCGACAGTGTCGACCCTCACCCCGTCCCCCGCGAAGTCTGGGGGGGGGTCGAGGGGACGTGTCGGAGTCCCTGGTCGGACCCTCGAACCCCCGGTCCTTTTGCGGTTCGCGGAGTCGGCACCGGACCCACTCGGGGCTTTGACTGCCATTTCCTTGGCAGGAACCATTACTTCTCTAAACGGTAGCCTTCCCGTGAGGAAGGGCGACCATCTACACTAATCGAGGGTCGTACAGAGAGACCTAAACAAAGTCCCTGTTACTCCGGGGGTAAGGTAGGCAGAGGGGGGAAGAGGGGCGGTCGTCAGGGGGTCTGTAAATCTCCGTCCTCCACTAGAACGGAGAGTGAAGGTAATGAAATCGCGGACTCAATGCTTCGGTAATAGGGAACTGCTCAAGAAGTAAACTGGAGTCCGTCGTTTTAGGTTCAACAAAGTCTTGGCCAAAGGTAAACACAGAGCCGTCAAGGCTGGGACCTGGACCCTCCACCCCCACCCCCGTTCACCAGAGGACAAATGACTCGAGAAATGTCGGGTTGAGATGTCTCTTGCCGATTTGCTGGAACCTGCTCTGGAGCTGGAGAGACTTTAAATAAAAGAATTAGAGATTTTATTCCACCAAGTTTATCTCCGAGAGATTTTGGGGAATATCCAAAGGGTCCACCACGTCACCAAATTTTTTTTAGGTTGACGGTCACATCCTCCGTATTCTCTGCACCCAAGTTAGGGATCCAACCTTTCTGGGTGACCTCCTCCTTTACTGTTGGGTGAGGTTATAAGAACGGGACCTTTAAGGTACCTCTCTCCTCGGACTGTCCGATGTCAGGTACCAACGTTTCTCAGTCTGTGTCAACTCACTGACTCCTGTGTGTCTGAGTTTCAGGGAATGTACGACGTCCAAGAAAGTCCGGTGGGTCTGTGAACCGGTACGAAGATTAGCCTCAAGGTTCGTCCGTGCACCCGTGCACTGGTCGGGGATTCTGGCCCCAGGTAGATGAAGAAGGTCCCCTTTAAAGTAGAGTCGCAGTCAGACCGCCCGAGTCACACAGGAGTCAGAGGGGTTCAGGGAGGACTGACGTCGTCCTCCGGGGGTCTTTTCCTCGAGAGTTCTCACCCAACTGTTGAAGTAGGGTCCTCCCGAAGGACTACCTTCGTCCGAAACTCCTTCCCTCTTCTCCCCCCTAAAAGTATTGTGACGTCTCAAGGTCGTACGAGAGACGAATTTTCGACCCCCTGTCCCGAAAGGACCACCGAGTAACTATTTCTTAAGTGGACGGTTGCGTCCTCTGTGTTCAAGCTGCAGTCTAGACCTCTCTAGGGTGTGCGGGGCAAGGAGCCTCGTCGATTCGGGTGCACGGTGTTGATAACTCGGACACGGGATCTCAGGTCCTCGGTGTCGATCACTTCGGGTGAGCAGGACCTCTGACACGAGACCTCGTTCCCTGCGGTGGTGTTACTCTTCGGGAGCGAGGTGTCGCACTGTCGTCGGGGACGAGCGACGTCGATCTCTCAGACACACGTCGTCATTTCCAGGTCGTGTCGGTTTTTATGTACGCTAATAAAAAATCTTTTACAACCCCTTGTAAGAGTTTCCTAGTTTATTGATCGTGACCGCAAATTCACTGTTTACCGGATAACTTACCCCGTATTTAAAACCCGAGACACCGGTCGAACGATCAGTTCGAGTCTATTCTGTGGACTTGAAAGACTCTGAGTTAAAATAAAAAAAAAAGGTTTGAAATTTGAAAAAGAAAACATAACCCCATATCGGCCAATTGTTGTAAGACCATCAAAGTCCACTTTTCACTTCCCTGAGTTGGTATGCATGTGTTTATAGGTACCTCTGAACCAAAAGAATAAGGACTTTATCCTCTACCATTGTCCGGACGGGTCCAGTGTCGGACGGGTCCAGTGTCCAACAAATCTCTTAGTGTACACGAGTACATGAGTTTGTCAGTTTGTTAATCGGTTATTAGTTATTTGGGCTCCAATGTGAGGCTAACTATGTCTTTTTGAATACCGGACAGACCTCTTTCCCACTAATCACATACCAAAGAGAATCCGCTACTCATTGGATCTATGCTAGAAGTTCCAAGGGGACAGACCTCCCCCCGAATAGGAAGACAACAGTAAAGGTATCCGTGATTTGTGTCTCAAGTCTCAGGTAACCTTTCCGCCGACTCGTACTAGTCGTACTTGTCCGGATTCTACCTCAGGTCCGGGATACTCAAGGAAGAAGTCACCTTTATTTTTGTAAAATTTATTATTTGATGATGAGTGACTTGGTAACCCGCTCACAAAGGACACAAACCCACTCACACCCCGTAGTTTCAATATCGGTTCAATAGTAAAGGTTTCGCAAAGGATACTCGCTCCGTGTCCTAGTCGACGAAACGTGTTATATCCTTGATTACGAGGATAAAACGGTTACTCCTCTGACACTGAGTCTCTCCAATTCACCGTTTGGGTTTCAGTGTGTCGATTATTTATATACCAACGACAACACAGGTCGAGAACCGCTGGGGTACCAGGCGTTGTATGGGCCGAAGGGACAGGAAGTGGTAGAGGACCTCAAACGAGTTTGAGTATAGGTAACTCAGTCACTGCGGTGGGTTGGTAGAGTAGGAGACGGTAGGGGAAGAGGAGGACGGAAGTTAGAAAGGATCGTAGTCGCAGAAAAGGTCCGTTCTTATGACTTCACCCATCGGTAAGAGAAGAGGTCCCCTAGAAGGGTTTGGTCCCTGGCTTGGGTCCAGGGGACGTAACGTCCGCCTAAGAAAGGACAGACTCGGTGGACCATCGAGAAGTTTATGTACCACTTCAGACCTAAACTTGGGTCGAACAAACTGTGACGTCCGGAACGAGAAGTAGTGACAACATGACATGTTTGTTTTTCGAAAGCAATTATCATTATTATAATGATAGTGGTAGTAGTAGTTTTTACAGTGGACCTGTGAAGAGACCACTAGGGCACCAATTCTACGGTAAGAAGGTTACGTCCCCCGTGTTGGGGATCAGTCCCTTGGTCTTGGGTGTACGGACGCTGTACCGATTTTTTTAAAAATTAATTTTAAAAAAAAACTCAGTAGGTTTGAGATTACTATCCCCATATCATTTACTGATACAGTTCGAAATCTCAGTTCAAACACGTCGAATCTCTCTTCTAGGACTTTTACGAAAAGTTCTTCTTGCCTTGTATACGTAAGGTCCTCCTCGTATCGGTACGTCTAGACTCCGACACCGAGGTTCTGTTTCTCCCTCTCTACACCCTGAATCGTAAGACTAGACATCACAGAGGTGCACCCGCGACGACGCGGAGTAAAGGGGCATAGGGGAGCCTTCTTAATCGAAAGAGCCAATCTCACCAGCAGTGTGGTAGGTAGTCGACCTGGGTGCCTCGAGACCCGAGTCTCGAGCGGCTCAGGTCCTCTCCTCCCGTTGGGGGGTAGGTGGGTTAGTGTATGGGCGGGGTTGACGGCGAAGTGGGCCCCTTCCTTTTTACCGAGCTCGCACGTTAATACGTATTATTTTTCTGCGACCGGGAACACAGATATTTGTGTCGAAACTGACTCATGTGAAAGGGTTTGTCGGGAAGGCCGAGTGTTGTGCCGGCCGGTAGTTCGTGAGATTCGTCCGCCGACGGTAGGCCCGGAGGCCCGTACAGAACCTACCTACCTACCCGCCCTACGAACCCTTCCCCCGACTCGGCTCTCGGGCGCTCGACCCCTTCCTGAATTTGTCAGTCCTGTATTAGACCTTCCGTCTAGTTTCGGGGGAGAGGTTCAAACCGAACGGAACATTGGCAGGACGACTTTCCGGCACCTGATGAGGCAGAGGTGCCGTCCTCCGAACTGGACCGCAATTGCGGGGAGGAAGAGCGAGACGTGGACGGTCCCACGAGGAGGAAGGGACCAGTCTCTGCCGCCTGAGTCTCGTGTCCACCTACTACCACTGTGACTGTTACTTGACGTCCCACTTTCTCACTGAAGTTCTTTGAAAGTCTCACATCCGGGGGTCCCACCCTGTTCGGAGGGGAAAGAGACGGAGTCGAATTGGAGGGATACTTAGAATCGAGAAGGAGACCTATACCCCAGTGCGACCCACTACCGTCTTACAGGGCCGGGGGGATCACTACGTCCTACCAAGGGATCTCGAGTTAGGTGTTCATCGTCTCGTCCCGTCGGAGTTCTCGAGCCGGACCCTCTCGTCTCAGTCCCCGACCCCGTCCTCGACGTTGAGACGGTCATCTGCACGGGCCGATTCCTCAGTCATGAAATAAAAGACCGTTAGTGTCCGTCTGTCCCTGTGGTGTGGCCACTTCGGTCCTCAGACTGTCAGACACCGATTCACCTCCGTCTCCACCCATTGGGGACACTTCCTCCCCATGGAGCAGGTAGTGGGTTATTTCGGGATACGGTTCCAGTGTTCACACCTCAGGACATGACTCCAGTGTCCTGTTTTTAGAGGTCTTGACTGGTTCGGGGTATCGTTGACAACGGCACTCGGGGGGCTGGATTTGGTCGGTAGGGGGCTGAGGTACGATCCATTTTATAGGTGGGACATCGTGGGATTGGTTACAGTTTGAAGGTCGTCCTTAAAAGAAACAGAACTCCGATATTTTTAACGGATGATGCTTTCCTTAGCTGAGAGGGAACTCTGTCGGGTGACAAGATTGTCGCAGAGGGTGCGATTATTTGAGATAAGACTTTATGAGACACAGACCTTTAAGAAAAGGTTGGGCGGTGCCTGGGGTTGTGGGGGAGGGTAGATAGGTGAGGGTGGGGTGGTCACGTCTGTGTGGGAGACACGTCACTGGTATTCTGTCTTAATGCTGAGACCCTCAGTCACTTACAAAGATTCCTCCTCCGACTTTACTAGT
This sequence comes from Capra ibex, assembly GCA_006410555.1. Classification (NCBI taxonomy): domain Eukaryota; kingdom Metazoa; phylum Chordata; class Mammalia; order Artiodactyla; family Bovidae; genus Capra; species Capra ibex. Next base: position 51,531,990 of record SJYO01052617.1, on the reverse strand, counting down.
CGAAAACAAAATCTTTTCAGCCTTAATTCCTGTCTCATTGACCCTCCTCTCTCCCGCAGTCACCAGGAGTTAGTCCGCCGTCGTGGGGGTGGGGAGAACGTCCCGCGAACTTTGGGTCCTCCGTAAAGGGGAAGAAAAAATTTATATTAAAATACGTAATAAATAAGACCGACACGACCCAGAAGCAACGACGGGCGTCCGAAAGGAGACAACACCCCGCGCCCGAAGAGTAACACCACCGAAGAGAACAACGTCTCGAGTCGGAGATCTCGAGCCCGAAGACATCAACGTCGAACACCCGAGTCATCAACGCCGAGGACCCGAGATCTCGTCTCCGAGTGATCGACACCCCGTGTCCGAATCAACGAGGTGCAAAGAAAGACCTGGTCCTTATTTTGGTCACAGAGGACGCGACCGTCCGCTTAAGAAATGGTGACTCGGTGGGTCCCTTCGGGTCGCAAAAGGGATGAACTTGACTCACCCGTCCTCAGTTCGTGAGGTGCCACGGGTCCTGTCAGAGGGGTGGGTCTACGACGTCGTGGGGCCGGTTCCTTGGGGGTTTTCTCTGGGACCTCGTCGGTTCACTATGGCTCCCCACCGCCCTGGATAGGTCGGAAATCCCTTTCTCCTGTGACAGGGGAGATTCAAAGACCCAACGTACGGGTCGAGTGATTCGGAAGTCTCTACACTGACCCCTATCGTCCAATCTCCATGGGTCCACCGTCCCACCACGTCACTCACCACCCAATCCTACCTCTGTCAGAATGACACGGAAATAGTACTCTGGGAACTACCCCGATCGGGCTCCCTTGTGGAGGCTCGACGGGACACAGATGCGTCTAGGACTTTTGCTTCTACTTGTTTGTCTTGTGAAACGAGGAACGTCCGGGGAGACTGAAGGGACCACTGAGTCACCATTTCTTAGGCGGACGGTTACCCAACCCCCCTAGGGGACCTCTTCATGTACCGTTGGGTGAGGTCATAAGGATGGACCTCTTAGGGTACCTGTCTCCTCGGACCACCCGATGTCAGGTTCCCTAGCGTTCTCAAACGGTGTTAGCTTCGTTGAGTTGCTGTTGTTGACCAGGTGACGCAGGGGTCGGTACGTCCCTGAGACCTTCGTTCGCGTCCGTCCACCCGTCGCGTCTTTCTCCCCGACCCTCTCTTCCCCCTGGGGGGGGAGCACGAAGACAGAGGACGGAAGTCGAGCGCAACATTTCTGTGGTGTAAAAGTGCATGGGCCATCGGTCTCCCCCTGACCTCTACGATTAAAGTAAAGTAATCTAGGGTCGTCGGAAGCTAATGTCGTCCGTCCTCCCTCCTTCGGCTCGACTACGCAAAATTTTTCGACGTCAAAATGCGACAAAAATTAAATTACGACGGCCATTTTCTACGACGGATTGCTAAGAGTGCTTAATAAAACCAACTAAATATGTGGGGAGACTGAAATTTATTGCCCCCTCCTTCCTCTCGTCCAGGGGGGACCTCGACGTTTGTCCGTCGACCTTCTGCTCCGTCGACTTTCCGTCCGTGGTCCGTAGAGTCTGAAGGGTGGAGGGAGTGGGGATCAGAGACGTATAAATATTTGACTCACGTTTGAACCCTGTGGAAAGGGGAGGGACTCGGTACTGGGGCCGGGTTTCTTGATAACGTCAAGGACATATAAACCTCAGAACATATAAACCTCGGTCTAGACCCCGCTCCGTGAAATAGACATGTTTGAGACTCCGAGTGTAGATACGACTCCTGACCTTACTGAAAGGGACGATGGGCCTCTTCGAGACTCCCCGACCCCTGACCAGGTTCAAGTGGGTCGACCCTCCGCCATCTCAGACACAAGTTTACAAGTTCGTCCTGGGTAAAATAATCTGAGTCGTAGTGTCGACGTTCTTTACCTACTCGTTTATTTGAACGGAGCAGCCTAAGGTTTGAGTCACAGGGAAGAGAATGGAGGTACCAGGTCCACCCGAGGTTTCCTTGTCTCCGACCGACTTTACCGGTCCTGTCTTGTACTTGAAGAGGGAAGGTCTGGGGTCGCAGACTCGCCATAGACTAATCGTCGTCCTGGTTCCCAGGACGGAGACGTTGAACGGGGTCCAGGGGGTCCGTCCCTAAGTGGACGGTTCTTTTGCCTCAAACCACCAGACTGTTCCTGGGCTTTCTTCGGAGGTAAATAGAACTGAGCGACGAGCAGAGGTAGTCCCCTTTACAGAGGACAGGTGTAAAGAGAGGTAAAGAGGAAGTAGGGAAGCTTTACTTTAATCTCTGTCGGCCACTCTCGTAAGTCGGGGAAGGTTCAAAGGCGGCGAGCAGACAGTACAGTCCCGGTCTCGAGGGCCGGTGTCGGGCCCTCACTCCCAGAGACACGACCCTCCTCATCCCCCACCCGTCCCCGACCCTTACGTGGGTCGAGTCTCGTGTCTCGTCGACCAGAAAGGTAGTGGTTCTCCAGTCCCGTCGAAGCAATCTCTAAGTCGAGTCGACCCGCCGAAACTTGGGCTGACCCGGTGTTGTTAGTCTTTTTGTCGGGCTTAATACTCGTCTCTCTATCTCTGGGACCCTTCGGAGGGCTGAAGGGGTAGTTTCCTCCTTGTTAGTCACCTATACGTTTTATGGTGTCTAAAGGTGCCGTCCGCTCAGAAGACACGAGGACCTCGACCTTTCTCGCACCCGAAGCCTCCGTCTCCAGGACCCAAGTTTAGGGTCAAACCGGTGAATCATCGACACACCGGAGTCCGTTTAATAATTTGAGGGAAGGGTGAGACAAACGAACTGCATCTCGCCTGGACCGACTGGCCCTCTCGTCTTACCTCTCCGGTCTTCGTAGGTAAACGCCTGTTCCGCACTTTCCTTTCACTCTCGGGCAACAAGTTTTCCTTACTTCGTAAAGTTCCACTACTGTCACCTTGTAAGTTGGTTCCTACCCCGGGACGAGTCGGGCACCTTTGACATGTCCCGTAGGCAGGCACTTCTGCCTTCCCTGTAAAACGGGTCTACCCCTGTTCCAATGCCTTTGGTGTTCCCGTCCCTTTCAGGACCTCGGCGTTGTCCACACACGTCGGACGGTGGGGCGACCCCCTCTCCTGGACGCCTGTCCCCACCTCAGAACCTCTCTCCTGGGTGGACTCTGGTCCTCCCCGCCCCCCCGGTGGGGAGGTGAGAGAGAGGGGGAGCGTCGGGGTCGGAAGGCGTTGTGGACAGGTCACCGGACTCAGTTCACTCGGCTACGCTAGGTGTATCTACAGAGGACCCAAGTCTCGTCTACCTCTTTCTACCTCTCACCTAGGTCTCTGACTCATAGAAAGTCGTAGAAACTCGTAGGGACTCGTAGAAAGTCCCCGAAGGGTCCGCCGAGTCACCATTTCTTAGACGGATGGTTACGTCCTCTGTGTCCAAGTTAAGGACCAAACCCTTCTAGGGGACCTCTTACTTTACCGTTGGGTGATGTCATAGGAACGGACCTTTTAGGGCACCTGTCTCTTCGGACTACCCGATGTTAGGTGTCGTAGCGTTTCTCAGTCTGTGCTGAATCGTTGACTCGTGTCGTGCGTACGTGTCGTAACACCCTGTCAACCTACAATCCTCGGTGTATCGTGTCTCCTCCGGGAACCTTCTCAATAAGGCGAAGGTGTTTTCCGTGGGGATAGGACCCTGAGTAAGATCTACGAGAATGAAGGAGAGCTGACATCCAAGGGACACCTTAGAGGGGCGGACCGTGTGTCGTCCGCGAGTCTTAATGGTAAACAACTTATTTAGACCAACGTTCGTCCTCAGTGAGTGAATGTCGCTTAGGACCACGACGGAGACTTTAGACGGAAGTCACCCCTCTGTCCCGCCCCTACCCTCCCTCTGTAGTTTGGTCGACCAGGGGTTCTCCGAGACCCGAGGGGTCCGGGCGGTCCGTCTGTGTCCCTCCACTCTCTCTGGCCCCAGTTTCGTCCTCTTTACTTCCGAGTCTCGACTTCTCCGAGACCCACCTTTAGTCCCCTGGACCCGAGGTCCTGGGTCCTTGGTCGGTCGTGTCTCCGACAACGACAGAACGGGACAGGTCGGTCGGAGTCCCTTTCGGTGGGGTTTCCCTCGTCTACGAGAGTCGAGATCCGTTCGGACGCAAGTGTGGGCGGTTGGGCAATCGTTTCACAGTTGGACGGACCCTTTTCGTAGGGACACTCGTCTTTCGAAAGACGCGGAGGGCCGCCTTGGTCGACGTCCGACTTACGGGACGGCCCTGCCGGTTACAGTGGGTCCTGGGACAGGGAAAGGTTCTTACTTTCTCTGGAACGGCTCCAGTTTCGGTACTCGGGAGTAGTCTCCGGTGGGCGGCCCACACCGAGTCGTCACGAGGTTGTGACCTGGTCGACCACCACCAACAGCAAATCAACGATTCAACACAGACCGAGAAAGCGTTGGGGTCCCAGGAGCCAGGTACCCTAAGAGGTCCGTTCTTATGACCTCTCCCAACGGTGTGGGAGGAGGTCCCTAGAAGGGTCGGGTCCCTGGTTTGGGCTCAGAGGACGTAGTTGTACACCTAAGAAATGGTGACTCGGTGGACCCTTCGGGACCTGGTCGAAACCTTCCGGGGGGCAGAGGAGACGACCACCCAGCTCAAGTACGAGATCTCAGAGGCGAGGGTCCCCAGTGGAGACACGTGACGCCTCAGGACGGAGTCCGGCGAAAGACCCGACCCCTTGTGAAATGGAGAGGTAGAGGGGTTTAAGACGAAGGGCTCTCGACCAGACAGGGGGGTTCGTCGTCCGGGGTTCTCCCAAACGTTTCATGGTCCCTGGGGTGCGGCCCCTTGCCTCTGCACTAGGTCCCTCCCCTTCCGTCGGTGTTTCCTGACAATGATTGGTCGATGGCTTCTTCCGTTGACCCGAAGTAGAGGGTCCTTTTGAGATTCTTTATTACATTTTACGTCTTAAACCTTACTAGGTGGGGTCCGGGGGGTATTCCGTACTCGACTAAGTAGAATTAACAACGTTACCGGAGGATTCATCCGAGGGGTTTAGGCACAAACTTGAGGGTCTGAATACCACTAGGACAATTTTACACAATGAGGAGACGAGTTTTGGCGGAGATTGCCTGAAGGAACCACCAGACAACCAGTTCTGGGGTGCGAGGGTCACGTCCCCCGAGACCCAAGTTAGGGACCAGTCCCTTGATCTAGGGTGTACGGCATTGATTCTCAAACGTACGGCGTCGATTTTTAGATTTCTCGACGTTACTTCTGGGTCACGTCGGTTTTGTTATTTATTTATAATTTTTTTGTGTTGTGGGTACTCTCTTAAACGACATACTGAGTCTCTTGAGTTTGACCCCGAGACCCTGTTGGATCTTCTCACCCTACCCCACCCTCCACCCTCTCTCCGAGTGCTCCCTCCCGTGTATGCATATGGACACTGACTAAGTACAGCCACATGCCGTCTGTGGTTGTGTTATAACATTTCGTTAATGGAAAGTTAATTTTATTTATATAGTTATTTTATCTAATTAAATTTCATTAACTAATTTTAATAAATTATTATTTAATAATTAATTAATTAATTTTGGTGGGTACTCCCAATCACAGGATGTGGTGGGTCGGCTAATGGTGGGCCTGGAGTATAGGACGATGAATGAGGTGGTGGGTGGGACCTATAAGGAAGGGGGAGGGGTCCCGGAAACGTGAAGGAGACGGATCTTTCGAGAAAGTGGTCCGGTCGAGGGGGTGCAGGAAGTTCCGAAATTTGTTACGGCGGACGAGTCGTTCCGGAAGGGGGAGTATATTTTGGTATGGGGGGTCGGGCTAAAGTGTCGGAAGAGACAAAAAGAGGTGGTGGTACGGCATGTCAACTAAAATAAAAAGAACGAACAGACAGACGGAGTAACCTTGTATTCGAGGTGCTCCCACTCTTAAGAACAAGCAAAAGAAGGCACGAGATAGACATCGTAGACCTCAACACCGACTGAGTACTGTCCACGACCTTTTACAAACAACTTACCGATCTATGTCCTTTATCCTTCCTGCGGCGAAGGCAACAGATAACGAAACATTGCTCGGTGGGATTTACGTCTCCGAACTTTGATGTCGTTAGTAAGTAAGCCGTCAACCCCGCCCCGAACCCTTCTGTCGAGTAAAGACGAGGCACACCGAGTTTCTGTCCGACTGAGTCGGCGTTCCCCGACCTTAACAGACTTTAGAGTGTGTAAGTCTCATAATCGATGACAGACGTAGGATCCGACGTCGGATCTGACACCCGGTCTTGTAGAGTGGTCGGTGAGACACACCGACTAGTGTAGGAGTGTTGTGTCGCCGACCCCAGACTCTGCCTGACAGGGCTCCCTGACAGGGTTCCCTGTCCTTCGCCCTCGACGGGTAAAGTAAAAAAAAAATAGGAAAATCTCCTTTCCCGTTGTCTCCTACTCTACCAACTTGCCGTAGTGGTTGAGTTACCTGTACTCAAACTCGTTTGAGACCTTTACCACTTCCTGTCCCTTCGGACCGTACGACGTCAGGAATGCCAGTGTTTCCCAACCTGTGTTGAATCGCTGACTTGTCGTTGGGTATCAGCTAAATGTTACAACACAATCAAAGTCCACATGTTGTTCCACTAAGTCAAGAGTCAAGTCAAGTCGGCGAGTCAGCACAGGCTGAGAAACGCTGGGGTACTGACGTCGTGCGGTCCGGAGGGACAGGTAGTGGTTGAGGACTCCAAATGGGTCTGAGTACAGGTAGCTCAGTCACTACGGTAGGTCGGTAGAGTAGGAGACAGCAGAGGAAGAGGAGGACGGGGGTTAGGGAGGGTGGTAGTCCCAGAAAAGGTTACTCAGTTGAGAAGTGCACTCCACCGGTTTCATAACCTCAAAGTCGAAGTCGTAGTCAGGAAGGTTACTTGTGGGTCCTGACTAGAGGAAATCCTACCTGGTCAACCTAGAGGAACGTCAGATTCACTGAGAGTTCTCAGAAGAGATTGTGGTGTCAAGTTTTCGTAGTTAAGAAGCCGTGAGTCGAAAAAAGTGTCAGGTTGAGAGTGTAGGTATGTACTGGTGACCTTTTTGGTATCGGAACTGATCTACCTGGAAACAACCATTTCATTATAGAGACGAAAAGTTATATGATAGATCCAACCAGTATTGACAGGAAGGTTCCTCATTTACAGAAAATTAAAGTACCGACGTTAGTGCTGGACGTCTCTAAAACCTCGGGGGGTTTTATTTCAGACTGTGACAAAGGTGACAAAGGGGTAGATAAAGGGTACTTCACTACCCTGGTCTACGGTACTAGAAGCAAAAGACTTACAACTCGAAATTCGGTTGAAAAAGTGAGAGAAGAAAGTGAAAGTAGTTCTCCGAAAAATCAAGGAGAAGTGAAAGACGGTATTCCCACCACAGTAGACGTATAGACTCCAATAACTACAAAGAGGGCCGTTAGAACTAAGGTCGAACACGAAGTAGGTCGGGTCGCAAAGAGTACTACATGAGACGTATATTCAATTTATTCGTCCCACTGTTATATGTCCGAACTGCATGAGGAAAAGGATAAACCTTGGTCAGACAACAAGGTACAGGTCAAGATTGACAACGAAGGACTGGACGTATATCCAAAGAGTTCTCCGTCCAGTCCATCAGACTATAAGGTTGAGAAAGTCTTAAAAGGTGTCAAATAACCCTAGGTGTGTCAGTTTCCGAAACGGTATCGGTTATTTCGTTTTTATCTACAAAAAGACCTTGAGAGAACGAAAAAGTTATGTATGTGTATATAGGTAACGAACAGTCTAAGAAAAGGGTACATCCTGTAATGTCTTAGAGTCGACCTCGAGAGACATGAGATGTCATCCAGGGACTACCAGTAGACAAAGTACACATCGTCACACCTAGACGATTAGGACTTCAGGATTAAATAGGGAGGAGGAGAAAGAGGAAACCATTGGTACAAACAAAAAATTCAGACACTCGGACAAAGAGAAAACATTTATTCAAGTAAACAAACTAAAGTGTATATTCCCTATAGTATGCTATAAACAAAAACAGCCTGACTGAAGTGAATTGCACTATTGGAGGTTCAGGTGGGTACACCGACATTTGTCGTCACAAAGTAAGACAAAATGTCACTCAGTAGACGGTAGCAGACATCCACTGTGTAAGTAGGTAAAGAGACGACTTCCTACAACGCCAACAAAGGGACAGAACCGAGGACATCTGTCACGACGCGACTCGGAACCCCACGCACACAGAAAAGTTTAATGTCAAAAGAGGTCCACATACAGGTCCTCACCCCAACGACCTAGTATATACACCATCAAGACAAAAATCGAAACGTTCCTTAGAGGTATGACAGAAGGTGTCCCCGACATGGTTACACGTAAAGGGTGGTTGTTACCTCCTCGTCAGTGACAAACATTTACGAATAGTAAAACTGTCACCGGGAGGGCTGGGCCCACTCCACTATTGGAGTAGCATTAAAAGTGAACCTCGACAGAGAAAGAGTTCTGGACTCAGGTCTTTGACCACCTCGTAGTAAGATGGCATAAGATACACGGTTCATCTGTGTCTCGGGTCTATGTTCCGCCCCCCTGTACGTGGGGTGGAAGACTACCCTCTTCGTCGTTTCGAGAGTCCCGGCACAAAATTCTTGTTTTATCTTCCTCTGGAACACTGGACCATTTGAGTACGGTCGGAGTCACGTCCTGGAGGGGTAAGTAGGTACGTACCCTTCTCGAACGGTGGTGCAACGTGACGTCCTTTCCCTGAGTGCAGACCATGCACAGATGGGGTCTTGTGGTCCGGAGACGTCTCTTCTGTCTCTTTCTGTAAGGACCCGTCTCTCCTTCGGAGTTGGAACTCCGGTCCTTTGTCATGTCCTTTATGCGAGGGAGACGTTTCTGAAGGGGCCAGGTAGTCTCAGAACCAGCGGAGGAGACGGGACTCAGGGACTAAGGAGGTCTCGTCCAAGCGCCAAGGCGTTTTCTAGGTCCGGACGGACCTCCCTCCAGAGACGACCACCAAACATTCGGGTAGTGCCCGTCCCGTGTACTCGACTCGATGAAGACTTAAGAGACACCTAAGACCGGTTCCCGACCTACGGACGGTCCCCGGCGTCTTCGTACTACTGACTACCTACGCGACCGGAGCCACTAGATCGAAAGGGCAAGAGTCTAAGCTCCTTAGGTTTTCGTAAATAGAGGGGTCTCTTCCCCTGAGTCAGAGTCCGGTCCCGCACAAACTTAGAAAAGGTTCTCCCGAATCAATGTGTACCTGGTTTTACTGAACGAAAATTTAGTCACGACACAGAGGTCCGGCTTCTTTCCCAACCTGTCCACAAAGGGTCAACCCCTCATAATTGTGGCTCCCAGTACGACGAACGACCAGACCCCTGACAGGACGCGCAACGTCCTACGCCCCGTCGGGGGCCGAGGACGACAGGTCTATGGACGTCGTTTGGGAAGGGGTCGGGTCGAACGAACGGTTCAGTGAAGTCAGCACAGACTGAGAAACGTTAGGGTACCTGACATCGGGCGGTCCGAGGAGACAGGAACCCTAAGAGGTCCGTTCTTATGACCCCACCCAACGGTACGGGAGGAGGTCCCCTAGAAGGAAAGGGGCCCTAGTTTGGGCTCAGAGAACGTAGAGGACATAACCGGCCACCCAAGAAATGGTGATCTCGGAGGACCCTCCCGGGGGAGGGGGCCGATGCTATGAGAATGACAGAGGTTCGTAACGGTTGCAAGGGGGACCCCTGTTGTAACGGGGTCCACTCTGAGTGACCTTAGCTCACTACGACTTCGTCCGATAAACGTCACAAAAGAGCCGATTCTTAGACAAACTACAAAAGAGGAAGTCAAGTCAATGTCGACACTCACGAACAATAGAAGACCTACGGTGCTTGTATGTCAACGGAAAGCGAGACCAATAACCTTTTGATTCTTGGTTTGGGAGAAGTCGTATATAAGGGGGTCCTGCACGGAGACATTCGAATGAAGACATGGTAAGACGTAGGAAAGAAAAAGGTAGGTTTGAAAGTTAAATGTAACCAGAAAAATATAAAATAGGGACCTCTTCCTTTACCGATGGGTGAGGTGAAAAGAACGGGTTTCTTGGGGTACCTGTCTGTTCGGACCGTCCAATGTAAGGTATCCCAGCGTTTCTCAGTCTGTCCTGACTCGTTGATTGTGAAAACATAAAATACGTAAAAACCCCCCCCAACGAAATTTAGAAAAGATCTCCTTACCTCCTAAGTTTCTCGATTTATTTATTGACGATAGGTCCATTTAGAGGTGTCCCTACTACAGTATCTCTTTTGTCTATAAATGGACCTCCTTTTATACTATTGGGTGGTGTTTCCCAGGTTCGGTCAGTACCGCGTTCTGTCACACCTCACCCCCAGTGGGTCTACTGGAAGAGTCTCCCTGTTTAACCGTCTACGACCCCACCAGTTTTAGAGAGGGAACCTTTTCCCAGACCCTCGGTCTGTCTCCTCGACCATACACTTTTCTTACTCTCCCTGAAGGGACCTCCAGACCACCGATTCTGAGGTACGAGGGTTTCGTCCCCCGGACCCAAGCTATGGATCAGTCCCTTGACCTGGGGAGGACGGTGTTGACTTTCTAGGACGCACGCCGTCGATTCTGGGCCGAGTCGGTCCATTTAAAGAAAATTTTCCCCCCTTATTTTTTTCTTACTCACTTACTCTCTGAAACCTCGTCTCGATACTAAGGTCCTTCTCTCCTTCGTTTCAGAGTCTCGTCTCCCTCCTCAGTCTCCCCACCCCTACTGACTCGCCGACCAGTCCTCCGACTAGACCTGGGTCCACCCGAGACTACTCCAGGACCCACCACTCCCGTGACTGGTACCTCTCTAGTTCCACCTATCTTTCTACTGACCTTCTTTTAGTGGTGGTCGGACCACTGGCGACAGACGTCTCCTGGGGGTGTCCCCTTCACAGGAGGAGGTCGGGTTTCCCATTCCTCGGTCGGGTGGTCGGCCCTCCGTCTCGTCCTCGCGTCTCCCGTACCACACTTAAGGCCCGAGACAGAGGTGCACGAGGTGCGAGACGCGATACAGGGGTAGGCTGGTTGGTCTAGTTATCGACGGTAGTCCTGACGACGTGTTCTGTCTCCTGTTCCGATCGACAGACGTGTCTTGTGGGACTTCTGGGTCGTCCCGTCCCGATGGCCCCACTGAATAACAAATAATTATTATACTCATACATTTAGAACGCTCCCGGTATAACTAGGGTTGTACGCATGGTAGGTAGTATTTCCACTCCTTGCCTCACGACATTTATAGTTTGTTCAGACGTCGGAGACTCTGAATAGTTATGTTCACCCGACTCCGACCCTACCCGGGACTCCACCAAAGTGATTACTCTCGTTGAGAGTCTCGGGTGGGTCACGAACCCCCACCGCCCCTCCTCTGTTCCCGTAGGGGTTCTCCTTTTCCTCCACATAGTCATGTGTGTGTCCCTGGGACGTCACTTTAGGAGGGGACAGGAGGAAGAGGCGTCCGTCCTTCTCGTCAGTAGTCTCGAAGACTTTGGAGAGGGACCCCACACACACACACACACACACACACACAACAACACGAATCAACGAGTCAGCACAGGATGAGAAACGTCGGGTTCCTGACATCGGGCGGTCCGAAGAGACAGGTACCCAAAGAGGTCCGTTCTTATGACCTCACCCAACGATACGGGAGGAGGTCCCCTAGAAGGGGTGGGTCCTTAGCTTGGGTCCAGAGGGCGCAACGTCCCTCTAAGAAATGACGGACTGGGTGGTCCCTTCTGGTTCTTATAACCTCACCCATCGGATAGGGAAGAGGTCACCTCGAAGAACTGTGTCCTTAACTTGGCCCCAGGGAACGTAACGTCCACCTAAGAAATGGTCGACCTGATAGTCCCTTCGGGGTGGGCTCCAGATGGTCGGACCTTTTCACGGGTAGGTTCACACTCCACCAGGGGTAGAGGTGAAGAGGACTCCGTTGTTCTCGAGTCTCCCATTCGTACACTCGAACCTTAGTCCGGCTGGACCTCAGGTTAGGACGGGGACGACAACTGATGGAAACGTTTGAAGGATTTACATGACGAGATTCGGAGTCAACGTACGTACGTAGGTATGAGTCAGTACAGACTGAGAACTCTGGGACACCTGACGTCGGGTGGTCCGAGGAGACAAGTCCCCTGCCAGGTCCGTTCTTATGACCTCACCCAACGGTGAAGGGGGAGGTCCCCTTAGGTCCTGAGGACACAGAGGAAGTAATGGTCCACCTAAGAAATGGTGACTCGATGGACCTTTCGGGTTCGGAGTCAAATGAGTGGACATTTTGCCCTTATAACTGTAGTTGTACGTTCCGACAACACCTCTGATTTTTCCTGTTACAGATGTTTCATCTGGAGAGACACCAACAGTAGAGGTGCCGTCTCGACGGTCCCCGAGGGTCCGGATAGTCTCGGGAGGGTCGTGTTCCCCGCACTTTCACTTTCAGCGAGTCGACACAGGTTGAGAAACACTGGGGTGCCTGGTACGTCAGGTACCTTAAGAGGTCCGGTCTCATGACCTCACCCAACGGTAAGGGAAGAGGTTCCCCAGAAGGGTTCGGTCCCTAGCTTGGGTCCAGAGGACGTAACGTCCACCTAAGAAATGGACTTATAGAGGTCAAGGCCCGTAGGGTAGCGGGGGTCTTCCGACGGGTCACTGCACCCGTCCTCACGCAGGTCACACCTCCTCCCAGACAGGAGGACCAACCAAGACAAACTTACGGCTGAGTACAGTTCCTGTGTGTCCTGTCCCCCGACCCCTTCACCTGCTACGACTACACCGCAGACGGAAACCCCTACAGTTCGATCTCTGCCCCTCTGCCTACTCATGGACTGCTCACGGGTTCTTCCCGAGTCGCAGGGATCTCGGATTTCCTCTCACTCCAGCGCAGGTCAACTCGTCCTCGGTACTCCCCGAGGGACCTCTACTCGGTTCTTGCCCACGGTTCTTTCTTCCCTTCTATACTCGACCGGTCGGACCCCGGGGCGCGTCTCGACCTTACCCGTGTCTCTGCGGACAAGGGACCACTGGAGCACCTTCCGGTCCGGGCTCCGTCACTCCTTCGAGTAGGGGGGTCGGGTGCGGGCGGTACCCCCCTCGGGCCTCACTGGGGCGTCCTTTCCGGGCTCAGGTGCAGACAGGTACTTCACGAGCGACTCCACACTCCCAGGGACTTCCGTCCCCCACCCCCACCCCCACCCGGGACTGGGACGAGTCGGGTCTCAGTCAGGGGTCTAGGTCGGGGAGCCCCCTGCGAGTCCCCTGTCTTTCTCAAGTCGAGAGTCCCGACCCTAATCCCACGTCCGGTCACTCTACTTCCAGTCTAAGACGCAAATAAATTTAAAACCATAAAACAGGGAGTACTAAAAAAAAGTAAGTGAATCGAGAAAGTTTTTTTTTTTTAACGTAACTTTATAATAAATGGAACTAATGTCTCAGATCCCGTGTGGAAATTTAAAACACTACGAAATGGGTCGAGTGGGACTAGGGACAGGACGATCACTGACGTAAAAGTGTCTTAGGAGTGTTGGAACGTAAGCAGAGTAAAGGTCGGTTAAGGTGTGTCGGGTCGACAGAAGGATCAAAAAGGTAGAAAATAAATTAAAAGATCTCGGACTAAGGTAAAGAGGAGGTGTGAGGATCGGGGACCCCAAGGGGGGTCCTGGGTGGACCGAGTACTTGTACGAAACTTAGACCACCATATTCTTACCCCTCACCTGTGTGGGGGGCCAGACCCGTAGTGGTGCTTTCTTACGGGTGGTAGCCGGGGTCCGATACACGAAGGTGTCGTAATAGACTGAAGAGGAATGGTCGAGGACTCTCGAACCGTAGTAGACAGAGTAAACTGTTCACCCCTCAGACTCCGGGTCTCTCCACTACTCTACATGGGATCCGGTGTGTCGACCAACCAGTCACTACCCAGACCCTACACTGGTGTCGAGGTCCTGGGTTCGTTTCACGGGAAAAGTGGACTTGGGTTGAAAAGAGTTCCCGAAGGGACCACCGAGTCTGCTCTTAGACGGACGTTACGTCCTCTGGTCCCAAGCTAGAGACCCAGCTCTTCTAGGGAACCTCTTCCTTTACCAACGGGTGAGGTCATAAGAACGGATCTCTTAAAGTAATTGTCTCTTCGGACCGCCCGACATTAGGTACCCTAACGTTTCTCAGTCTGTGCTGAATCACTGATTGTGAAACTTATAAAGAGTTTCACAGTATGGGCCTTGGGTGAACGGTACCCGAGACTTCGGTACTCCGAACTTTCTTACGAGAAGGTCCAGGAGTTTCAAATGGGACGATCCCACGTTTCTCTGTCCACGTCGTCGTCCAAGTCCCCAGCCCCTTCAGGACATCAGTTTTACTGTTCACGGATTCTCCCCGAGTCGTGGGAGAAATCGAGTCGTGGAAAATAAATCGAGTCTCAAAAGGTTCGAATGACCGGTTTTTCGAAAAAATTTTAAAAAAAGTGCCTCGTAGAGGGACCCGGTCGCAAGGTGGAAGGTGGGAAGTCCTTTGTGACTGACTAAAGCTCGACCTCTCAAAGGTCCGGTCCAGGCTTGTTCAGGACGGTCCTACCTACGGACTCGGAAGTAGAGGTAGGAAGCGAGGGTGAAGGTTGAAGCGGACGGACGTCCGTCTCCTTCTTCTCCTCTTCGGTTCTCACCCGAAAGGACAAAGGACGATTTACAAAGACACAACAGACTTTCTTAGTGTGACCCGCACTTGAAACCACTCTTCCCTCGTTCCCTCCCTTCTTTCCAAAGATCGAGGAGGACGGGTGGCAGGAGTGACTTTCGTTTGACGTTTGGGGAGTTTCTTCTCCTCTAGGACTTCTGTACGTGCACGGGAGAAGGGAGAAGGGGTGAGTGAGAAAGGGAGGGGGTGGGGTCTCGGGGTTGGGGGTCGGGGGTGGCCTCCATATGTGTTTCGGTGGAGGGTGGAAGTCGGGTTCCGGAGTCCCTGAAAGTTTAGGTCGGTAGAGAAAAAAAGTTGACGGTACAAAGGGGTCTTTCTCTTCCCCGCCCCGTCCCAGGACACTCGGGGCGGGGTGAGGGTCCGGGGCCATGGTAAATCGTAAGTCGTAGAAGGACCATTACCCGGGAGAAGTACGGCCAAACTAAAATAATAATACGGTTGTGTGAACGAATTAAGAGACGACAGAAAGAAGACGTGACAACTAAATGTGACAATCACAAAATTAATATGTTAAGTCGTGAGGAATTTTGTACTTTTTGACGAGTTGAAAAGTTCGTTAATTTTCCGACGTCTCATGTAGTCGTCTAGGCTCTGCTCTATTCATTTAGTGCGTTAATTTTTTGAGTAGACCACTTTTACATCGTTGGGCGGTTTTTACTCACTCCGAAGGACCCGGGAACTCTGTTCTTGAAGTCTCTGTCCGCAGGGGAACCAGAGTGGAGGGAAGAGACCCGAAGGCTACAGGAGAACGAATGAGGACCCAGAGGAGGGGTGGAGGACCACAATGTGCTCGACGAAGACCCCGAAGTCGGGTAGGTTCCTCGGGGTGTGGCTCGTATCACCTCACTGGCCTCGGGGCCTTATTCCGGTGTCAGGTTTCTCTCCTCCAGTCGGACCGATGACTCGTCGAGCATTTGGATCGACGCAGTCGGACTCAAAAGGGTAGACGTAAGGACTTGACCACAAAGCAAAAACAAAACTGAAACCGGTTTACGTGTGCCCTATTCTAAATGATCGGACTGGTGAAAATTCGTACGCCAAGTCGTCATAATTCGTACGAGTGTAACAGCATGTCGGTGGTAGCAGTAGGTAGAGGTCTTGAGATTTGAGCGTTTTGACTTCGAGACATGGACTCTTCGTCATTGAGGGGAAAGGGGCGAAGGACGTAGTGACCAAAAGTTTGACCGGAGACTCCTGTGGGTCCTCAAGTAATGCTGAGGAGGTCCGACCCCTTCCTCGTCCATCTCCCTTCCTTCTCGTTCGTCATCCGAGATTACTTTAGATAAAGTCGATGATCCAGCCCACATGTAAACTCACCTTCTGAGACGATAAAAAAATTTAAATAAAAATAAATAATAAATAAAACCCCCCGTACAGGGTTCTGTACGCCCTAGAAGTAAGGGGTTGGTCTCTAGTTTAGGTGTGGGGGACGTCGCCTTCGAGTCTGAGAATTGGTGACCTGTCGGTCCCTTCAGGCATGTCTAATAAAAAGCTTCAGAGTTTTGTTGACGTGTTCCACTGGAAAAAAGTTTACAAATAAATACGTACATACATAGAGCCCGACACGGGCCAGAAGCAACGACACGCCCGAAAGAGATCAAAGCCTCTCGCCTCTGACGACAGACAACGCCTCGAGCCCGAAGAGTAACGTCACCGAAGAGAACGGGTTCAGAGGTCCCACGCACCCGAAGTCATCAACGCCGTTTACCCGAGTTGTCACCGCCAAGGGCCCGAGGTCCCGTGTCCGAGTTATCGGCACCGGGTCCCCGAATTGACGAGGTGTCGTCCACCCTAGAAGGACCTGGTTCCCGGCTTGGACACCAAGGACGCAATCGTCCGTCTAAGAAATGGTGACTCGGTGGTCCCTTCGGGACCCGTTCTACTGGAATTTCGGAAGAACCTAACCTTCTTTGGTCGGATTCCCCACACTCAAAGAGATTTCCTTTCGAGACAGGTCGTCGTTTTTCCTATTCCCTAACCGAAGAGACCCAGGTCTCGTTCCGTCTTACTCGAGGGACCTTGTCTACACCCTTAGGGCTCTTGGGCCGGTGGGGGTGCCGGAGTTGGAGAAAGGAAGCGGTACGTGCGAACCGTAGTCTTGAGGTCCGAGGCACTCTGGGCACCTTGGGCGTTGAAAGGTGGCACGAGACTTTCACTTCCACCCCCACTGCATCCCCCTTCTGTCCTCCATGCGTCAGGTCGTAGGTAGTTAGGCCCTGGGTCCTCCAACCTTCACCACGGACGAGCGGACAAGTGGTCGGTCCGACAGACACCGCTCCTGTGACTGGTCTCTCTCGTCCCATCTCTTCCACTACCCACGGGATCCCGGTCGCGACTTTCTCTACCTCTCCGCCTCTTCCGTCGGAGGTAGCCGTCGTAGACAAGTTCCGTCCTGGAGGGACCCACCTGCACCGAAGGGGTAGGAAGTAGGCGGCCGACTGTCCTAATATTTACGGCTCGCCGTCACGAGTCGTAGAGTCGGCACAACCAGAGCCGTCCTTCTCGTTCCGGTCACTAGGATCGTAAACCGAGACACTGGCCCCAGGCCAGAGGATGTCCTTTCGTCCGGGTAGGGTTTCTACACAGACCTACGTCGAGAGGGTGTCTAGGAGGACAATCTCCCCCTACATACCCTGTGGGACCGGAAGGCAGGAACCTCCTTTGTCCCCCGAAACGGTGGTAAAAGCAAAGTTGGACTTGACGAAGGGGACTTGCTACGGGTGCCCTCAGTCCCCAGACTTTTGTCACGGGAAAGTCGTCGTCGGGAGACAACCACTACGGAGAAGAGAGACCCAGAGCAGGTCCTGTCGACCCAGGGGTCGTCGACTTAGTCCGAAACTCCAGATGTCGTCCGACGTCCGTACCCCGTTGGTAGTATGTGTTCCCTCCCCCCCGCCCACGTGTGTCCGGGTCGAAAATCCTAGTCGAGGTCGGGGGATCACCACCGAGTCACCATTCCTTAGGTGGACGGTCACGTCCTCTCCGTCCTCGGAGCCTAAACTAGGGACCCAGCCCTTCCAGGGGACCTCCTCCTTTACCGTTGGGTGGGGTCATAAGAACGGACCTTTTAAGGTACCTGTCTTCTCGGACCTTCCGATGTCAGGTACCTCAACGTTTCACAGTCTGTACTGACTCGCTGACCCGTGTGTGGTCGGGGAGACCGAGGTCGGGACAGGTCCGTGTCCCGGTCTTGTGGGACCCCAGTGGAAGGAGGCCCAGTTTCGGGTGAGGACAAGGTCTGTCGTAGAGGGGAGTGATCGAGAGTTCGAGGGCGGGGAAGGGACCCAGGGCAGGTGTTTTGCAGGGGCTGGGCCTGGGTGCGAGAGGAGTTCCAATAAGGGGGACTCGTTCAGGACAAGGTTTGTCAAAGATGGCCAACGAGAAACATTAAGGTCTTGGAGGTAATTAGTAAGAATTCGAGAAACTTACGTCATAAAAGAGATTCTTGGTTTTAAGGAAGGGGTGAGCCGTGGGAGGACGGTAGAGGTTAATGGGTGAGAGTAGTCAGTAATTGTATTTCGTAATCGTATAGATATTAAAGGGATATGGAACTAATTAGACCGAACCTCAAAAGAGGGTTAACGGGGAGTAACCGACACCTCACTGACCCTACCCCCTCCCTACCGTTCCACCCCCAGCCCCCCATGTGGGGTACGTCAGAGTCCGAATTTTCCAATCTCGTCTTTATCTCAGGACTACACTAATTTGGGTTGAGAGAAATACGTCTACTCCTTTGACTTCGGCCTTCTCTACTTCATGCGGAGGAGGATGTTGGTGGGGTCCGTCGTAGAGGGGTTACACGAAGGACGTGAGACCAAGACCTTTACGAGACGTTTTTCGTTTCCGTTATTCCTCCAGTCCCCTCCAGTCCCTTCCGGTCCCTCTCCAGTCTCCCAAGTATCTCGGGTCCCCTGGACGTCAGTTCAGTTAAAACCTTTCGGTTTGATAGTGCAGTGGGAGAACCTATCAGTCCGAAAGGTCCAGAGTCGCCATTTCTTAGACGAACGGTTGTGTCCCCTGTGTCCTCTACGTCGACGCTAGGGACCGAGGTCTTCTACGGGACCTCCTCCTTTACCGGTGGGCGGGGTCATAGGGACGGCCCCTTTAGGGGACCTGTCTCCTCGGACCACCCGACGAGCTGAAGACCCCAGAATCAAAGGTCTGGTCCTTATCTTAGACACGGGGCGACGTCACCTTCGCGTCCTAGAATTGGTGACCTGGTCAAAGTCCAAACGTCTTTTTAACTAGCTCTTCATGTCTCGCAAAGGTCTGTGGCCAAGATAGGTGGGGGTGTCAGAGGGAATAATAAAGATAAAACATAATCACAACATGTAAACAAAGTTCACTACTTGGTTATAGCTATGCAATAATAGATGACTGTGGGCATCAAATGTGATCCCAAGTGAGAAACGCTGCTTACGTATTGCTACGCAGAGAGTACTGACGCATTGTGTCTTGTCAAAGTGGCGGGATTTTCAGGAGACACGAAGTGGGTCGGTAGGCACAGAGAGAGAGAGGGTCTGGGGGCCGTTAGTCACTAGAAAAAGGACAGAGGTGACAAAACGGAAAAGGTCTTACAGTGCATCAACTTTAGTATGTCGTAACGGTAACAAAACTAGGGACACCGGACCGCGAAGTTGCACACGGTCCAAGTGTTTACCTGCCTACTTTCCTGCTTCACACCGGGCGTAAGGTACCCCCGAAACTCACTTCCTCCTCCCCCGGAAAAGGAATAAACCCTACTCTTCGGAAGTGAAGTAAGGGAAAAACGGGAGGGGAGGGGGTCGGACTGAGTCCAAGAGATAAGAGAAATTTAATATGTCCTTAAAGGAAGATACTTTCGATTAAATCCGCGGTATTGTCTCTGATATAAATTACATTTACCTTCATCATCTCCGTCTTCCTAAATACCATTATTATTGGACGAACATTATTGTGTCTCGCCCAGTGGACGAAATCTTTGTCACCTACTTTCTCTTTCCTTTAAATGGAGGGGTTTCTTGCACCACAGTGGTCTTTAGACGGTAGTACGGTTCCGAACCTACTAGAATAATTTAGGGTATCTAGAACACGAAAGGATACCCTTCTCCCGGTGACGGAAACGACCGAACATTCTTACCGGAGTCACTCTGGGCTTCGTTTTTACTCCGTCCTCCCATCTCCCGTCGCGAGGTTTTCAGTCACGGACAACCCGACTCTTGGGGACAGACATGTCTCAGGAGGGATGTCCCGGTGTACGACCTCAAGACTCCCTCCCTCCCCCTAAGAACCGCGTTCCTCTACCCCCACATCTCGCCCTTCGTCCTTCGACAGGTGAACACTACCCACCGAGAGTGCGGTGACTAGACTGGGAACAGACCGCGCCCATGGTCCCCTTCGGTGGTCGTTAGAAAGTCTTTCGACCCTACGTCGTTTTCGTTGTCAGTCGTCACCGTCCTCCGAGACTACTTGACCCCTCGAAACGTTCAAATCTCTCGACAACGGACAACAAAAAGTCAGCGATACAGTACAGGCTGGGAAACACTTGGGTACTTGACATACATCGGGTGGCCCGAGGAGACAGACACGTTAAAAGGTCCGTTCTTATGATCTCACCCAACGGTAAAGGAAGAGGTCCCCTAGACGAGTTGGGTCCCTAGGTTGGGCGTCGCGGACGCAACGTCTGACTAAGAAAGGGTGACCCGGTGGACCCCTTGGACATAAATCTCTGAACCCAAGTTTAGGGTCGGGGTGAGAAGTTTTGAGTGTACTATAACTCGTTTGACACTTTGGACTGAAGTACGTACCTCTTTGTGACTCAACGAAGAGTCAGACTCAAATAAGGGAAATCCTCTAACCGGGGTCCTAGGTTCAGCGGGATCGGTTCTCCTTCTTTCGGAGGTTCGACAACCGGTCTAAGTCTCGGACGTACAAGAGGGTCACTACCTTCCCGGTCACTTGGGAGAGGAGCGGAAAGGGTCTCTCCGGGCGGGGGTCGGGGACGGAGGTACGGTGGAACGCCTTCGTCCCCTCTTACGTCTCGGGACAGACGTGAATCGAACTCGAGGCGTCACCGACAGGGGTGGGCGTTGGGGTGAGGAGGAGGAAGGAAGAAGTGGAGGGGTGGAGGAAAGACACGATTACCAAACAATCCTTTACCCATTAGACCTCTCCTAGTAATTACGTCACTTGTCTCTATATCGTGCTTTCCTAAGGCCGTCGAAGAGATCACGTGACGCCGAAAAAAATTACACAAACGAACTTAGTGGGGTAATACTTTTACAGGAGTACCTCCCTCTGTCCTCCTGCCCCGTGGTGCGGACCCCTACTTCCGTTTCGGTCCACACGACTCCCTTTCCCCACAGAAGGCTCTCAGGGGTTCTCGGGTCGGACCCTGGGGAATTTGCTGGCACAGACGAACCTCCAGAGCTCGGTTCCACCTACGACACTGTAGGACCAGTCCTCTGGTCAGTAGAGCGACGTCCTCTTCTTAGCCCTGGACTCAAGGGAAGGGCCCCGGACCCATTCCATAGTAAACGGTCCTCTTTTTGTCTTTTTCCTGTCCGGGCGCGGTCTTGAAGTGTCGTTCAGTGCTGAGTAGAGATGGTTTAGAAACGAGTAAAGAGTAGAAGGTCACCCAGGAGGGGACTACTGGAATAAATTAGACGGTCGATGAATGGGGAGTAGGGTGGGTTGGTAGGACAGGAAGAATTCAAAGGTGAGAAAGAAAAAGAATTATCGTGAATGCTGTAAGACTGTACGGTGTACTGAGTGATCCAATAAGCCTAGGAGTGATCCAAGTCCAGGGACGATCTTCCATTGGGGTGGCCCCGTCACTGTCGACAGACAAGACAAGCAACTACATGGGGTCACTGATCTCACCAAAGTCTATCATCTACGAGTTATGTTCGAAGAACTTACTTCCGTGTTTAAAACCGGAGTTTCCTTTGTCGACCCGAAACAGGGTGAGGGACTCTCACTGACACCGGGGGAGGGGGGTAAGTCTCCGGGAGAGCCCTAGAGACGCCAAGACCCCACTGGGACGTCTGTTCGGTCGGGGGTGAGGTAGCAAGGGCGACTGACTCCGGGTCCAGGAGGAGGACGTCAAAAGAGTAGTAGGGACTATAGAAACGTGAAGAATTAATTGTAATCGGAACCTTCTAGAGGAAAAGTAATCCCGGAGGATTACTTCGGTAACAAGAGTCGTGGCGTGTGAGGGTGGGGTTGGGGGTAGGACGAGAGTACGGCGGGCGGGACACGACACCCTTAACTAAGGATAGACCCGAGGGCCCGACATTACCCCAAGAGTGACCTCGGTCTCTTTTACTATGTCTCGAGGTTGTTGCTTCAGTGCACCTGTCCTGAAGTGCGTAGGGGTGCGAACGGGTTCGGTCTCGGGACGGGAGGAGGTTTCGGACCGGAACAGGTCGGAATCCAATGGTCCCGTGTCCAGTGGGAGACAGTGACGACTCGGGTCCAGGTCCCCGGGTCCAGTGGTGGTGTAGGAGAGACGGAGGAGGTTTTGGTACATCTTTCCCGTCCAATCCAGCGGGACATCCGGAAGGTAGAGGGTGAACGGGGCAGCGGGGGACCCTCATAGGGTCGGTCCTGACTCTGGACTGGACCCTGGAGTTTTGGAATAAAAGTACAAGGAGAACTCCCCGAGGAGACTTTATACCTGCAGAATCGGACCTCAGAAGGGTTTCGTCTCGGTCTCTCCTTCTCTACATACACCCCCAAAATAAACTACCCACTGGGACTCCCTCGTCCTTACTTTCTTCCCCCTCTCGGTCCCTTGTCTTCGGCCGAGAGCTCTTCCGGTGACGCTTGGACCACGGTACTATTCCTTTTTTTCTCCTTACTCCAAAAAAGAAAGGGAAAGGTCTCTTGTTTCTTCTATTTCTCTTCTCACCCGTCCGGACTTGTAAGGATCACAAAAAAATTGAAATTGACGGGGTCTGAGACTTGTAAGGACCAAAAAAAAATGGAAATTGACGGGGTCTGAGACTTGTAAGGACCAAAAAAAACTGGAAATTGACGGGGTCTGAGACTTGTAAGGACCAAAAAGATGGACATTGACGGGTCTGAGACTTGTAAGGACCAAAAAAATGGAAATTGACGGGGTCTGAGACTTGTAAGGACCAAAAAGAAAAAAGGAAATTGACGGGGTCTGAGACTTGTAAGGACCAAAAAGATGGACATTGACGGGTCTGAGACTTGTAAGGACCAAAAAAATGGAAATTGACGGGGCCTGAGACTTGTAAGGACCAAAAAAAATGAAATTGACGGGGTCTGAGACGTCCAGACATCGATTCAAACGAAGAGACGGGCGATCGCGAGGTTCTCGACACGAACCGTGGAGAAAAGGAAACTGAGATTCGATTTGTGTCGGGGAGAGACCACAAATGGGAATGTTGTGGGACGGAACATCAATGTCTAGTCTTTCGTCCGGGGTCTCGGCGCCTTGACGGGCTGAGTTAATGACCGAACGACTGCGACCGGACACTGACAGAAACTTTGTTGCATTCCCCTTTCTTCGGTTCTCGGATTGTGGAAACGAGGAGTACTGCTGAGGACTGACACTCGGGAGTAGAATGCATTCGGGATCTGAGGAGCACCCCGCCCCCGAGTCAAGAACTCGGCACTCGGATGGCACAAGGCGAGAGGTGACCGACTCTTAATTTCGGTGGAAAGGTAAAGAAGGTTTGAGACAGAGGCATAAAAAATAAACCGAAGACACAAGCTAGGGACTCAGCCCTTCTAGGGGACCTTCTCCCCACTCCCCCGTCCCCGATGTCAGGTACCCCAGCTTTCTCAACCTGTGTCGACTCGTCCGTGACCGACCGACCCGTCTCTTTCGGTTCTAAAAACCGGTCGTCGTTTGGACCCCCGGGGAAAGGAGGTCTTGGAAGACTCTTAACACCTCTTGACGAAGGATCCTACCGCGGGACCGTCCTGTCCCTCGGGTTCGGACTGGTGGTGGGGTCGTAGGGGAGACGTCAACCGTCGGCCTCGGGCCACGGACGCCTCGAGACCGCCATTAGTGGCACCGTCTCTCCTCGTCGGCACCTCTTCGTTCCTCGGAAGTACGGGAACGAACTCCGAGGTGACGCACTTTGTGCCACCTTCGGACGTCCCTTGACAGAGTCCGGCCGGGCCTAGTTTCCACCCTCTCGGCTACACCCAGTCCCTGATCTGACCGACGAGTCATCTATTTAGAAGGACGGCTGGAAACTCCTTACTGAGTAGTGAATGCGGGTCCATCCCTCAAACAGAAGACGTAGGTTCGGGTTCATTTCTTTCTTCCTCTCCCACCATGCTCAGACTCCGAAAAATATAGCAAAGGGGCCCAATGGTCAGGTCGCCGGTCACCCGGACGTATCCCTGTCTCGTCCTCTCGGTAGCCCTCTGGCACCAGTCGAAGTCTCGCCCGACCTCGTCTCTCGAGTCTGCGTCCCCACCGCCCCTCCTCTGTCCGTCACGACTTCAGGGGGGGAACGGAGACGGACAGAAGGACTGGGATTTTTGGGCATGTCGGACAGACGGGAGTCGGACCTTAATCCGATCCGAGGTCTTCGCGAAACTTTTTCAGATGGCAAACATGATCTATCGATTGTCCCTCGAGTCGAGCCACGAGACACTGCTGGACCTCCTCGCCCTACCACCCCTCTCCTCCCTCCGAGTTCTCCCTCCCCGGTACACACATGTGTGCCGACTAAGTGCAACAACACGTCGTCTTTGATTGTGTCGTAACACTTCGTCAATGTGAGGTTAAAATTTTTTTATTTTATTTTTCTTTAACAATGCTCAGACGACACACCTCGACCTCGCAACCCTCACGTAGAAGAATGACTTCGTCATGACACGTACGGGCGTGGGGGACGGGGGCGCCAGGGTCGAGTCGGGTACCCCTTCGAGTGCCTCCCTCAGGTCCCCGCTCGGTGCTGTCCCGGTCACGTCGTCACAAGGACGTCTTTCGTGTCACTCCTGTCCTTCGGGGGAGGAGGGTGGGGCAGTGGGTGACCCGCCTCCTTGGTTCCCTAAGGATCTCGGTCCCGTTCGGAAATCGTTTGCCCCTCGAGTCCCCTCCCTGTTCCCGCTCCCGTTGTAATACCGACACCCCTGAAGGGACCACCAGGTCCCCAACTCTTAGACGGAGGATTACGTCCCCTGTCCCCAAGCTAGGGACCAACCCCTTGATTCTGGGGTGTACGGCGTCCCGTCGATTCGGGCACACGGTGTTGGTTTCTTTCGGGCACGTGGTGTCGTTTCTGGATTGTGTGGGTTTTCTTTTTTTTGTGACACCGACACCCGACCCAACTACCCCTTCGGGACGGGGTTCCTAGCCTCCAGTAGTGTCTTACTCTGCCGCGATCACCATTTCCTGGGCGGACGGTCACGTCCTCTGTGTCTTCTGAGCTCAGACTAGGGACCCAGCCCTTCTAGGGACGTCCTCCCGCACCGTCGGGTGAGGTCGTAAGAACGGACCTCTTAGGGTACCTGTCTCCTCGGACTTTCCGATGTCAGGTATCCCAGTGTGTCTCAGTCTGTACTCACTTCGCTGAATCGTGTCGTCTCAGTCATCGAGGAACACCGATTACGACTAAGGGTTCGGAAGACCTGACGGGTAAAACAAACGAGTCGACAGCTAAGGATTTTCGAGGAGAAAACTCCTGGAACACGAGGTGACCCTAAGGTAGGGACGGGGGGAGTGGAGGGGTTCGGGGGTCGTGTCGGAGGTAAAAGGTCTACACGTGGACTCCCAGTCTTAGGAGGTCGTTCAGTTACCGTTTAAGATTTGGTCCTGTGTGTAGAAACTTGAGGGTCGGGTGGGTGGATGAGTGGTTCCTCGTCTTTCCCTTGGGGCGTCAAGCCCCATTACTTCCGACGACTCGGGGTCCGGAGTCCTCTCCTCCGACCTCTCGTTGAACCCCTTTTAATGTCCATAGTGAAATAAAAGGTCCCCGTTTTTATTGGTACCTCTTGCAGACGTTAATGTCGAGTAGTGGCGACTGACACGTTGACGTCAGATTTATGGACCATTAGTCTTCTGGCGTCTGTTACTCTATACCCGAAATAAACCGTGGAAAGGTGAGGAGACGGAGTTCGGAACGGCCCGGTACACTGCCGCCCTCGTCCCAAGCGTCTGTGAGTGCCGTCGGAGGAGGGCCAGCAAGACGTGTTTCTCGTCCGGTGGCTGGGAACCGTCAGGTGTCTGTGTAACTAAGAAAAAAAAAAAAAAAGGAGGTCTCCCGGTTGAAGAGTCGGGGAGCCAGAAAAAAAGAAAAAAGGTCTGTGAGAAGACTCGTGAGATAAAAAATTGAAAAATAAAATATAACCTCGTGTAGACTAATTGTTACAACCCTGAGTCGGTACGTGTGTGTACATAGGTAAGAGGGGGTCTGAGGGAAGGGTAGGTCCGGCGGTGTCTTGTACCTCGTCTCAAGGGTCTCGACATGTCACCCAGGAACAACCAATAGGAAAAATTTATGTCGTCACACACGTGCAGGTAGGGTTTGAGGGATCGATAGGAAAGGGGGGGGTAAGAAGGGGTGACCGTTGGTATTTAAGAAAGAGATTTAGACATTCGGACAAAGACAAAATATTTATTCAAGTAAACATAGTAAAGAAAAAAAGTTAAATAAAAATAAATAAATAAACCGTCTTGGTCTAAAATCAATACCGTACACTCTAGATTAAGGGACTGGTCCCTAGTTTGGGTCCGGGGGACTCGACCCTTGTGTATTAGAACCGGTGACCCGGTGGTCCCTTCAGAAACATGGGAAAGAAAAATCTAAGACGTATATTTCCCACGGTATGGAAATATGTAAGAGGAAGAGCTGAATCAAGTGAGTCACACTATTGGAGATCAACGCGAGTGCAACGACGTGTACCGTAACAAAGTCAGAGATAATTGCCGACTTATTATAAGGTAACATGTATCCGTGGTACAGAAGAAATAGGTAAGTAGGGAGACAGAAAAGGTAATTAGAAAATGATTTGTACATAACTCACAGGGGGTATACAATCAGTACCTCTCTGCTCGTCCGATGGGTCGTCACCCGTTCGGTCGGCTTCGGGACAGAAGTATTTCTACTATAAGTTCAGACCCTCTGTCGGTTACTTGTTTCGTTGTGCACTTACTTTCTCACTTCCGCATTACGTTCTCATTCTTCACTGTTCCGTCACCCGTCGACCCCCCTGTGAAATCCTGCCAGGTACTTCCGTCGAGCCTTCTCCACTTTCCAATCGACTCTGGACTTCCTACGCTTCCTCGACCAATACTGATTCCCTCGTCGTCCACGTTTCCGGGACCCCACTCTTTCTAAGACGGACCGAGAGTCCTCACACCTTTCCGGTCATTCATGGACCTTGAGTCACTCCTGTTTTTCTTTTCCCATTTTTACCCGAACTTTCCGATCGTCTCTTGTCTGGGACAACCCGTTTCCTCGAACCTAAGCTTCTGGAACCTACCCAAAAATGGTTCCTTACTGTGCTGGACTAAATATAAACGTTTTATAGCGACACTGACGACGCACCCCTTACCTACCCCTCTCCTGTTCGTACCTCCGTCCCCCCTAGTCGACCCGCGACGACGTCAGTGGGACACCCCTGTTTCCTTTCCGGTTTACTACTCTTCCTATAAACACGTTTATATTAGACCTCCACCTCGAGGACCCGTAGTGACTACTTCGTCTGAACCCCCACCTTTTCTACAGAGGGTCCAAAGACCGACTCATCGACCCATCGACTCTTCCGTCAAATGGTTCTGTCCGTATAACCGGTTTCCGTATGTACTTATCCGTCACTACCAGACGTCGGAGTCTTGGTAGAGAGCAGGAAGGGAACTAGAAGAGACATGGTGTCCTGTAGATTGGGGGTTTCTGGGGTCTTGGACCCAGTCGACCCGAGTCGGTTACCCTCTGTGTAACCCTCCTCTGACCTCCCATCCTTCTTCGCTCCTCGACCCTACCCAGAGAGGGAGAGACTCGGAACCCGTCTCAGAGTTCCTTCAACTCCTGCGTCGATGTAGAAGGGACTCCGAGGTCAAGGGTGACACGTCGGGAGGTGCCGACGTCGAAAGTGATGCAGTAGGGCCAGGACCAAATTGGGACGGAGAGGGGGACCCGGGAGGTAGGGAGGTTGTCAGTGTCGAAGGACGAATCGACTAGCGGCCGAACGGAGTGGTAGGGAATGAGTTGGAGAGTCAAGGAGGTACCGGACACACTGGTTTTAGGATAGTTTATAAGGGAAGCATAATTTCTAAATCTTACCAAAGACACGAAATCAGTTTCGATACCAAAAAGGTTATCAGTACATACCTACACTCTCAACTTGATATTTCTTTCAACTCGCGGTTTCTTAACTACGAAATCTTGACACCACAACCTCTTCTGAGAACTCTCAGGGAACCTGACGTTCCTCTAGGTTGGTCAGGTAGGATTTCCTCTAGTCAGGACTTATAAGTGACCTTCCTGACTTCGACTTCGACTTTGAGGTTATAAAACCGGTGGACTACAGTTCTTGACTGAGTAACCTTTTCTGAGATTACGACCCTTTCTGACTCCCGTCCTCCTCTTCCCCTACTGTCCTACTCTACCAACCTGCCGTAGTGGCTGAGCTACCTGTACTCAGACTCGTTCGAGGCCCTCGACTACTACCTGTCCCTCCGGACCGCACGACGTCAGGTACCCCAGCGGTTCTCAGCCTGTGCTGACTCGTTGATTTGACTCGACACGAGGACTGACCTGGGACTGACCCTGTACTTCACAGACCGACGCCACCCTCCGCGTCGTGACCGGACACAGTTCCAATTTAAAAACAAGAACACAACTAAGATAAGGCATCCCAAAGTCGGAGTTTGTTCGTCTCGATTGGTGGTGGGTGAAACCTTGTATTTTGATGTCTTAGATTTCCGAGTTTCTGTGGAATCTCTATAGGATCGGGATTGTGGACGAATTACGACCTCAGAGGAAATATTACAGGTTGGCTTACCAAATTCTGGTCAACGGAAGTCACTACTACATACTCAATCGACGTCGACGACGGTTCAGCGAAGTCAGCACAGGCTGAGACACGTTGGGGTGTCTACCGTCGGGTAGTCGGAGGGGGCAGGGACCCTAAGAGGTCCGTTCTTGTGACCTCACCCAACGGTAAAGGAAGAGGTTACGTACTTTCACTTTTCACTTTCACTTCAGATAATCTCGTTATTACGACACATTGTTTGGTAGGGGTTTTGAGTCACCGAGTTTTTATTGTACGAAAATAAAACCCTAACAAGACGAAGTCCGATTCCCAACTGATTTGAACCGAGGTTAATCCAAGATGATACAGATAGTGAAGCCAAGTCAAATTAAGTCAGTGAGTCAGTACAGGCTGAGAAACGCTGGGGTACTTAGCGTCGTGCGGTCCGGAGGGACAGGTAGTGGTAGAGGGTCTCAAGTGAGTCTGAACACAGGTAGCTCAGTCACTACGGTAGGTCGGTAGAGTAGGAGACAGTAGGGGAAGAGGAGGACGGGAGTTAGGAAGGGTCGTAGTCTCAGAAAAGGTTACTCAGTTGAGAAGTGTACTCCACCGGTTTCATGACCTCAAAGTCGAAATCGTAGTCAGGAAGGTTTCTTGTGGGTCCTGGTTAGAGGAAATCTTACCTGACCAACCTAGAGGAACGTCAGGTTTCCTGAGTGTTCTCAGAAGAGGTTATGGTGTCAAGTTTTCGTAGTTAAGAAGCCGCGAGTCGAAAGAAGTGTCAGGTTGAGAGTGTAGGTATGTACTGGTGACCTTTTTGGTATCGGAACTGATCTGCCTGGAAACAATCGTTTCATTATAGAGACGAAAAGTTATATGGTAGATCCAACCAGTATTGAAAAGAAGGTTCCTTATTCGTAGAAAATTAAAGTACCAACGTCAGTGGTAGACGTCACTAAAACCTCGGGTTTTTTTTATTTCAGACTGTGACAAAGGTGACAAAGGGGTAGATAAAGGGTACTTCACTACCCTGGCCTACGGTACTAGAAGCGAAAGACTTGATACAGAAATGTATGCAGATATGTAACTAATACTTATATGTAAGTGTGTACACAGATATGTACATATACATATATAATAAAGATATAATACTAATACAGATACGTAAGCGGACCCCGGTCTTAGTTGGGACTCGTAAGAAGATTCTCGTCTAGTTCCCTCGAGCCCTCCCGGTTGGTTTGGTTTGTTCGCATGTCCTCCGGAGTCAAATCTAGTACGGACGGTTTCAAGGTAACCGGCTTCGTTCAGTCTGCGACGTTCTCGTCGTCGTTATCCCGCCCTTATACATGAGGCACTTTAGTGAGTTGTTTTCCTCCCGTACTTCTTGACTTTCGTCCCTCCAGGTCCCCACGTCACGATTCTGATGGTCCAGGTCACCAGAAGGGCCCACCAGATCGCCTTTCTTAGACGGAACGTTACGTCTCCTGCGGCCAAGCTAGGGACCAGTCCCTTGATCCTACGGTCGACGACGTCTCGTCGATTCGGCCACGCGGTGTCGATCTCTCAGACCCGTGACGTCGTTTTCCGGGGCGTGCCGCGTTGTTCATAGGGTGTCCGACGTTGAGTCTAGATTACGTCGGTTATTTAATTTTTTTTTAAAAAAAAAAGTTCACTCTCGTTATTAGGTCAGGTGACATGTGTCCTTCGAATGAAAACTGAGAAAACTCGACTTTATACGGACAGATACGACCCGGTTCCAAAGGTCAATCTCTGTGTCCTTTACATAGAGGAAAGGAGGTGCACTATCTATTGGAAGGTTCACAGAGGTCGATCGATCGGGGAAACCCAAGAAGGAAGTGTACTCGGACTAAGGAGATTTCTGAACTAAAAGTAAGGGAAGTAGTACCAATGAAGGGAGACTTGTACCAGGTCAAAGTAGAAATAATGTGGAGCACCGATTGCAGCTATTGACGGGAATCCTGAGAGGACCGGTAGGTCCCCAATTCTGAAACGGAAGGTTGTCGCCCCCACGTCCAAACTAGGGACCATCCCCTCGATTCTAGAAGAGTCCCGGTGTTTACGTTTTGTGTTTGGTCTTCGTTATAACATTGTTTAAATTATTTCTGAAATTTTTACCAGGTGTAATTTTTTTTTAGAATTTTTTATTATTGTATTGACGGGAACTACAAAGGAGTCGTGTCGTTTCACCTAAGGAGGGGTGACACTGTCTTTTAGTGTGGGCACCGTGAGTCGGGTGCATTCGTTCTCTTTTGGTCCGAGGAGGTTCAGTCTTTCCTAAAGATCCAAGTGCACGCCCGTACGAGTCAGCACGGGCTGAGACGTTGGGGTTCCTGACATCGGACGGTACGAGGAGACAGGTACCCTAAAGGTACCTGTGAGAACCGTTCTTATGACGTCACCCAACGGTGAAGGAGGAGGTCCCCCAGAAGGGTTGGGCCCCTAACTTGGGTACAGAGGACGAACCGTCCACCTAAGAAGCAGTGCCTTGGTGGTCCCTTCGAGAGAAGGTCCAAATATAGTGGGTGAGTTTGCCAAAGGGGAGAATGGGACTCGAGGAGTCAGGAGTAGATGGGAGGTCCGGACACAAACAGCTGTTTGACTAAGACCGGGGTCAAAAACCAGGTGTCTACCTCCAGCGTAGAGATAGACCTGGCGCTCCAGGGCCTTTTGGTCCTCCCCACAGACGGTAGAGACGGACACCTTAGAAAGGTCCCTAGTGTCACGGCCCTCGGTCCAAGACCCCCGGGGAGGTAGGTATAGTCCGATACAGGTGTCTGTGAGTCGGGTGAAATTCCCCTACTCCCGACTCAAAAGGGATTTTGTCGGGGGTGGACGAGTGTTTGGACCCACTCCCTGGGGTCGTGGCCACACTCTAATATCTTATACAAGTGTCCCCGACAGGTGTGATTACACTCGACAGGTCCCTCTCCCGAGGGTCTGTGTGTGTGTGTGTGTGTGTGTCCATTCTTGTGATGTCCTAAAGGTCTCGGAAATCTTTTCGCCTATCGACTGGACGTCAGAGGACGGAGACTAGACGCCTAGGAGTATAGGTCCGTCCTTTCTTCGTCCCACCGACTCCTTGTCGAACTCCTCCCAAATTAGTTCTCGTCCTGTCGTGTCCCTGAAGGGACCACAGGTCACCCACCTGTCCAGACTCTGTGTGTGGGACGACGGACACTGTGCCGCATGGTCGCAGGACGCCGACCCTGGTGCACGAGGCCAGCCAAGGGGATGAAGGGACAAATTGAGGAGACAACAAGGACGAGGGTTCCCATTGAAGGGGTTCAATTATTAGACGAACGTCCGGGACCAGAACCCTGGACGACACCCCTCCCACTTTCTTCTCCCTTCTTATAGGTCCGTCGTCCTTGTCTCTGGGTTCCCGACCCGCCCGGAACCACGGAGACTTCTGAGGGCCTTCCTGACTTGTATCCTGACCTCGGAATTTCGTCCTCCTCTTCACCGCCCTGGCCGTCCTGGAAGACCCGTTCCGGGCTCTCGAGCCTGAAGTCGGGTTCCTTCCGTCCTGGGGCAGGTCCGCTCCTTAGCCCGCTTAGGTGCACTGGTCTAACCGGAAACCCAACTCGAGGTCCCCTTCTGCCCCGGACGCAAGTAAGCCAGCTCAGAGACGTAGCAAGGGAAGGACAGAAGAAAGGAGGAAGGAAAAAATTTCCGTAGTAAAGAAGGACAAAAGACTCAGTCTTAGGTAACACAAAGAGGCACAGCAAAGTAAAAAATTACTTACAGAGTGAAACAAAAGCCGACGTGGCCCAGAAACAACGTCGTGTGCCGAAAGAGTAGCTCTGCCGAAGAGAACGACACCGAGGGCCCGAGGTCCCGCGTCCGAGTCGTCGACACCTCGTGTACCGTGTACCTTAGAAGGGTCTGGTCCCTAGCTTGGGCACAGGGGAGGTCACCGTCCGTCTGGGGATTGGTGACGTAGTGGTCCTTTCAGGAGAAGAAAGAAAGAATTGAACCGAGGGACGGAAGGCGGAAGAAAAGAGAAACGAGGGTACTTGGAGAGTGGAGAGTCAGACGGAGGGGTCGAAAGGGGAATCCATTGCTCTGTCTTTTTTCCTCCTTTTTACGCTCCGCCACCTCGCTATCGGTGGCCTTAAAGACTCGAGGAAGTCCCGTTTACAGACTCTTTGAGTTCACGTGACCGCCCCACTCCCCCGCTGTAAACTTTGACCCCGAGATCCCTCTCAAGACTCGACGTGCAACCGGTACTGACGTGACACTTAGGTTTAACGTTCTCAGGCTGTTTCTTCTTTAGGGACCGAGACCCACACCCCTGTTCCTAAGCCCCTCTTCGTTGTCCCTCTCTGACTCGAACCGTCGGTTGTGTGGACCGAAGAGAATTGGAGGGGAGGTTCACTGGTGTCCGTTCAATGAGTCGCAGAGATTTTGAGTCTGGGGAGTAAATCTTTTTACCCTGTTATTACGTGTTGAGTGTACTGGCTCCTGAGAACCGGTGTTCATTGTCTTTGTGTGTGTTTGGGTCTCCCTTTAGCTGAGAGGATCTTGTGTCCTCCCTCCAAACCATCAAAGGTCTTTCTTGTCTGCCCCCCGGAAACGTGGTCGACAAAGGACACGGACCTGGTGGGAGAGAGTGGGACGGGACGTGGTATGGGAGGTTTGAACTGAGTTCACTGACCGAGGAGGACAGGAGGTTGAGTATCGACTTTTCAGTGGAAGAGATCCTGTTAGGTGGGTGACGAGATAGATTTCTTCGAGAAGTCGACGAGGCATGGGTAGTGAATGGAATAAAAAGACGTTTCTTGAATAATATCAGTCATGAAAAATTTAAACAAATGAACAAATATCAGATTACAAGTGGTTTTAAATTGGTTGAGATGCGGGTCGGTTTGGTGGATGCCTCCTTTTTATCGTGGACCCCGTAGGCTTTTAAGTCTTTGAAACGGAAAAAAAGATTTCTTTACTGATCTCCTTCAGGAGGTTGTGTCACTTGTCCTATGACTCCTTCTCTCTTTTTCGTTTTGAGGATCATTTCCTTTGGGAGTTTAAGACCGCCACCTACAGTGGGTGTTTTAGAAATTCTTCTCGAGTCACAACAGATTCGTTAACTCTCTGAATTATTCTTTGACTTTCTATAAACACTTTACTACTCCTTCCATTGAAAAGAGGGGTTTTCGTGAATTTTACATGTGAATTTATGAGGTTCTTTATTTAACACAATTATGGTTAGTACTGGAGTTAGATTCGTTCTAAAACTTCTTAACTACCTTTTTATGTTTTTCTACGGGATAAACTAAAGAACACAAAGGAAATCAACACTAACTAAATAGAACCGACACGACCCAGAATCGACCCCGAGAGCCCCAGAAGCAACGCCGTATACCAGAAGAATCAGGGGTCCGGGGAACGTAGCTCTCGAACCGCAGACTCGGTGACCTGGTGGTCGCTTGAGGGGTCAGACAAACCAAAGTTACACGTAAAGGAAATTCAAACACATGTACCCAACACTATATTCTCCCTCTCTTTTCTTTTGTATTGGGGGGAAATAAAGGATCAAGTGATCGCTTTTGTTATAAATGTAGTAGTGGTTGTGTATTTCCGACAACTAACCTAAGGTTGAAACTTCTGCTTAGATACCTATTGTCGTCCTACTGTCTACACCAATTTCTTGTCTTACATTTACAGTAGCTAAAACTGTTGTACTTTCATTTCTATTTCGACCGTCTTCGACCCTGCAATTTTCCTCACCCCTCCTTGCCTCTATCCTTCCTATCCTTTGTTTTACTATAGGAGTGGAACCCTGAAGGGACCGTCAGGTCACCAGTTCTGAGACTCGAAGGTCAGGTCCCCTGCGTCCAAGCTAGGGACTAGGCCCTTGATCCTAGGGTGTACGGCGTGCACCGGTTTTGCGTTTTTTATTTCATTTATTTATTTTAAGAGTAGAATGTCTCATTCGTGAGTTCTTAATGGTAGAGTACAATTCCCTTATTCTTGACTCATAAAATTCACATATTAAATTTTAACACTTTCGTTGATCATACTCTTTATTTATATTAATGGGTTTTTATTCTCCTTCACCTACCCTCCTCTTTTGATGTAGAAAGTGTCATCCCTTAGTCATGTCCAAACTTTAATTGTTTTTGTTTTTTTTGTCTTTATAATGGCACAATCTCTAGCTACTTCTATTGT
The DNA here is from genome assembly GCA_006410555.1 of Capra ibex. Lineage (NCBI taxonomy): Eukaryota > Metazoa > Chordata > Mammalia > Artiodactyla > Bovidae > Capra > Capra ibex. Next base: position 51,497,152 of record SJYO01052617.1, on the reverse strand, counting down.
TTTCTTGTATCACCAACGGAAACTTTCTGTTTTGATGTACACACCTGAGGATCCTTCAAGAAATACTGGTCGACTGACTTTTCTTTTCTTTAGCCTAGACGAATGTCTACCGAGACGCACTATGTGACCGTGGTTGGTCTTCACTTGTGCAGCCGGGGTTCACTGTCAGTGAGACCTTCCCTCCGGGGACGACCAGGTCGCCGACTCTGAGGTTCGAGAATTACGTCCCCAAGGTCCAAGTTGGGGACCAGTCCCCTGATCTGGGGTGTACACACTCTCAAGTGTGTTGGGTCGATTTCTGGGGTGCACGGTGTTCTAGCTTCCAGCGCAGGGCGGCCCGTTCGTTTTAGATCAAGGGACTTCACTTTCGCTTTCAGGGAGTCAGCACAGACTGAGAAACGTCGGGGCACCTGATAAGTCAGGGACCTTAAGAGGTCCGGTCTTATGACCTCACCTATCGACGAGGGAAGAGGTCCCTTAGAAGGGTTGGGTCCCTAGTTTGGGTCCAGAAGGTGTAACGTCCGTCTAAGAAATGGTCAACTCGGTGGTCCCTTCGGGTCTTTATGACCTTACCCATCGGATAGGGAAGAGGTCTCCTAGAAGGGCTGGGTCCTTAGCTTGCCCCTAGAGGACGTAACGTCCGTCTAGGAAATGGTCGACTCGGGGGTCCCTTCAAGGGACTGGTCCCTACTTTGGACCCGGTGTTCGTAACCCTCACGTCTCAGAGTTGGTGACCTGGTGTCCCCTTCAGGGAGGGGAGTGACAATCTCGAGTGTTGAGAGCACCTTGAAAATTAAGGACAGGGGAGTTGAAGTCTGAGATGTCTAAAGTTCCGGGAACCTAGGTTCTTTCTTTACGAGGGTGCTCTTGTCTTATTTCTAAGGACACTGAATCTCCAACTCTGACTGTGGGCTAGTAAGAGAAAACTTATTTGTTTTGTCCTTCAGAGAGAGAGAGAAAAAGAAAAGGTTGGTCCCTAACTTGGACACCGGACGTCACCTTGGTGTCTCAGAATTGACAACCTGGAAGTCCCTGCAGGGGTCTCTCAATGAGAAGACCAATGGTTCCTCCTGCCTCCAAAGACGATGCTCCCCCTGGCCCTTGGGTCCTTTAAGAGGCCCAATGAGGACCTATCCGATGGGTGAGGTCATCAGAACCCGAAGGGACCACCGAGTCGACCATTTCTTAGGTGGAGCATGAAGGCACAGGTTGTCTTCATGGTACTTGTGTCTTGTCCGCCACCCGTCGCCTCCGACGTCTATAGTTGATACCGGAGTGTCTTTGTCCTTGACATCTTTGGTGCTTAGGGAAGAAGGAACTACCAAAGGATAGGTGGACAATACAGAAACACTTATAATTGATTCAAGAAAAGAGAGAGGAAGGAGGAAAACTAAAAGATTCTTTCTACCACTAAGTGAAAAACAAACCAGAAAAAAATTAATAAAAAAAGAACTCCATATCAACTTAATGTTCCAACACAATTAATGACGATACGGCCTTTCACTGAGTCAGTATGTATGTATAAATAAGAAAAAGTGTAAGAAAAGGTAATCCCAAGTAGTGTCGTATCACTTATATCAAGGGACACGATAAGTCATCCCGGAATTACAAATAGGTACGATGTATACTAAAAACATGGACTTTTAGGGTTCGAGGGTTAGGTCGGAAGAGGGTAGAGGGAGGGGGAACCGTTGATGGTCAGAGATACAGGGACTAAGACAACGACAAAGTATCCGAGTAAACACAGAATAAACGACAAATTCAATCTGTTATAAGTCTATCCTAAAACTGGTATCAACGTCCCATTAGTCGGAGTGAGTCTTTACTATGGTAACGACAGTGGGTTTCTACCTATATTGCCGACAACTCTAAAACGCAGAGGACAAAAACTCTCGTCCGAAGGGTCCACCAAATCACCATTTCTTAGAGGGACGGTTACGACCTCTGTGTCCTCTACGTTCGAACTAGGAACCCAGCCCTGCTAGGGGACCTCATCCTTTACCGTTTGGTAAGGTCGTAAAATCGGACTTTTTAGGGTTCCTGTCTCCTCGGACCACCCGATGTCAGGTACCCCAGCGTTTCTCGACCTGTGTCGACTCGTTGACTCGTGCAAAAACTCTTGTGCAACTCCCAGAGACATTTTTCTATCGACGTGGACCGTTCCTTTTCCACACTTAGAGCACAACAATAGTAAGCTACCTCAAGTGTGCACACACCTTCCCACAGATACCCGCGATACATCGGTTTCCCCACCTGACGTATCCAGTAATTCGATAACAGAGAGTTGAGGTTCAAGTAGGAAGATCTGAGCCACAACACTACCCTGAGTCCGACCTTAAAACGTGTACGAGACGGTCGACTGAGGGACAATCGAAGACGGTTATTGTCTTGGTCTCTCGTCGACCTCCCGCCCTCGCCCCTCTTCCCTGTGTGAGACGGACAAACGCTCGAGAAGAACAGACGTAGGGACAGTTGTCTAGAGGTGGGGTCGTCCTCGTCAAGTTCGCTCATAGGTCAAAAAATACGGTACTCGGAGTAGTTTCCCGGGAAGTTTGTGTAGTCACGGTCAGTCGGTCACGGGGAGACGTCTTCAGACTCGGGTCGAGGTACGTTGTAGAAGAAGTTCGAAGACCCCAGTCTATTCGGGTCGGAGGGCGGACACAAGGCGGTCGACATCCTGGCTGCCGAAGAAAGACGTCGATGATATAGGTGCAAAAGAAAAATAGAAAAGTCAGAATGTTAAGTACAACTCAATTAAGAGACGTAATTTAATAGAGACAATTTTATTGATTCCTCCAAAGTCAAAAGGACTAGTCTGGAACTGACCGTCCCCGCCTGTTTACCTTGAAAACTAATATTCGGAGGAGGTGTCGGTCTTAAAAAAAAAATTGAGACTTGTCCGTGATGAAAACTAATTAGACAATGTAAGTCACGATATTGACAATACTCTTACGTCGTTGCCTCTCGACGTTCTAGTAGACTTTCCTTTTGGTGGAGTCGGAGTCTACCCAATACCTCCTGAGGGACCTCCTTCACTGTAGGTTCGACTTAAATTTATCACTTGGCCCTAATTGGTCTATCTCGCACCCTGTCGCTTAGTCCGTGTCTCTTGTTTTCCGTACAAGTTTCCCTCCTGCGTTATGTCCGGAGTAAAATAGAAGTACCTTCTCAAACCGACTTCAAAGATCTTACTGTTCCGGTGTCTTTCTGTTTATAGTAAATATACACTTTAGATTTTTTTAATATGTTGACTTGAAATCTTTTGTCTTTGTCTGTGTATATATATATCTTCTGTTTGAATGCCGAAAAGGAATACCTTTTCCCCCATCCTTCCCTATTTAATCCTCAAACCCTAATTGTATATGTATTTTGATATATATTTTTATCTATTGGATGTTCCAGGGTGATATATCGTGTCCCTTGATAGAAGTTATAGAACATTATTTGATATCACCTTTTCTTAGACTTTTTCTTATCTACACACACACACACGCACACACACACACTAGTGACACGACATGTGGACTTTAATTGCGTTGTACCGTTTGGTTGATATACAGTTAAAATTTATTTATTTATTTCCAAGAATTTTTTATCTTACAGTTCTGGACCCCGACCTTCCCACTCTCCCCCGGGTCAGTCCTCCCAGAGATATGGGGACCACTACTCAACCATGTAAAAGGACTCCTGGTGCCTCTCGTAGTTTCTCGACAGTCTCCTCCCCGTACTAGTGTAGACACCTGGTGTCCGTGGGGGTCACAGGAACGCGACTGGAACTCGGCGACCGGGAACGAGAATCGGTTCAGTGTCGGTCCGAGTCCTGGCTCGAGGTCTCCCGGGACAGAGGGGTCCGTCCGGGAGCCTTGTGTAGACGTGACCCGGAGACGGGGACTCTTCGGACTCCCGCGATCAATCGACTACTTGACTAAGTGTCACTTCACAATCGTTTGCGTTGACCAAATAGGGAGGAGCCCCTATAAAGGTAAAATTACCTCCGAGTCAACTGTTTATAAATGACTTACCAGATAATGCTCGTTCTTTGGTACCCTGCGAGGACCCCCCTCAGTCCCGAACTGGATTTATTTAGTCACAGATTACTATTTTGAACTCAAGTATCCTTTGTATGACCTCCGTCGTCTATTGGAAGGAATAGAGACCAATTTGGTGTCGTCGTGGTAGAACCAGACGGGGGTTTACGGGGTCAGTGGGATTGGGGTTGGGGAAGAAGGTGAACCCCCCGTCTCCAATAAATGGATAGTGGTGGGATTCACCCCGAGTCTTAGACTGGGACGAAATATAAGACCCTAGGGGTCCAGAGGGGCTCGTGATCCGAGGTCGGGGGAGGGGACGACGAGTCAGAGACGTTTGGAGAGGGGCGGGGTGGGGCGGGGAGGGACCCGTGTGCCTACCTCCCGTAGGACCCGAGGGTCGCGATGTGGTCCCGACGTCCTGTCCTCGGTCCCCCACACCTTCCTACTTGAGGTTTCTCCCGACTGTGCGTCGGACGCGAAGTTAAGTCACAGTCTTCCCAGAGGAAACTCTTCACCTCGGAGAGTCGGACAAGGAAGAGGCGGCGGAAGAGCCTGTCGTTTGGTTTTAGTCTTTCCTCCTACTCTTTGGCCTACTCTCCTCCTTGCGGTCCTTCCCACTCGCCCGGAAAGGGTCGACGCCGGGGAGGTTCGGGAGAGAGAGTGGGGGCGAGCGCCAGTCCGGCGGGAGTGTGGAGGGTCCCAACTAAGAGGGGTGGGGGGGTGTGGAAGTGAGAGTCGACATCCGTCGAGAACAGGACCCCTGTGGTCCCTTGACCCTAAGTCCTGGGGCCCCTAGAAAGCTGGTCAAGTGATGCCGAGTGGGTCACCTTAGGGACGGATTCGGAACCGAGACAAGGGACCTCAGAAGCAGGGGTAGAGATTTTCTCCGTGCTAGGTCCGTGGAATTAGAGCCGATGTAGTGGGGTCGAGCTCTGGGGTCAAAGGTAGGTAATTCTTTGTGACTGTAGATCACCAGTATCTTCCTTGGACGTCGTGTCTGTGGGAAGTGCCTCTCCCTACCATCTTCATAGATCTTTGTCTTTCTGGTCGGGGAGGTAGGGAGAGGGGGGTTTCACGAGGGTTCCAGCGGTTCTGTCGGACTCGTAGTTCTTGGTCGCGAATTTACTGGTGCCCCACGGACCAAGAACGATCTCTACTGGGCCTTCGTAGGACCCACCGTTCCCCTCTCTCTGGAACCCATTTTGTGCGGCATCTAGTAGGTGTGTCGCTCAGTCTCCTCGATCCATGTTCGGTCTGAGGTCCTCGGTCAATGTGTGGGGCGGGGAGGTGACGGTGTAGCCACTCCCGGGGCTGTCGTTCTACCTACCTCCGTCGAAAGACGGTGAGTGAGTGGACGGTCGGTGAGGTAGTACACCTGGTGTCTACGAATGAGTCGAGAGGGTCCACGGACCACAGTATGGACCGTCGACCGACACACACACACACACACAGACACACACACACAGACACACACACACGTACACACGTCCGTGTGTGACCTCCCGTCCACACGTTTGTTTCCTCTCCTACATGTGTCGTACTTAGTGTGTCTGTGTTCGTCCACTCGGTAGTTTATTAGGTTTGAGTAAATAAGTTGTTTGCGAAGGACTTGTGGACGTCACGTGGCACGTGTCCCCCGGGGGTCCTGACGTCCCCGTGGGGGTAGCTGGCGGGTCGTCGATGACCTCGGAACGACAGGGGAGTGGGGGTTGTAGAGTAACTCCGTCGGGGGGATGAGAAGCAGTTATGTTCTGTTCAGGTGGTAGCAGGAAGTGGAGACACGGACGTCGCGGATCGTGTGTCCTCCACGGATTATGTACGAATAGTTTTGGTGAGTAGGTCAGGTTCGGGGACGCGTTTCGTCCAACAACAAATCAGCGATTCAGCGATTCTGAGACGTTGGGGTACCTGACACCGGGCGGTCCAAGGAGACAGGTACCCTAAAGGGTCCGTTCTTATGACCTCACGCAACGGTAAAGGAGGAGGTCCCCTAGAAGGACTGGGTCCTCAGTTTGGTCTGAGAGGACGTAACCGGCCGTCAAAGAAATGGTCTCAGTACACCCTTCGGCGGGGTTTGCCTTGAGGGAGGATTGTCGCAACGACCACTAAGGAGTGAGTCGGGAGGAGTTATGGAGACGATTACCAATAAATAGGAAAGTATACGACAACGCAATCCCGAGGCACCGTCCGCCGTCTTTACGTCGAGTCTGAGTGAGTCTCACTACTCTACCCCACCCCTCCCGGAACGGGACAGGAAGACGTCGATTCGAACGAAACGAGGTGCGTCGCCCCACCTCTACCGGTTCCGAGAAGGTGTGTGCACACAAGGAGCGAGTCCCCGAGGGAGAGGGAGAGGACGACTACGACTCCTTGTAGACTTAGAGACCCTACTGACTGTCGAGTCTAGAGAACTAGGGACCTAGGTAAGGGTCTCGGGCCCTCTGTCCCCACTAAAGGGACCCCCAAGTACAGGCGGAGACCCCGGTCCGTCTACCCTTCCTGTGATAGTGACTTGGGACTCATTCTCCTCCCCCACTGTCCTCTCAAAGGGCTTGTCTCCTCCCACACAAGGGTCCCTTTCCTTCGACCTCCTCGACATCCCCACGTCAAATAACTTGTCACAGAGGGTTTTGGAAACCAAGGTGGGTCTTGGAGTCTCACACTGGAGCAAACCTTTGTCTAAGAAACGTCTACATCACTTCCACTCCTGAACTCTACCATGACCTAATCCCACTCGGGGCTTAGGGTGCTCTGACAGGACATTCTCTGTCTTTTCCTGGGGGTGCCTGTGTCTCCCTACTCCGGTCCCTTTCTGTCTCCGTTTCTGACCTCAGTCCGCCGGTGTTCGGTCCCTTGTGGTCTCGGGGGCTTCGGCCTTCTCCGTTACTTTCAAGAGGGGGTCCCGAAGGTCGCCCTCGGGTCGGAGACCAGAGATCCAGACGTCCTCTTCGATAAAGACAACAAGATTCGACGGGTCAAACACCAGTAAACAATCGCGTCGAGATCCTTTATTATGCCCGAAGGGTCCCCCGTGACCACTATTTCTTGGGTGGACGGTTACGTCCTCTGCATTCTTTGTGTCCAAGTTAGGGACTCAGCCCTTGTCGGGGACCTCCTCCCGTACCGTTGGGTGAGGTCATAAAGACGGACCTCTTAGGGTACCTGTTTCCTCGGACCGCCCGATGTCAGGTACCCCAGTGTTTCTCAGTTTATACTGACTTCGCTGAGTCGTACGTCCTTTATTATGTCCTTCTCTCCGGTTCTCTACGGGAAGCGGTCGGTGACCCCCACCCCTCCCACCTCGTCTCGGGTCTAGTGAAGGGTTTGGGCGTCGGTGACTGATGCCAAGACGACGCCCTCGGTGTCCAGTACGCTGGGGTAGGAGTCCCCACACAGGTGCCACTCTTGTGTGTACCGGTGCGTCTCCGAGGATCTCCACAAGATCGTATTACGGGGGTAGTGGTGGGGCGGACGTGCACATTTGTCTGGGTTCTACGACTCGCTCGGACGGGCAAGCCTAACGAATTTCGTCCCGACGGGTTGGAAGCCGTAGATTACGGATTACTAGGTTTCACCTCGACTACACGATTATTGTCTTTATCCCCGAAGTAACCTTCCTGACCACGACTTCGACTTCGAGGGTATGAAACCGGTAGACTAAGCTTCCCGGATAAGTAAGCTTTTCTAGGACTACGACCCTCTCTAACTCCCCTTATCCTCTGTCTCCGCTGTTTCTACTCTACCAACCTACCGTAGTGACTGAGTTACCTGTACTCAAACTCGTTTGAGACCCTTTCTCACTTCCTGTCCCTTCGGACCATACGACGTCAGGTACCCCAGTGTTTCTCAGTCTGTGCTGGATCACTGACTTATTGGGGTTCCTGAAGGGACCACCGGTCACAAACCCTGAAGCGGAAAGTTACGTCCACTTCCAAGTCAAGGACCACCCTCTCGATCTAGGACGGACGGAGCACCGTTTTTTTGGTCTTGTGTTCTGTCTTCGCTATGACCTTACGTATTCTGAAATTTTTACCAGGTGTATTTTTTTATGGAAAATTTTTTACTATCTTTATTTGACGTGTTATTTTCATTGCACGAACTTAGTAGGATTTTGATTGGGGCGGTGGGGGTAAGGACCGGACACCTTTTTGACAGAAGTTACTTTGGTTAGTCAATCAAGTCAAGTCAGCGAGTCAACACAGGTTGAGAAACGTTAGGGTACCTGACGTCGTGTGGTCCGGAGGGGACAGGTAGTGGTTGAGGACCTCAAACGAGTTTGAGTACAGGTAACTCAGTCACTACGGTAGGTTGGTAGAGTAGGAGCCAACAGGGGAAGAGGAGGGTGGAAGTTAGAAAGGGTCGTAGTCCCAGAAAAGTTTACTTAGTCAAGAAACGTAGTCCACCGGTTTCATAATCTGAAAGTCGAAGTCGTAGTCAGGAAGGTTACTTATCAGTCCTGACTAAAGGAAATCCTACCTGACCAACCTAGAGGAACGTCAGGTTCCGTGAGAGTTCTCAGAAGAGGTCGTGGTGTCAAGTTTTCGTAGTTAAGAAGCCAGGAGTCAAAAGTAATGTCAGGTTGAGAGTGTAGGTATGTACTAGTGACCTTTTGGGTATCGGAACTGATCTACCTGTAAACAACCGTTTCATTACAGAGACGAAAAATTATACGACAGATCCACCAGTATCTAAAAGAGGGTTCCTCGTTCGTAGAAAATTAAAGTACCGACGTTAGTGGTAGACGTCTCTAAAACCTCGGTTTTTTTTATTTCGGAGAGTGACAAAGGTAACAAAGGGGTTGATGAACGGTACTTCACTACCCTAGTCTACGGTACTAGAAACAAAAGACTTACAACTCAAAATTCGGTTGAAAAAGTGAGAAGAGAAAGTGAAAGTAGTTCACCGAGAAATCAAGAAGTAAAAGACGATATTCCCACCACAGTAGACGTATAGACTCCAATAACTACAAAAAGGGCCGTTAGAACTAAGGTCGAACACGAAGGAGGTCGGGTCGCAAAGAGTACTACATGAGACGTATATTCAATTTATTCGTCCCACTGTCATATATCGGAACTGCATGAGGAAAAGGATAAACCTTGGTCAGACAACAAGGTACAGGTCAAGATTGACAACGAAGGACTGGACGTATGTCTAAAGAGTTCTCCGTCCAGTCCACCGGACCATAAGGTAGAGAACTTCTTGCAAGGTGTCAAATAACACTAGGCGTGTTTCCGAAAACGTTTTACTTATTTCGTCTTTATCTACAAAAAGACCTCGAGAGAAGGGAAAAACTACTAGGTCACCTACAACCGTTAAACTAGAGACGAAGGAGACGGAAAAGATTTTGGTCGAAGTTGTAGACCTTCAAGTGTCAAGTACATGATAACTTCGGACCGAACCTCTTCAAACTCGTAAAGAAATGATCGCACACTCTACTCACGTTAACCCGTCATTAAACTCGTAAGAAACCGTAACGGCAAGAAACCCTGACCTTACTTTGGTTAGGAACTACGGTTCTTCAAACCCCTGAGGACCAAATATCCTAAAGACTTATTCCCCTCTTAGGAAGTCATGTTGACTATGTACTAGAGAAAAAAAATTTGTTAGACTAACAAATTTAGGACCTCGAAGTCATCAATAACGGTTCTTGTGATCTTAATAGTCCTTTAACCTACTAAGACCCATGTACGTTTCGGAACCTCTGTGTCGACAGTCCCAAAGCCGGATTTTAAGACTGTCCCAGTTCTCCTGCATTTTGGGGATGTTCCGGACAAGTGGGAGGAGGAACCAATTAACAGACCTTCAATCTTTTGTGTCCGTGGGAGGTCGAAAAAGAAGAGGTCGGACTTTACAGGTAAGGAACTTTGTAGAAAGAAAGGGACGATTCTAAAGGCCCTGGAGGTTTCCGATCAACCGTTAGACGAGTGGGAGGGACACCCGCGGTCCCGTCCTGGCGGGAGGTTCCGTACCCCTTCCCCACACGACCCAGTCTGGGAAGGAGACGGAAGAGGTCGTCGGGGGTCGGCGCCCTCGACCTAACTGGCAACGAGTCCGTTCGGGGTCGGAGTCGAGAGTTCGGAGATCTCGGAGGAGGGTCGGGAGGGTCGCAGGACGACCTATCTTTAAGTTTTGGTGGCCGTCCGCAAAAAACTAAGTCCTGGACCCTAGACGCGGTCCAGGGGACAAGGACCCTGAAACTACACGCCTGAGGACCGGGGGTGGACCCTTCGACCCTCCTCCCTTCGGGGCGCCTCGACAGGGGACAGGAACAAGAGGCGGAACCGTCTCAGGTCAGACGAAGAGTTCTACTAAGCGCCCGGAGGGGCCGTTTGCGAAACTTCGGAGAAGTTTCCGCCGCCGTAACACACGTCAGTGGCTCACCGTCTTTCCGAAACGTGGGGGCCCGGTGCAGGTTAATGGCTCGGGGCGTGTCCTCGCCGGCGGCGAAAGGGGCGAGATTGGGTTCAATCTTCCCAGCCAGGGACCCCTTGACTCGGTCCCGACCCTCCGGAATCAGAGACCTTTCGTGTAGTCGCGGGGGAAGACGCGGGTTCGAGGGGTAGCGGGGGCGGGGGTGGGGGTGGGGAGGTCCCGTCCTCCTTCCCTCTCCGGCCACGTCCCTTGAAGAAGGTTTATAGTCCCTCGAAGTCTTCCTAGCCCAGGGCTCCTCAAGGGCAGACCTCAAGCCCCGGTTCGTTTGGTTCCGCCTCCTAGACTATAAATCCTTCGCGGACGCCACTGGTGCACGACGGCCTCGACCGTGACGGGCCCTACGCTTGCACGGTTCGTGTTGAAGGCGAGAGGATCGAAGAGAGGAGATGCGACGTCCGAGGCCCGGGGACGCGGGGGAGCGGCCCGCGGGGGCCCAAGGCGCCCGACCCCCTCCCCGTGTCGAGTCACGAAGAGGGCGTCGGGGCGAGTCGAGAAAGGGACGGGACGGAGGACAGATGCGACGTAAGGGGGTCTAGGAATCAATTTTTCTACGATTACGAAAAAGAAGGTAGTAAAGTTGAAGAGGGTAGTAAAGTTGTCTACGGACGTCCCGTTTCCGGGGGTTCGGGCGGAGGGGAGTAGGTGGGGGATTGGTGGGACGTCCAAAATAGGCGGAGGGTGAGGTGAGGGGTGGACACTGTCGTTTCCGACCACACTCTGTTGACCCGGTCGCTCTTCGGGACTTCGCTAGCAACCGGGTGGGTGGGGAAATTCTTGGGCTCGGGGGAAGGGGTGGAAGGTCGGACCACTGAAGTCTGGTCCCCGACTTAGAGTAGTTGTTCTTTAAACTTCGGTAATTTTATGTTATTTTCTCTTTAATTTATATTAGCGAGGCATTTAATATTGATTAACTTTGTAGTTAACATTAAAAATACTAGACGTAAGGCTCACTCACTACGGACCTCAATGGTTTACTTTCAATTTACTGCCACTGCCACCTCCACAGGACCTTACGGGGGTGGGGGGTCGAAGGTGGGGGAGGTAGTCCGCTGAAGGAAGGGAAGAGACGGTCTGAGGTAGGGTTTCACGATAGAAGATCTTCGAAGGGGGTCCCTCGGAGCGCTAGAGTGTAGGCACCTCCAGAGTCGAGCGAGAACAACCGTCACAAAAGACATATGCCGGAGACATACGAAAAACAGAGGGACTTTGGGGTTCTTCTGGACCCAGAGGAGGGGCGAGGGGGTACCAACCTGGTCTTACAGTCCAGGTGGGTTGTATGCAGGCCGTCAGTCTAGCGTTCGTACCTTTGTGGACCTCTCTCACGGCCTTTCGGGTCTAAGACACGACGAGGGTCTGGAAAGAGTCCAGTCGGTGTGATACAATCTGAGTAGGAAGGTGAGGGGACGGAGAGAGAGTCGACCCGTGACCCCAAGGTGCCGTGGTCCCGGTCGAAAGGTTTACGACTAGATGGGTTCGGCACGACACTACCCCTTTTAGTGTGGTCGCTCCCCCGGGACGATGCAGGCCACAGAGGAGGGCGGAGGGAGAAACGGAGATGTCCAAGAAAGGAAAGGTAGACGACGAGGTAGGTGAGGTAGGTCCGTGGACCTCCCGTGTCCTCCGCGTCCCACTTCTGTTCGTCTAGACGTGAGTTTCAAGGAGGTGTTTCATCGTCACTCCGGAGCCTGTTCGGTGGATCGAAGAGAGTTTCTGAGGAAAACAAGGTATCATTGAAGTTCTGTTATTGTTTTGGATGTTCTCTCGAGACCCCCTGAAGACACCACCCGGTCACCGGTTCTAAGGTGCGAGGGTCACGGCCCCCGGGTCCAGGGTAGGGACCAGTTCCTTGATCTAGAATGCACTCCGTCGATTTTCAAGTACACAACGTTGATTTCTATGGCGTGCGGTGTTACTTCTAGCTTCTAGGACTCCCGCCTTTGGTTCGGGGTCTCGTCGGTTCATGTATGTACACGTACACACGTACGAATCAGTGAAGTCAGCACAGGCTGAGAGACGCTGGGATACCTGGTACCGGGCGGTCCGAGGAGACAGGTACCCTAAGAGGTCAGTCCTTATGACCTCACCCAACGGTAAAGGAAGAGGTCCTTCATTTATGTATTCTTTTCGAATTTTGTTCGATCCAAGCCCTTGTAGACCGCTGACGTAAACATTTCGAGCATCGTATCTTGGTTCGTACTCTCTCTACGGTCAATTTGAGGTCGTCACTAGGGACAGGATCACCAGTCCTACGGCGGACTGAGGTCTGTGAAAGACGAGACGAGCACCGGGTCGCCCGGTCCATGCCTAGGCCGTCCACCGGGACCGACGGGTGTGGAAGAGTACCGACGTCTAGGGGGAGCCAAAAACGTCCTTAGTTACCTTAACCCCTAAAACGGTCTTAGTCCCGTTCCTTTTATTCTGTGGAAAGACGACCACCTCCGTCCACCCGGGTTAGAAGACGGACTGTCTCCCCTGAACCAGAGACCCCACTGGTTGAAGGTCGACTTCATCCTCTTCTCTCTCTGTTCCAGTTCTTTCGGTCAGGTAAGAGTAGCAGAAGGTCTTTCAGAAAAGGACATCTTTAAAACGAAACTCCAAAACCCCCTGGCTCCACAGTCCTCCTAGGGGGTCACGGGGCAAAGAGTACTGGACTGGTCACAGGTATCAACGGGAAGTGTCTCGCATTGTCCACGAACCGACTAACAGGATTACGACTCGAGTGACCGGGGCCACCCCCGGACCCGAGGGACGACACTGTGGGGGTCCCCCTACTTAGACCCAGGGGGGACGGTAATGGACCTTGAGTCAAGGGAGCAGACTTTTCTAAGAGTCGACGGACGCCACGACGACACGTAAACGAGTGAGTCAGCACAGGCTGAGAAGTACTGGGGCACCTGACATCGGGCGGTCCGAGGAGACTGGTACCCTGAGAGGTCCGTTCTTATGACCTCACCCAACGGCACGGGAGGAGGTCCCCTAGAAGACCTGGGTCCCTAGGTTGGACTCAGAGGACCACTTCCGTCCGTTCGAGAGGTAGTGACTCGGTGGAGCCTTCAGTAGATGACAACAACAAGTCATCGGGTCAGTACAGACTGAGAGACACTGGGGTACCTGACGTCGTGCGGTCCGGAGGAACGGGGAGTGGTAGAGGGCTGCAAACTGGTACAAGTACAGGTAAAGTATGCCCTTCGGTACACACATTTATATGGGACTTAACGACCTAGTATACCCCATCGAAATTTGTATCCCCGGTATACAAATTAAAAAAAAATTAAAAAACCGGTTCGATGTATCGTACGTTCTAGAATCAAGGAACTGGTCCCTAGCTTGGGTACGGAGGATGTCCCCTTCGCGTCTCGGAATTGGTGACCTGGTGGACCCTTCAGGGTTACAAAGTAAAAAAATCTTTGACGGTTGGAGAAAAGGGTTTGCCGACGTGGTAATTGTGAGACATTTTCATTATATTTTTCCTTAATAATCTTTTTAATTTAAATTTATTGAGTGGGTTTCTTTAGATTAAAGATAATGTTAATTTAGTAGTCGGTATTTTACAGAAACAGTTGACGATACTTTCAAAGATGTGTGTAGGAGAGCCCTAGACGTGAATGAACGACCACCTGTTCATTCCACGACAAGACTTTGGTCGTGGTCGGTGTCTGATGTGAACAGAGGACCGGTGTAGCAGGGGTCCCCAGGAGTGCCGGGGGAGGGTACAGGATTCGGTCTTGTAGAGAGCCGTACTTTTCTTCTCGAAAATTAATAGTACGGTCCTGTGCTCCATAGGTGGACCGGTTACTCCGACACACCAGGGAGTTTGCTTCCTGGAGCCGGTGTCCCTCCAAGATGTCTTTCCCGTGCTCCTTCGCCTCTCTGTTCTTCTGCCACTCGTGATCTCTCCAGACTCGTTGCCCGGGGAGGGACCCCCGGTCGACGAGGAGAGGACCGGGAGTCGGACAGTGGGAGGACCCTTCGACGTGACGACGGTAAAAGAGATTCCCCTCTCCCGCAGTGGGTCGACTCGTCTCGGTGGAGGACCCGTCCACTGGGAGGAGTTCAGAGTCGATATACCGACAAACAGACCCTACAATCGGGGTGGCCCAAGGTTGTCCGCACCGGTTCAAAAGTCCTGGCACCTGTCGTGTTACGGTCACTGTTCCCCGGGGGACCTCCGGGGAGTGAAGTCTACCCTTGTCTAGGCTGGTACAGGAAATTCTCAGGACGTCAGAGAGATGGACTTGACTCAATGAGAGACATGGGAGTCGTGGGTTGGACCGTTTGAGGTGCTCGGTTTCGAAGCATCGAAGAGTCCCCGACCGCCCGCGGTCCTTCCGTCGGTCCCTCGGTAGAAAGGGACTAATTTTGATCTCTTTCCTCGGTGCTCTTCGTTTTTGACATTTCGGCCACCGAGGGGCACAAGGACCCGCCACCTCGGCGTCCCAGCGAGACCCTGACGCGAAACACTAAGGACCAATTTGCGGTCCAACTTACCCGAACGATCCCCTTTTACGAAAAAGCACTCGTCATATATACAGAGGGACCACAGACGTGACCACTAAAGAAGTCACCCTGTTAGAGAGGAAATGTACGAGGACCGGTCACCACTCTCCCCGAGACCTGTCCCCAGACTATTCATCTATCTGGCGGTGTTCAATAAAATCCCATTCCCAGGTTGTCCGTAGAACGTAAAGACCGTCTACCCGACCCACTGAAGTAGTCCAGTTTTCCAGTCTGAGGTCGGTCCGACTCTGTACGTATTCAGTGTGAAGGACGTGCCGGAGGGGCTAGGTAAAGCCTCTCGGGAGAATCGTACGACTGAGGTACAAATAAAAGGGAAAGGGTCGGAAGTGTGACAAATGACTGTGAACCCCGGTCTAGTGGACCTCAGGTAGGACTCGTGACCTCCCACAGCTTTCAGGTCGTAGGGGTCAGGGATGAGTGAGAGGAGGGTCCAATATTGGGGGTTCTACAGAGGTCAGTGACGGGACATAGGGACCCCCTCCCCTCTCGGTCACCCGATCGGTCGACTATTCTTCTTGACGGGTCACCGGTTGTTTCGTCTCTTACCTCCTAAGTCACACGGCCGGGTCCCTAGGACCGTCTCTACGAATTTAGCATGGTCTCTGTCCCCCTATTTCAAATCGAGTCCTCTGGGGTCGTGGACGGCCGGAGAGGGTCCTACTTTGTCCTTGAGTCCTTAAGTGTCCTCCAGTCGACGTCCTTCGTCTACCGGGACTCACCGGAGTTTGGTTCCCGTCTTAAGTGGGGGACGGGGTACCTCTATTCTCCTTCTGCGATGAACGACCTCGGAAGGATACCACCCCTAGCCTCAAGTTAATTTCACTATTCGTGACAAATAAATCTAAGGTGTCGACGGATGTTGGGTGGACCGGAATGACACTCAAGTCTCTTTAGTTCCTCCCCGTACCCCCCTCCCCTCCGTTAAGTCGGGTTTAACTTTTACAGGGGGACATTAATGCTCTAACCTCTTATAGGTGACTCCCCTAGTTATTGCCCTTTGGATTCATGGTGACACGCGGTTCTAATGTCAAAAGGTTAGCAAGGTAGAACCTAAAATTAAAAGAGAGAGTAGTAGTGCAGCGGTATTCGTCTCTAGGGTGTGTCGGATTGTAGGGTCGAACTCTTTCCACCCGACCCTCCGTCCTGGTTTCGTCCCAATCAGGTCTGTGCGACCTGAGAGACGTACTTTAGAAATACCGGCGTATTGTTTAATGAGGTTTACATCACCGAAGTTTGTTCTGTGCAAATACTGTGATTTCGAAGACACCCAACCCTCAGACTAGTGTCAGATCGACTCCGGAGACGACCCCAGAGTGGTCCGACGCGATCTCCACACCGACCCTGACCCTAGAGGAGGCTCCGAACCTCACGGGACCGTTTTTGTGTACCAAGAACTATCTTAGGTAAAAAGGACTGTCGTTCTCTTAAAGATCGTCGAACGAAGAAATTTCAGGTCGTCCTTCCCCCGCCCCCCCCCCCCCCCCCGCGACGCCGNCCCCCGCCCCCCCCCCCCGAGACTAAAGACCAGGGAGAGGGACTGATCTAGTCCGGGTGGTCCTATTAGAGGTAACACTACTTGAGTCGCAATTGACAAATCCCTGGAATTACTGCAGACGTTTTCAGCAAACGGAAACGGTATCAGAGACCCACTCTTCGTTCAATCTCCGGGGTGGACGTGAGTTCCCTCCCCTTAAAACTTCCCACACCCAGTGACCTCCAGTGGACTCTTAGGACGGGGAGTATGGAGGGTGACCTCACGGAGCGGTTCGGGAGGAGGGGGTTTCCGTACCTTAGTCCGGTACCCTCCCACCGTGGCGGACCACCCGGGTCGTCGGTCGGTCCTAACTCTCGGAGGGGTGAACCCTCTCCTCTACCTCTTTCGTTAGTTTCTGGACTGCGTTAGACTACGGCCCCGAACAGAGGGCCAGAGACCGGAAGAGCCACAGGGTTCGGGGACGGTCCTAAGGACCGACGGGACTGGACCCTCAGGACTGATCGATGGAAGGACGAAGGGTCCTACGACTCGTGTCCCTTCTCTACGTCCCTCGAAGGTCCGACCTACCCCTGTCCCTGGGCCCTAAACCCTCGGGTCAGTCGTAAGATTGTTAAAGGGGTGCAAAGACGAGGAGTGTACGGAGGAAGGAGGAAGTCGTAGGTCGAATCTACAGTAGACTTAGAGTCTGTTGGGACGAGTCCCGGTCGTAGGTATTAAACGCGGTATGAGTAGACGGGAACTAAGAATACAAACTCAGAGAGAAAGTACCACCGTGTATATACTGAATCCTAATCAAAGTAGATTCATCCTTTTTTTGTTTCCATCCTGCAGTTCTTTGTGGACCTCATTCTCCGTTTAAACCGGAACCTCATGTCTTACTTCGTCCCGTTTCCGATTATCTCAAAACGGTTCTCTTGCGTGACCAGTGTCGTTTGTGGGAGAAGGTCGTTGCGTTCTCTTCTGAGATGGTACCTGCAGTGGTCTACCAGTTGTGGCTTTAGTCTACCTAATATAAGAAACGTCGGTTTCTACCTCTTCGAGAGAAATATGTATGTCGTTTTTGTTCTGGCACTCGACTGACACCGAGTCTAGTACTTGAGGAATAACGGTTTAAGTCTGACTTTAACTTCTTTCATCCCTTTTGGTGATCTGGTAAGTCCATACTGGATTTAGTTTAGGGAATACTAATATGTCACCTTCACTCTTTATCTAAATTCCCGGATCTAGACTATCTGTCTCACGGACTACTTGATACCTGTCTCCAAATACTGTGACATGTCCTCTGTCCCTAGTTCTGGTAGGGGTACCTTTTCTTTACGTTTCTTCGTTTTACCGACAGACCCCTCCGGAATGTTTGTCGACACTTTTCTTCTCTTCGCTTTTCGTTTCCTCTTTTCTTTTCTATATTCGTAGACTTACGTCTCAAGGTTTCTTATCTCGTTTCTCTCTATTCTTTCGGAAGGAGTCGCTAGTTACGTTTCTTTGTCTCCTTTTGTTGTCTTACCCTTTCTGATCTCTAGAGAAGTTCTCTTAGTCTCTATGGTTCCCTTGTGAAGTACGTTTCTACCCGAGCTATTTCCTTTCTTTACCATACCTGGATTGTCTTCGTCTTCTATAATCCTTCTCCACCGTTCTTATGGGTCTTCTTGACATGTTTTTTCTAGAAGTACTGGGTCTACTAGTGCTACCACACTAGTGAGTAGATCTGTAGGACCTTACACTTCAGTTCACCCGGAATCTTTCGTACTGATGCTTGTTTCGATCACCTCCACTACCTTAAGGTCAACTCGATAAAGTTTAGGACTTTCTACTACGACACTTTCACGACGTGAGTTATACGGTCGTTTAAACCTTTTGAGTCGTCACCGGTGTCCTGACCTCTTCCAGTCAAAAGTAAGGTTAGGGTTTCTTTCCGTTACGGTTTCTTACGAGTTTGATGGCGTGTCAACGTGAGTAGAGTGTACGATCATTTCATTACGAGTTTTAAGAGGTTCGGTCCGAAGGCGTTATACACTTGGTACTTGAAGGTCTACAAGTTCGACCAAAATGTTTTCCGTCTCCTTGGTCTCTAGTTTAACGGTTGTAGGCGACCTAGTACCTTTTTCGTTCTTCTCTCAAGGTCTTTTTTGTAGATAAAGACGAAATAACTGATACGGTTTCGGAAACTGACACACCTAGTGTTTTTTGACACCTTTTAAGACTTTCTCTACCCTTATGGTCTGGTGGACTGGACGAAGAACTCTTTGGATATACGTCCAGTCGTTCGTTGTCAATCTTGACCTGTACCTTGTTGTCTGACCAAGGTTTATCCTTTTCCTCAACAGTTCCGACATATAACAGTGGAACGAATAAATTGAAGATACGTCTCATGTAGTACTCTTTGCGACCCGACCTACTTCGTGTTCGACCTTAGTTCTAAGGACCCCTTTTATAGTTATTGGAGTCTATACGTCTACTGTGGTGGGAATACCGTCTTTCACTTCTCCTTGATTTTTCGGAGAACTATTTTCACTTTCTCCTCTCACCTTTTCAACCGAATTTCGAGTTGCAAGTCTTTTGCTTCTAGTACCGTAGACCAGGGTAGTGAAGTACCCTTTATCTACCCCTTTGTCACCTTTGTCACAGTCTGAAATAAAAAAACCTGAGGTTTTAGTGACGTCTACCACTGACGTTGGTACTTTAATTTTCTACGAATGAGGAACCTTCCTTTCAATACTGGTTGGATCTATCGTATAACTTTTCGTCTCTGTAATGAAACGGTTGTTTCCAGGTAGATCGGTTCCGATACCAAAAAGGTCACCAGTACATACCTACACTCTCAACCTGACACTTCTTTCGACTCACGGCTTCTTGACTACGAAAACTTGACACCACAACCTCTTCTGAGAACTCTCACGGAACCTGACGTTCCTCTAGGTTGGTCAGGTAAGATTTCCTCTAGTCGGGACCCACAAGTAACGTTCCTGACTACGATTTCGACTTTGAAGTTATGCAACCGGTAGAGTACACTTCTCAAACTGAGTAACCTTTTCTGAGACTACGACCCTTCCTAACTCCCGTCTTCCTCTTCCCCTGTTGTCTCCTACTCTGCCGACCTACTGTAGTGGATGAGCTACGTGTACTCAGACCCACTTGAGGTCCTCAACTACTACCTGTCCCTCCCGACCGTACGACACTAAGTACCCCAGCGTTTCTCAGCCTGTGCTGACTCGCTGACTCGACTTGACTCCGTGACTTCGGATTTTATTGTCCTATTTTACGACCTCTAAGTAAAGAGAGAGGGTGACGTTAGATCTACAATCGATGGGTCCTGATCTGGTTTTCGAGACAAGATGTCTCAGGAGTTTTCTGAGTGAGATAGTACAACGAGGTTTGACCGACCGAAGTTTCAGATTCTACCGACGAGGTCGAGGTCGGTAGTCGGGGTGTCAAGTCGGTTATCCTTCCTCCTTCCCTTCCTCTTCCCGTACGGGGCAGGGGAATGTGATAAAGAGGAATGTGGGACACCGATACTTAATCAGTGTGCCGGTGTCTATTGACATATCTTACGACTTTACACAACAAAAATGGACTTATCGAGACATAGTTCCTTCTTACCACTTCCCTACCTATTCTTCTAAAGACCTTTAGAGACAAGATTGACAGGACAGGGAGAACACGTCAGAGTTCATACCCTACAAAGAAAAACATAGACTTAGAAATGGGTGGGGAAGTTATCGGATCGGTCCTAAGATATGGGTAACTAAGAAAGTAACTTGTGTAACAGGTAGATGTGTAAATAAGTGGTCGAGTAAGTAAGTAAGGGGTTGTGTAAAAGAGGGACTCACGACCCGTGTGCCAGTCTTGAGTCCTTATACCTCTGCCATTGTGTGTGGGACGTAAGTTCCACCAAATGTTTACTCACCCCTTTTGTCGGTTCCTTTACTTCGTAAAATTGTGGGACAGTATCCACGATGCTCTAACACGTTTCTAACGGGACGTCTGTGGTAGACCCCGACGTGAGTTCTAAAAGTTTCCCCCTACTGTGGGGTAGACTCCGAATCCTTCCTTTTTGTTTGAAATAGGTCCTCGTCTTTCTCGACCGTACGGTCTGGTTCCCTTCCGTCTTGCTTCGACCCGGGACAGGCACCACGACTGGGGGTCCGGGTCGGCCCTCGGGGGCTTCACTCCGTTCGGCCAGGGACGAAGGGCACCGAGTCAGTGAGACCCACCCTTCCACCTACCGTCACCGCACGGTGAATCGATGTGTGAAGTAAAGACATTGCTGGAAGGACAGAGGGGGAGTCAGAGCGAACAGTCGGACACTGGTAATTTTAGGAGTAATCGTTTACTCTAAACCTACCTGAGTAATTCTACTCCCTACCCGGGCACCGTGTCGACCGACCCCCTCAGTCTTGAGCGGAAGAGCGGGAGACGACCCTTTCGTGTCGAGTGTAAGACACGTGGGGAGGGGTCCAGGTCATGGTCGGAGCTTGTCTGGGGGACCCCAATAAGCTCCCTGGTCGGATTCCCCTCCGGTCCGGAGTCGTCTGGTGTTTCTCGGATCTCGACGACTGAGTGGGCGGACGGGTTTCGTGGGTTAGTTCGGACCCGAAAACGGTCAACTCTGACTTCGAGTCGGAGGGCTTGTGTACTGTAAGTTTTGGGGAGGGTCCCTGAAGGGACCACCAATTCTTAGGCGGACGGTTACGTCCCCTGTGTCCAAGATATGGACCAGACCCTTCTAGGGTGTTCGGCGTCCTGTCGATTCAGCCACGTGGTGTCGATGACTTCGGACACCCGGGACCTGAGGCACGAGACGGGGTTCTCCTCGGTGCCGTCACTCTTCGGGTGCAGGGTGTTGATCTCTTTCGGGTCCGTGTCGCTGCTTCTGGGTCGTGTCGGTTTTTTATTTTTATCTTTGGGAGGTTTGGGGTGGAACGAGGAGGAGAGGACAGGAGAGGTGTACTGGGGACGTAAGTCCACTGCTGGACTACCCACCAGATCTTGGCCGAGACTGGTCAAGTACCCTTGGATAGCGAGGTGTAAGTTTTTGACTGTAGTGTAGTCGTCGGACTTTAACTGGTACCCCTCCTCCTAACTGTGGGACCCTTAGTCGTGTACGACGTTTACTTACCGACTAAAGTATTAAATCCAGTCTTTCGGCCTAAAATTAGTGAACGGTCGTGTGGGGACATCCTCCCGAGGATTCGTGCAGCCGGTGAACGCGTAGACGGGTAGAGCCACACCCGAGAAGGGAGACGGTCCAACGGGGGATGAGGGACCCTGCGGGGAAGACAGAGAGGAGAGACGGACCACTCTGGGGTCAGCAAACGACTCCCGGGTCCTTCTAGGGTTGGCGGAACGAGGTCCGGGGAGGTCGCGTTCCTAGGACACGGGTTGGACCTAAAGAGTGGAACAGAAGATAGAATCCCCAGTAAACCAAGGGTTTTACGTTTGGTTAAGTTTCGTCGAAGTTCTTTTCCACCTTTAGAGACACGCCCCCTCCCACTTGCAGTGTCCCGGGCCCTCTCTTGCAAATGGACGACAGTGTCGAAGCTCCTTCCACGGGTGGTCGAGGAGAAAGAGACTTCGAGGACAGGGGTTGAGGTCGGAAGTGCGTGGGTAGAACCGAAGAGGGCTTCTCCGAGGGGCCCGGGGGCCGGTCCTACTTTGGAGTCTGTTAGTCGGCGCTTTGTTTGGTCTCCGAGATTCGAGACCGAGGTTTGGGTCCTAACAGGGTCGAACCGGGTTAGTAGGCTCCGATACCCCGTCCCAGTGTGACAGTACCCCTTCTCCCTCAGTGCACCGACGACAGAGAAATCGACCCTCGACACCCCGGTTGAGTCTCGACTCTTTGACCGGGTGGAGTGTCTGATTGCCGGTTCGGGTACTCCTGTCCTTTACACAACTAAGTAGAGCTCAAGGGGGTCAGGGTCGTGTCTCGTCCCCGGGTTATGTATATACATTTAAGTTCTTTAGTGGATTTAAACTTAGGAAGAGAGTCGTTGGACACTGGGTGAACCAGGGACCTCTCCCTCCGTTTCCCGAAACTCCTTAAGTTACCCCTTTACGAGGTTCGAGTTCATTGCTCCGTAGGAAAAGGAAGTCAAAGGCCGACACACTGGAACTCGTTCACCGAATTGTAGAGACACGAAGTTCCTGGAGTGAACGTTGTGTTCCTGACGCTAGAACGGATTACGTCACAACACCACTCCTACCACCCTGTACCACCGGGGTGTCGTCGACCACACCCTGGACTGTCACACACACACACACACGCACACACAATCAGTGAGTCAGTACAGACTGAGAAACGTTGCGGGGCCTGACATCGGGTGGTCCGAGGAGACAGGTACCCTAAGAAGTCCGTTCTTATGACCTCACCCGACGGTACGGGAGGAGGTCCCATAGAAGGGTCGGGTCCCTAGTTTGGGTCAGAGAACGTAACGTCCGTCTAAGAAATGGTGACTCGGTGGCCTCTCGGGGACCTCGAAGACAGGACAAGATGGGACTTGGGGGTCTTGTCCCAGGGGGTGGCGAGAGGGTAATCCGAAGGAGGGGTACAGACTGCACTGAGGTTAGTCGGTGTGTGTCGCGGAGAAGGTCGGGGTGGTCCCGGGACGAGGGTCTCCCCATTCAGGCGCACCTGTGGGTTCACGTCGGTAAGGGGGGATGAGGGCGGGGTGGGGGTCCAGAGGGGGCTTCTGGAGTGGACGACAGGAAGTGTTCGGCCGACGTGGACGGAAGGAGGTGGTTGCCCTCTCGTCAGACGGGGCGTTCCCGACTCCCCCTTTAAGACTTGTCCTTTCATCCTCCGTCTCAACCCTCCTGGGTCGACGGGAAGTCGGAAGGGGGGTGAAGGACAGTGAGGGGCAGACCCTCCGATTGAAAGGTCTCTGGTGTCCGACGGAGAGTCCCTCCCTACACGCACGAGTCAGTGCAGACTGAGACGTCGGGTGGGGTACCTGACATCGGGTGGTCCGCGGAGAGAGGTATCTTAAGAGGTCCGTTCTATGACCTCACCCATTGGAAGCGATCCCCTAGAAGGGGTGGGTCCCTAGCTTGGCCGTAGAGGACTCAGAGGACGTAACCGTCCACCCAAGAGGTGGTGACACGGTGGACCCTTCGGGTGCCCCTCTACTCTCGTCTCGTTCCCCTCGTCGGGCACAATGGAATGTCCGATACGTTTCTCGTCCATCTCCCCCTTCCTTCCGTCCCGCCCGTCCCAGCACGGAACCTCGACCTCTTGGACCGCTCGTCGGTCCCGGCGGGGAGGGGTTCGGAGTCGGTCCTTCCTCCGACCAACCCCGGTGAAGACTGAGGTAGGAAGGACGAGGCTTCCACGACGCTAAAAGCGGTGCACCCTCCGGAGGCCGCCGAGTGGTCGGAAACACTCCTTCGGCTCCTCTGGTACCCTTTCCAAAGAGTGGTGTCTCTGGGCCCAGTCAAGAGAGGAGGAGCGAGGGTTCGTCCGGCGCGCGGAGGGACTGGGGACCCTACCTCAGATCTAAGCGTGTTTAGAACAAAGGTTTGACCGTGTGTGGTCTCTTCCTCTGTCCTTCCTGTCCCTGTGTCTCTGGGTCAAGACCGAGACTTCGCACGCCGACTCCCGGGGGGCTGGCGCAGATCGAAGGAGAGGAAGGAGGGTTTAGGCCGAAGGAGGCGCCCTGGGAGAGGCGACCGGGGAGAGGCGACCGCGTGCGCGAGCCCACGGCCCTCGGCGCGTCGGAGCGCAGGGGCGACAGGGGACTGGGGAGGTCCGGGACGAAGGTCGGTGTGTCACCAGAGGTCGCGACAGGAATTAGCGGAGTGGAACCCTCCGTCACGTCGAGAGACATTAACGAAGACTTTCCGCCAGTGGTCAAATTGACCGTCTTGTGCAGGACCCGCTAGCATGGGCCACTTCGTCGGAGCCCGGATGGACAAAGAGCGCGCCGAGTGGACGTGCGCCCTCCGAGTGGCCGGTCCCGTGCAGACGCGGACACCTACGGTTGGACTCGGACGTCTGCACCGCCCCGAAGGCCCCTGGTCCCTCACGTCCCCTGCGACCCTACTACCCGCCCTGTCTGCCCTCGTCCGACTCGGGGTCCCTGAGGAGACGGAGCCCCGGTACCTCTTCGGCCTGTCCCTCCGCCGGTGTGACCTAGTGACCCGGGGGCCTCCGGACGGCAGGTGGCCGAGGGCCGCGGCACTTCTGTCCGGCCGACCAGAGAGGTCCAGCCTTGAGGTGGGACGAGACCCAGGGTACCCACTGGCAGTGGGACACCCCAAGCCGGTCACCCCACGAGACCCCCCTCTACCCTCCTTCTTCTTCTCTCTGCACCTCTCTTCTGCCCTGCTCCTCTCTCTCGCTCGGAGGGGGACTCTCCGACGTCTCTCGACTCGTGTAGGAAGTCGTTCTCTACGGGTGTCCCAGTCGCCCCACCGGGGAGGTTGTCTGGCAGGTGCCGATCGACTCCGCAGGGACGGTGTGAGACCCGGCCCCCTCCAGAGGGCGAACCAAGGTACGTGGACGACGGGTGTGGACGAATTTTGGTCGGCACTCCAATTGTACTGGGAGGTCAGTAACGACACGACAAAGGCCAGTCCCAGACCTTCGTAGGTCTCCCGTCACCCCCGGCAACTACCACTCTTCACTGGGGCAGGACCTCCGTCGTGACAGAACTGGGGAGGCGTGGAGCTACACCCCAGCCGAGACCAAAAGAAGAGTCAACCGGGTCGGACCCGTCCACTTTGGGACCCCCTCCCACCCCCGTGTCCCGAAGGACGTCCTCCCCTCCCACGTCCGGGAAGTTGGGGGGTACGTGTGCAGAAAGGGTCCCGAGGATTCAAGATGTGGACTCTGTCGATCAAGACCCTTCCTGTGTGTCTGGTGGGTCTGAGGGTGCCCCCAGTGGAGGTTCTTCTCCCACTACGTCCGTCGGGAACCCCGAGGACACCCCTGCTCCATCCTCCAGTCTCTGAGACTCCAACTCCCCTTTCGTCCGTGGATCGTCCGTCCAGGTATCTCTAGGGGGTGGTTGGGTTTCAAGGGGGTGTTGGGGGGTTCCGAGTTTCCAATAGTAAGTGTCGTAGACCGAAGGGGGTGGGGGTGTGGGGTCAGATCGGGTCGGAGGTGGCGGGACAGTAATTGTGGCGATTATGGTCTCCCGGGGCACGAGTGGGGAGAGGGGTTGGTACTTCGGGTGGACCGTCTCCCCCGGTTCCGGGACGGTGGGGACTACTATTCCCAGAGGTCAGTCAGTGTGGGGCCTACGAGAGGGTCGGACCACTAAATACCTGAAATTAAAGGGGTCGTGGAGTCAGTACGGGGGAGAAAGGGAGGCCAGACAGTCCCGCAAACAGAGGGTGGGGACGTCGGGAAGAGGGGGAGGGGGGAAAAAAATTAGACTTCGTAGACAGACCTCGTAGGACTCTACCCTGACAGCCGTTACGACTTACGTAATGTGGTGACTGTCGAGATAACTAAAAGAGAGAGGGCGACGTATTACGTTCTATATATGTTCGGCTATCCGGCCCGGGGGCAGGGAATGAGACTTCCCTGACGCGGGAAGAAGAGGGAGAGAGAGTACACGGGGAGTGGGGACCGTGGGCGACTACATACCCTCCCCGCGAGCAGGGAATGCGAGTTCTACCTAAGAGGAGACGGGACTATACTAAAAGGAGTGACGACCACCTGCGACAGATTAGATAGGAAAAATGCCATCGTCCAACCTGTGGCACCTTCGGCAAGTGTCACATTTCACCCCTCACCTCCGTCCCCTTAACGCCTCCACCGTAGACAGTTTGACCGACCCAGGGGGGAGCCGTGGTTCGCCCAAAGGGGTCCCCAGGACGGAGTCGGTCCAGGCCCCGGCCGGGTCGGGTGGAGGAGAGGAGGCCCAACATCGCGAGGTCTAGGTGACTGCTGAGAACAAGGAACCGGCTCAACCCAGAAGGAACGACGCCCCAGAAGGGACATCAACACCGCTCGCCCCCGATGGGAGCTCAACGCCACACGTCCAAAGAGTAACGCCACCGAAGAGAGCACCGTTCCGTGCCCCAGGTCCCGTACAGCCGAAGTCCGCCACACCGAGGACCCGAGGTCCCGTGTCCGTGTGCCCGAACCATCGAGGTACCGTACGCCCTAGAAGGGTCTGGTCCCTAGCTTGGGCACAGAAGACGTAGCCGTCTGCCTAAGAAATGGTGACTCGGTGGGTCCTTCGGGGTGACCGTTGAGAACTGAATGTGAGTCAAGCGTCGGGGTCTCGGCCGGCGACCGGATTCGTGAACGACGACACCAAAGACGACGGTTGTCAACACGCCTAAGGTGGGCGAGTCGTGTCCCTGGCCCTTCAGAACCTTCCTAAGTATGGGGAGGAGTTGTCTCTGACTCCGAGTCTCTACGGTCCTCTGACCAAGTTCTAGAGAGTCAGTCTGTATCCTAAAGTTAGGTTCTGACAGGTAGAGGTCCCTGTCAAAAGGAGTTTATGATAGTGTCGTGAAGGAGGTCCTTCTGGAGGACCTAACTCCGGTGGGTCAGAGTGCCGAAGAAAACGAAAATAACGAGTAACGACAAGAACAGGACGGGACTTTGGATAAACGCCACTCCCGAACGAGAACGACCGTCCGACGACTCGCACAACCCACCCAAGAGAGTCGACACTTACCCGTGGTAGTATTGAAGGAGGCCCTCCCAAAGGGACTCGGGTCGGACAGGGGTCGGACCGAGTCTGAGGGTGCCAGGGGTAGACCAGGGTGGCACTTACTCTTCGTGACGGAATAGACGCGGAGAGGACGATCAGACACTCGCAGACCTCTGCCTCTGTCTCTGCGTCTGACCTAGAATAAAGACGCAGAAGTGGCGGACGGACTTCCTCGACTGTCTTCCTCGAGAGATTTTTACCCAACTTAGGTAAATCAGTCAGTTGCCCGACAGACCCGTCCACCCGCAGACGAGGGAATTTCCGGGGAATTGTTGTTCGAGGAAAAGACGGAAAAGACGGAGGACGGAGGGGGTGAGGGAGTGGTCTGGGGTAGGGGTGTCCTCCTGAGGGTCACCTTTACCAGGAGGGCGACGCTTCTTTTCTCACGGTAAGGATTCCCAGTCCCGAAGGCCGGCTACCCGGACGTGCGTGAGAACACTGACTGACGTACGGGTGTGGGCAGGAACGGTCGGCCGGTCTCTGGGTGTTTCTTCGTCATCTCTTTCTGTGGCCTAGAAGCTCGTAGGGTCCCGTTCCCGGCCCATGGTTGTACTCGTTACCGGCGACCCACGTTTCTGTCGCCGGGCTCGTGTCCCCATGAACCGGTGTCCACGTCCTGTCTGTAGTGATATTATTTCTTACAGGAGAACCAAAACAGGAAGACCAGGTCCCCGAGAGTTACACCTCGCTACAAAAACGAGGGGTCCCTGTGCCCTGTTACAGACCTCTACGTGAATAGACAGTGTCACCACTCCCAGGCCGTAGACCGCCCATCTCCGGTCCCTCTTGGGTCGTACGATGGACAAGTCTTGACGAGGGGTGGGGGTGGGGTGGGGGTTGTTTTGGTCTTGCTAGACCAGGTTTTCAGTCGTCAGACTCAAACTCTTTGGGACAAGGTCAGACTGGCCGGTACGGAATACTGAAAATGGTGTCGTTGACCCTCTTATAATTTGGATGTAGAGACCCCGCCCCCACTCCCCCAACCCCCGCCCTCCTGGACTCCAATGGGACCTGAGAAACTCCCACCTCCTCCCCTCTTGGGACGAAGGGAAATCGGTAGAGACCAGGTGGCGTGGGGTGGGGGTTATTTTCGTGGTCGGGGTACGGGTGTGGGACTGAGAAAGGGAGGGAGGCACAGGAAAGGGGTTCATTGGTTTAAGTCGGTCTCCGTAGGACCCGAGAGGGGGGCCCCGACTTTTGGAAATTCCAAATTATTTGTTTGGGGTCGGTCCTACCAAATTTCCGGTCGGGACGGCCGTCGTCTGCCGTACCCGGAGAACCCCCGGAGAACCTTTAATATACTCTACCATCTATACTCTCGTGGGGCAGTCCATACTTTATGGTATGTTTATAATGGAGATTAAATACATTCACGAGAGTCGGCCTCCAAAATCCTAAGCTCCGTCTTTTACGGGCCAAGGAAGCGAAAGGTAAAGGTCAGTGCCGGAGTCGTGGGAGCACACCGGTGAGCACCCTTGATGTGGGTCCCGACCCGCCGCTAAAAGGCTACACCCCTCCTTTCGTTCTACCAAGACTAAGAATGACTCGGTGACCCCGAAGTGTCGTCGGGGCACTCTCTCCTCTCCCTCCATCACTAGGGGCGGCGGGGGGCTGTGTGTGTGTGTGTGTGTGTGAGGAACGAAATCTTGTTCACTTCCTCTGCTCTGACGTTCGTCCGTGCCCAAAAACGTCCTACTACAGACGGCACCTGTTCGGGTCGGAATGTCTTGTCGCAGCTCACCCTTGCCGGTAAACCCCTCGGGGGGGGGGTTGAAGGAGGACGGAGAGCCGAGATTGTCTTTGGTACTTGAGGGGGTGCCCGTGGGGGTCCTCCTGGCAGCACGGACACCCGTGTCGGGAACGACAAGCCCTGAGTCCAACCTACTTTGTGGTTTGCGGTTGTCGGACCAATAAGGTCAGGTCCCGGACCGTGCCCTTTTCTCAAGCGCGTACGCACGAGTCAAGGAGTCCGCGCAGGTTAAGAAACGGTGGGGCTCCTGACATCAGGGAGGTCCGGGGAGACAGGTACCCTAACGGGTCCGTTCTTATGACCTCACCCAACAGTAAGGGAAGAGGTTCCCTAGAAGGGTTGGGTCCTTAACTTGGGTACGGAGGATGCCGAAGACGCAGCTGTCCGTCTAAGAAGTAGTGACTCGGTGGTCCCTTCGGGGTAATTTGTGTTAAACGTACTTACCTTACTTAACTTTCTCTCCTTTGCACCTCCGGACCCTTCCAGAAAGTCCGGGAAGTCTAGTGGGGGCCACAGTATTCCCAGGAGACGGGTGGCACTCCAGACACGACTAAAGAACCGGTCACGTCCAGAGGAAGGCTACACGGGACCTTCGACGTCTCCGTAGATTTAACCCGTCGGGAGTCCCCACCGGTCCGGGTCGATCCCCATCTTCGGCACACGGACCGGTCGAGCCCCTCCCAGTTCGTCGGGACTCCGACCGTCCTACTAACCNCCCCCTCGCCCCGTCCCCCCCGGCCGTTTCTCTCTTCACTTCCGAAGGACGTGGAGACCTGCACGGGAGACAGGCGGAGGTCGGAAGGCTGGTTTGCCGGTGGGGGATAGACTCTGGGAGGAGGGGCCGGGAGCCTGTGACTGTCATCGGGAGGAGTAAGAGTGCCGGTAGCAGAACCTGCAAGGTCGGGTAGGAGGTGTGAAGTACCGGACTCACTGAGCCATGGCCGTTGGACCCGGTCCAAGAATTTAGGTCCCCGGAAGTAGAGGAGGTTCCAGGAGGGACCCGGGGAGAGCCTCAAATCTCATACCCGTAGTGGTCCCTCCACAGACAGCTTACGTCGTAGGGCCCGAGGTGGGTCTCCGGCAGAGGGTCCTGGTCCCGAAACCGAGGGCAAATGTCAAAGGACACCCCGAGCGGGAGAGTACTTCCTCCCTTCGGAAGGGAGGTCCGAGGATCGAAGTGGAAAGTCACCGACGTCGACTAAAATGATAAACGGGGGAACCCTTCGACCTTTTTCGGAAACCACGAACTTATGTCTGCAGAAACACAATGACCTACAGCTACCAGAAAAGAATCCGTTAAGTTCGCCCACTTGTAGACAGAGACCCCAACGACGGTTATCCCTCCAGGTCCCTGAAGGGACTACCAGGTCGCCAATCCTTGGGCGGACGGTCACGTACCCAGGCCCTTCTAGGGTGCACGGCGCCCCGTTGATTCAGGGGTTGTTGATGACTCGGGTCCGAGATCTGGAACACGAGGTGTCGTCTCTCCGGCGGGTCACTCTTCGGACTCGTAGCGTCGATCTCCTGTCGGGGACGAGTGGCGTCGACCTCATCTCGGGTCCGTCGTTGCTTCTGGGTCACGTCGGTTTTTGTCTTAATTTAAATTAAAATTTTTCTGGCACCCGAGTTCAGGGTTAGACTTAACGTCAGAGTGACCCTATAAATATAAAAAAAATTCACACTTCCACTCCATCCCCCCAAGTCGGGGAGAGGGACGGGGGCACGGACAGGACGTCCAGGACATCTCCCCTCGTCGTGGTCCGTAAGTGCGTTGTGTATAAGACACCTGGATGCTACACGACCCGAAGCGAAACAGGTGTGACCAGGAGGGAGGGCAGGAGGGAAAAGGGGAGGGGATCGAGAGGTAGGGGGAGTGGTGGGGAAGTAAGTAAGTAGGTCGGTGGGGAGGTAGTTAGGCAGGTGGGAAGTATATCCCTCCCTAGATCTGCCTACGACGTAGGTAGAATTCCCAGTAGGTACCGTCGAGACTCGCTGAGACGTCGAAATACTCGTAGAGTAAACCTCTCAACCGTCGTCGTGCGTCTTGGAGTAAGAACGGAAATAATTTTTTAAAACTTTTAACCAAGTCTACATACTTTTCAAATTGTGACGGCGTGTCAGATACCTCTTCGCGCACCCTCATTGATGGCGTGCTCGCTGCCCACTGTCCTCCGTCTCTACGTCCCAGGGCGGGCCTCCTCTCCCCTCTCGACTCGCGACTCCTACTCGTCCTGAATCACAGTCTCCCTTCCTGTGTCCGCCTGGGGACCTGAGCCCTTCACGCGTACCCGTTGGGTGACCGACCTGACTTTTCCGGCCGCGAAGACGGGCTCATCATCCCCTCTTTCCTAGTCTTTCCGTCGTCGCGTTCCGCCTCCCCCGACAACCCAGTCGGACCACCTAGACTCTCACAGGAAGAGCCCAGGGACCACCGAGTCTGTCATTTCTTAGACGGACGTTACGCCCTCTGGACCCAACCTAGGGACCCAGTCCTTCAAGGGGACCTCCTCCTTTACCGTCGGGTGAGGTCATAAGAACGGACCTCTTAGGATGCCTACCTCCTCGGACCGCTCGATGTCAGGTACCCCAGTTTGTCTCCGCCTGTGCTGTGACTCGTTGATTGTCAAAGTGGAAGAGTCAAGTCTCGACTCCGTGGGACTGGAAGTCTATTAGAGTCTAATTCGGGGATGGTTAATCGGAAAGAGTACCAATTGTGAGTCTACGTAGACATCAGTGTCTTTCTGTCAGACCGAAGAAAATTTTCCGAGAGGTCGTGTTAATCTCCTAGAACGCTAGAGGGTCCCCGTTCCTGACGTCCAAATAGAAAGGGACATAGAGGCCGTAGAGATCCTTCTACGAGCTGGACCCGAGCAGATTACCCTCCTTTCGCTCCTCCCTCCCTCCACTCAAGTTTCACTCCAAGTACCATTTCCTGAGGAGAAGTCCACCCGACGAGACATTATTCCGGGTGTCCCGTTAATGTAAGGCTACACGTCAATAATTTACCCTCCCTTCTTTGTTTATATTATTTTACATCTGTAAACATTCCTCCAATTTTTATTTTAATTTCACCTCCTATTTTTATTTTAGCTATTGGAGTCCGAAGGGTCTCGGACGGTCAAGAGATTCTCGACTCCCATTTAAACACGGCTCTTTTATTTTACGGTTCCTACCCTCCCTCCGACGCTCCCTCGTTTCCCCGTTTCTCTTACGACGGAAGAGTCTCGACGGTCTCGCAACGTCCACGTGTGTGTCGGAGCCTTTCTTCACCAGTCCTCAGACCCTCGTACACAAACTCAGAACTACAGTGGAGAGGGTCGTTGACTGTTCGGAAGTAAGAGGGGACCCATTCTGACCTCACTTACCGGTCCGGTGGGGAATGGTCGTGTGGGCTCCTAGTGTCTCCGGGACACCCATTTCACGAATTGCGTCCCCGACGGGTTCCTCATAAGGTGCCTCCAGTCGATAAGGTCCAAAATTGAACGAAAACATCGTGGTCAATGAGTAAATAAGACGTGGTGGTCGTTCACCTTAGAATCAAGGAACTGGCCACCCCAGATTGGGTGTAGGGGACGTCACCCTCACGTCAGAATTGGTGACCTGGTGGTCCCTTAAGGGTTACCATAGTCAAGAATTTACTTGAAGGGTCCGCCCAAGTCACCATTTTTTGGCCGGACGGTTGCGTCCCCGACACTCAAGTTAAGGATCCAGTCCTCCTAGGGGACCTCTTCCTTTACCGTTAGGTGAGGTCATAAGAACGGACCCTTTAAGGTACCTGTCTTCCTCGGACCGTCCGATGTCAGGTACCTCAGTGTTTCTCAGTCTGTGTTGACTCGCTGAAGTGAAAGGATCTTTCTCCAAGAGTCTATATGTGTTCTCTCAGGGAAGTTGGACTTATAAGTAACCTTCCACTACGACTTCGACTTCGAGGTTATGAAACCGGTGGACTACACTTCTCGACTCAGTGACCTTTTTTGGGACTACGACCCTGTCTAACTTTCGATTTCCTCCTCCGTCGGTTCCTACTCTACCAATCTGTCGTAGTGGCTGAACTATCTGTACTTAAACACGTTTGAGACCTCTTCCGTTACCGTGGGGTGAGGTCATAAGAACGGACCTTTTGAGGTACCTACCTCCTCGGACCACCCGACGTCAGGTACCCCAGCGCTTCTCAGCCTATTCTGACTCGCTGAAGTGAAAGTGAAAAGTGAAAGTACGTAACCTCTTCCTTTACCGTTGGGTAAGGTCACAAGAACGGACCTCTTAGGGTCCCTGCCCCCTCGGACCACCCGACCGTAGATACCCCAGCGTGTCTCAGCCTGTGCTGACCTCGCTGAATCGTCGTCGTCGTCGTCGACCCTCTATCAGCTCCTGTCTCCTCGGAACACACGTACAAGTACCCCAACGTTTCTCAGCCTGTGCTGTCCTCTTGTTGGGAAGTAAATTTACTTTTTGTAGAGACGGATCTACGGGTTGACGACGACGACGACGACGACGATTCAGCGAAGTCAACACAGGTTGAGACACGCTGCGGTATCTACCGTCGGGTGGTCCGAGGGGGCAGGGCCCCTAGGAGTCCATTCTAGTGACCTCACCCAACGGTAAATTGTGTCTCCGGATTACTTTGATCAACTATTATTCAGGATTGTGTCTAGAAGTTTGACCCAGACTTTACTTTAGATTGTTTCCGTTCCTCCCTAAACCCGCCTCCTTATCTCCGCCAGTTCTCACCCCCGTCCTCCGCCGGGCGACGCACGTCCTTCGACGTGACAATTAGATCCGGTCTTCTCCCGTCTCTCCGTCGGTACATTTCCCGTTTGCGGACACACCAAGAACTGGGAGACGTCTATGGCATGAGTCGAAGGAGACCCCGTGCCAAATTAACGGGCCTTCGCCTTCAGAGAAGGAAAAGGCGAGAGAAGCGAAGAGCGGGGAACTGCACTCAGAGATCACGGCATGCACCCCTTATCCCATCATTAGGCACCAGTAGGAGCGGCCCACGATAGACTCCTGGGGTCAAGACCCAACTTCCACAACGCCCCCTCCCACCCCACGCTACCCCGGCCGTAAAGCCCCCGTGCCCCGCCCCTCCGTCCCGGCGGCGGTCACGGGCGCGGGGGCAACTGCGGCGGTTGCGAACAGAAGGGACGTCCAAGGCCGGCGCGCGGGGCGAGGAGCAGCGATACCACTCATGCTGGGGTGAACCCCGAGGGGCGCCCCCCGCGTCCGTCCCGCCGGAAACGCTCCCAAAAGTCCCCGGGGTTTCCCCGACGGGCCCAACCCGTGGGGTCGGTCTACGCAGAGTCGCCGACTAACGGAAGGAGACACAACGTCGGAGCGTTTTAACTCCTCTAGTTCCTGAAGGACGAGTGTCGGGCGGCGTTCCTGCGGTTCACATTCATCCTCGGGACCTGCCCTCCGCCGCTAGCGCCCGAGCCCTGCGGGGGGCCTTGCCGCCCTCCCGCGGCCGCCGGCGAAGACGGGAGCAGACGACAGCCCCAAGCCCCCAGGGTCGGACAGAGGGTATTCTGCTCCGCGAACCAGACCCCACACAAGAGAAGGAATTCCTCCCAGGGGTCCCCAAAAAACAAAAGACCACACACAACCCATGACACTTGCCTACACTTCCCGACTGAGAAACCTCTTCTGGGGCCAACACCTTTTCTGACTTCCGTTTTCTTCCTCCGCCGCCTCCTACTCTACCAATCTATCGTAGTCGCTGGATCTTCTGCCCTCAAACGCGTTTGGGGCCCCCTATCACCTCCAAGGACGTCCCCCCTGCAGCCCTTTGAGTCCAAAGTGTTTGAGCCTCAGTCACGACACACAACCCAAGACCCGGCTCCTGTTCGAGACAAGTGTTACTTGATGCAGTAAACGCGTTTGCGACCCAGTGACTATCCTCTGTGCATCTCGTCGTTCAGAAACTAACTGTACACGGGCGCGGTCGACGGAGACAAGAGAGAGAGATGGGACTACACTCTCCCTCAAGAGCGCAGAGAAACAACTTCCCCCAAACCCCTCGAGCACCAGTCGTGACCCAAACCTGAGTCTACACGTCGAAATTGTGTAGAGAAACCCCGACAATGAACGTCAAAGGGAGGGGAGGGTCTGTGTAGGGTTTCCCCTCCAACCCTTTCATCTCTCTCATGAGAACCTGCCTGCCCAATTCCACCCGATTCCGTGACTCCAGAGACTACGGGACAGAGTCACCACCCCACTTCGCCACCGAGTGCCCTCTCGGAAAACCCCTAACCGCACCCCCTCTCCTCTAAGCATCAACACAGAGGGAATGGACATTGTCCATGACACCCGTGACGTCCACCGGTGAACGAACAAAAAAAATAAATGTCAGTACACGTTTCTCTTTGAAATAGTCCAGTCGAAATCAGGTCTGGTCCCTTAAACGCCAGTGAAAGACCCAAGTTTCCGGTCGAGAGGGTCACCCATTGAGAGACTGGGGTGGTAAAGGAGACGTCGTCTCCCCCGACTAGCATGGACAGAGTGTCCTAACCACCGTCCCAGTCTGGTCTACTGGACCATCTCTTAAAATCGTGTCACTTCTCTACTGTGGTCTAGTAGTCTGACGAAACGTAACGAGAAGACAAACCCTCGAACCACAATTTCACACTGGACTCTTAGTACAAGGGGACCTATACTATCCCACGGGTCCTTCAGCAGAAACCTATTTGAATTTCAACAGCAGTAGCGATATCAACATTGTATTTGTTGCACTTCGAGTGGCAAAACCCCACACGTTACACACACGGGACAAACGGACATAAGTGTAACATCCCGTCGGTACGAAAAACTCTTTAAGAGTAGAACGTTTTGATTTTGGGACATTGGGTAATTGGTTCTCAGGGGTCGGTAAAATGTGGTCCCTGGTCAAAAGGGTGCCCGCACCCCTCTACCCAAGGTGGGTAGCGGGTGGAGGAGGGTCCGTCGGACCGAGGAGTGTCCGGGACCCGGTCAGGACCAGACGCTGAGAGGGGTGACCGCTGTGGTAAGAGGACGGAGGTGATGACAGAGAAGATGGGACTGGTGAGAGTCATGGAGTACACTCACTTTAGCACACTGTAAACAGGAAAGTACTGGCCGACTCAAGTAAATCGTTTTGCACCTGTAAACCCACCAAAGACGGAAACCGAGAACACTTGTTACAACGACACTCAAAACTACATTTTAGAGAGAACAGGGACGAAAGTCAAGAAACCTCATATAAGGACATTTATGTTAATAACGTAGTATACAACAACTCATTTGTAAAAAATTCTCAACGAATACAGACTGGAACACTCTCAAGTCAAATATCCACATGCCGTCGACGATCCCTGTTGTGTCATATAAGTCGAAACTCTCCTTACAATTCTATCGTCTTATCCAACCAAACTTATTTATAGGTGCCAAGACTAAATAATCTTACGCTCGGTTCCGTCGGCTACAGAACCCGTCCGAGTCCGTATCAAAGACGAAGGACACTGCACGGGATGGGGAAGTCGTCAATGACCACCTCTACCTCAACGCACAGCACACCGGTCCAGTCGGACACGGTACCCTCAGGCTTGTTCGTCAAACTGCCCACGGAGTGTACTCAGTGGACCTTCCCCGACAGAAGGGCGAACACCTCATCGAGGACCGGAATATCTTTACGTAACTGTGAACATGTATTAGTCTAACAAGCGATTTAAAGTTTGACGTGTGACAACTCAAACCCCGTGTGAACCCCGAGAAATAACAGGTTCGACACTAGGACTATCTCTTAAAATTCCACCTATGACCTACCAGACCTCACATACTGACACGGTCTACGACGACGACGACGATTCAGTGAAGTCAGCACAGGTTGAGACCCGCTGGGGTCTCTGTCGTCGGGTGGTCCGAGGGGGCAGGGACCCTAAGAGGTCCGTTCTTGTAACCTCACCCAACGGTAAAAGAAGAGGTCACGAACTTTCACTTCAGTACAGGTTGAGAATCGCTGGGGTAGGTACCCTAAAAGGTCCGTTCTCATGATCTCACCCCACGGTAACGGAAGAGACACGGTCTACGATGAACACAATGTTTATGTCTGGAATTGAGTCCAAGATCTCATAACTATGTCCCCTTTACACCTAAAGACTGTGACTCCAGTCTCCACCCACCCCCCAGAATAAAAGACAACTAGTCTCCCTGGCGCTCCCTCCACTCTCGTCGTCAGTGGCCACGGCGAAACACGTCTTCATCGTTTGTCGTCCACCTGACGCTACAGAGAGAGGACACGGCGCCAGAATAATGATGAGACCAGAGAGACCATCGGCAGTTCTAGTTCTTTTTATTCCTATTACACTTCAAATTTCAAGCTACGTCGTCTATGGAAATGTGGAACCAGTAGTGTCTGTTTCTCTTCCGGCTCTTCGACTTCGTCAGGGACGGGGGGCCACTCATCGGCCTTCGGTGTCGGGCGCCACGTCCCCTCCCCCGCCCGACACAGTGCCCGAACAAAGGGCTGAACAGAGGTCTTAATCCTCTCAGGGAAGACACGAAACAGATTGACAGACGAAGACGGCCACCACAGTGCACCCACCAAGAGTCTTCAGTCTGGGTCTCCCTCGGTACGGAAAGATTATATCGTAGTACGGTCGACCACGAGTGGGGGACCCGATGAGTAAAGTAGGAGTGGTACCGGGACGTCCCATCCCTCCAAGACCCTAACTACCGGGGGCAAGAGTGACCAACTCTTTGAATGACTTATGCCGTCTACTAAGCCCACCTAATTCGTCTCCCCGGTAGGACCACCGCCTTCCGAGTCGTCTCGTCGACCCTCGAGTCTCGGGTCGGTCCCAAGGTGTCCGGTGCAGAAGTGTCATGTTCAGTCGGTCGCGGTGAAGGATACACCCTCAATTGACGCAAAAATAAAAATTTGTGATTGAATGCAAACTGCGTCTGGACGGACCACCCGAATTAAAGACTCGAGACACTTGGGAGAAATCGGATTCACGGTCTAGGTCTGTCCGTCATCATTGAGTCTACTCAGCTCAGCAAACTAACCGAGTGCAAATACACAGAAACGGAGATCCAAACCGACACTTCCTCGACTTTACTTGGGTGCATGCGACGAAACTTGACATAATTTTAAAAATTTTAAGAGTTTTACCGGAAACAGAAACTCTTGTCCCCACCCACCCAGGATTGAACGACTACCGAAGACCACCCTTATCGTACCCCAGGACCGACCCGAGGGAGTAATTGAGGGGATAGAACCCGATACTAGGGAGGGTCCCCTGTCAATTCGGTAAAAAAAAAATTCAGAATTAAAACTTTCATTCTTCTTCATCCGTCAATTTCCTCAGTCTATGACTACCTTTATTTCGGTCAGAGGTGAGGACTCTAAATTTTCAGTGAATCCATTTTATTCGAGGGGTCACTACTTTTACTATCAAACTGCCTCAACTAGTCGGAAGAGTCTTCACCGTCATTTACTTCGACCGAAAAGGAGTCTGAGGAGCCTTACACCGCCGAAAACAGAGACGGTACCGCTCTACACCACGGGGACCTCTTCCCGGGAAGGAAATCTGCCTACCCGCGACTCCGTCTCACGACCCTTCTCGTCCGACCATGGGTGGGAGCCGTCGGGCTCTGCCCCGACACCGCCCCTACGGAGACGGTTCCCGACCTCCGACTCCGAGGGTGTCCTGGACACGGCCCGTGGACACCTTATCATAGTCTGAGACAAAAGATGAATTTCACACACGAACTTCGTACACCGGGAGGAGGAGACACCCCTTTTCTACCCCCAGGAGAGTGACTCCGTCCTCACCCACACCTCCACTTGACGGGACG
The DNA here is from genome assembly GCA_006410555.1 of Capra ibex. Classification (NCBI taxonomy): domain Eukaryota; kingdom Metazoa; phylum Chordata; class Mammalia; order Artiodactyla; family Bovidae; genus Capra; species Capra ibex. The sequence continues at coordinate 51,458,443 of SJYO01052617.1, read as the reverse complement.
GTCGACTGTCTATGGGTGGTTGGTGTACGTGTCCACCCACACACTTTTAAAAAAAAAAGACGTCTGGACTCAAGAGTCCGTGTCTTTTCTTTTCAGGCAGGACACACAAATGACTCATCTCGAGTCCTCACCACGGTCGACAAGTGGTCTACTTGCGTCGACCTTCCTGTCAAATCTACTCTCAAAGGTTCCTCGACTCTTACCTCCACTCACTCACCCACAGTCGGGTCGCTGTCTTCGGGACCCTCGGCTTTCCGGCGACCCTTTGGGTCTCCTGCGAATGTCCCTCCTCGGTCTTTGCCCTGGGGCCCGGGGTCCGTCGTCTCGCCACCGACTCTCCCACCTTGTACGGACGACCGAGTCCGCACACGTCCAGGTTTAGCACCACACTGTCGACGCCAGGGTCGGTCCGGACCGAGGGCCCCCGAGTAGGACGTAGGTGAGGGACGACCGAACGACCGGAACTAGAACACGGAAAAGGTGCGCACCGTTCAACGAAGCCAACACAGGTTGAGACGTTGGTATACCTGGCATCGGACGACTGCCACCAGGACAGGAGCAGTCTGAAACTAATGTATACGTTTCCAAACAAAGACTTAAGACAGGGACGGAGTAGAGTGGACGTGTCAAGGGTTGGGCTCCCGAGGTACGCAAAGCCAGACGGTGTAGAACCACAGTCTCAGCGGTCCCCTTGTCACTTCGAATCGACCTTGAGCCTCCGTTCTAGCGGAAGTCGTCCCCGACACCCAGGGGACACCAACCACCCACAGACGGTCAACCGTCCCGTCAAGCGGAGGTGTGGGGGAGGACGGAGTCACCTCTTCCTGGGAGTAGGAAAGGGGGCTCTCCTCCCGGTGCACGAAGTCCGTGCGTAAAATTCGTCTCTTTTATCACTCGGACTATTCTAACGCGTCCACGGACGTACCCAGGACACCTGCGGAGTCGGCAACCGTTCCGTCATAAGGGCGGTGTCCGGGGCGAGGCCACCAACGGTCGGACGAAAAGGGTCGTGAGAGGGAGTCAAATACCGTTCTCGGGGAAGAGGCCACCAAAATCAGAACCGCGCCACAAGGCCCACCTGGTGTTCCACCGCGGTCTCAGGCCGTTCACTCCCGTCCTCCGGTCCCTGCTAGAGTCGGGCCAAACGTAGCCATAGTAGATTCCCCGGCTCACGGACTCTACGGACCGTCAAGGAGAGGATCCTTAAGACGCCGTACACTCCATCACTTCCCGCACAAAACAAAAAAAAAGACCCTCTTCACGGGAGACCCCGAGACCACCACTGGTCTGGGTCTACCCCGCGGAAGTCGCCGAGGGCCAGAACGGGCGGGAAAGTGGTAGGGTCGAAGTGTCCTTCTCCCGCCCAAATGGCGAACCGAGGGAAACAGGGTCGCGTAACACGTCTCTGGTCGGGGTCGAGGATCCTATGTTCCGGACGGCCGTAAACAGATCTCTTCCGTAGGAAAGTGCGACACCCAGAGTCGGGACCGGAAATGGAGGGTCGGTGAACCCCAGGAGACATTGTTAAGTGTGGTACCACAGGTCCCGACTCAGGTCTCTAAGACACACTCAACCGTACGGGTCCCGGGTGGTGACGGAACGACTCCAGTCGGGTGTCGAACCCACTCGACCAAGACCGACGCGGTCGACTTACTCCTCACCGCACCCGTCCTCCCGACCAGTTGGGGCCTTGCTCAGGGGCCCTCCCGAGTGCCAACGAAAGACGACGGGTGAAGAGACCTCCGGAGACCAGACGACCCACGTCTGACCGGTTCGTCCAAACACAAGTCCTACGTGGGGCTCCGAAGAACGGTACCCGTAGCTCACACCCACACCGGGGGGACGGGGGCGCACGGGGGTGAGACCCGGGACGGGGGGGGGGGGGGTCCACCCGAGTGAGGGACGGTGAGTGTCCCTCCGTCTGGGGAGGGGGTGAGGAGAGGGGATGCCGTGAACTCAAGTGTCAACACTGAGATTAGAAGATCTCCTTGCCGTTTAGGGGGACTGAAGGCCCAGTCCCTCCGGTCCTCGTCGTCGACGTCGGGCCCCTCCCCCCCTGGCACACACCGTGGTCCGTCACGGACGGGGCCTTTCAGGGCCGGACACTCCAGTGACGACTCACGGTGGCTCCCGGGAGGTTTTAGCGAGGTCCACAGGTGGGAGGAGTCGCCGGTCGTACCGACCAAGTTCTGGTCTAGGGAACGGTCCCAGGTACCCTGGCATGACCGGGTGGAACGGTCGAAGAGAAAACAATTTTTTTGATATTTAGTTCCGATCGATTCTACGTTAAATGTCACTTTAAATGGGAAGAACCATAGGTCAAGAGACATAAAACATGACGTCAGGTCTCTTTTCTAAAAGTAGGGGGGGTGGGGTCAAGGGAGAACGTGGGGTCAGGAACCGTCGTCGGTGCCCTCAAAGGTCGTAGAACAGTGAGGGGACCGACTCAAACCTGAGTGACTAAGGGGCTACACGGGACGCCCGGAACCCGGGACTAGAGTGGGACATGACAGGGGGACGAGTCTTAGGTCGGAAGGAGGGTCCTACGGAACTCAATTGAGGAAGTGTAGGAAGTCGAGAGTGGAGTACAGTAAAAAGTCCTTTACAGGGGCGTGGGGTCTAAGTCAGGGTGAAATGTTTGGTCACGACCCGAGACCTTCCGTGAACCCCCACCCACCCCCAAACATTAATTAGTGGCACACCCTATTTCCGACGGAGGGGAGTGGAAATTTGAACTCTGGGGTACGTCCGTCCTTACACACCACAAGTAGTCACATAGGGGATCTCGTCTCTTCCACGAGTTTCAAACAACTTTATTGCTTTCCTTTAGGGTCACTGTCCTTTCCACGAGGGGTCGTAGCTTCTACCTACCGACGTCAAGACCCCTGGAACTGGTCCTGACACTGGAGGACCTCCTCTCTCTTCGGAGTTGATAATTTGTCCCGAGACAGAGGGTCAGGACCTAGAGATTATTCCCTTCCCCACACATGAGACATGAGGGGATCATCAGTTGCGTACAGTGGGTACCTCAAAGTGGAAGTAGGTGGGCCAAGGGGTTCGGTCTTTGGATCCCCAGAGGGGTGGAGTGTGTGGAGTGGGGGTGGGGCGTGGTGGTGACTAGTCTGACGGTCGTCGTGTTCGGACTAGAAGAGTCCTGGGGAAGTGAAGAGACGAGGAGGCAGTGTCTGGAGTCTGCCGGGAGATGGGTCAGAACCTGGGATAGGGTTCTGAATCGGAGAGGACCGGGGTACGGAGGACGTTAGTGTCTTGCGACAAACCCAGCACCCTGGCGTCAGGCAAAGACGGGCGCTCCGAGACAACCTGGACCCTGACGTGGGGGCTGTTCAGGGTGGGGTCGTAGGACTACGTGACCGGGACGAGACGGAAGGAGGTTCCGCGGCGACTCGATCACGGACAGGAAGACACCCATGGCGATGGCGGACGGCGATTTGGTGTTAGGGGCGGGTCGGTCTGAAAGGCAGTCGAAAACAAGTGCCTGTCTTGTTGCAGACCGTGGATCATCCGGGAGTCAATTAAACACAAGAGCTTCCGAGGCTGTAGAGGGACCCTCCAGATCGGGTAGGAGCGGAAGGGTCCGAGGGAGGGGAGGGGGTCCGAGGTCCCAGAGAGGGCACCCTTCAACCCCGGGAGGTTGGTCGAGGAAGAAAGTCGACCCTGGGGAATCAACAAACCCGTCTACTGGACCCGCGAGGGTCCCGTTCTGGTACAAATGTCTCACCTGCGAGTTAGGGTCTTCTCTCACTTAAATCTTGATCACTGGGTCCCTGACCCAGGGAAGCCAGGTCAGGCGTTAGACAGTCAAGTGCGATTCAGTGAGGTCAGCACAGGCTGAGAAACCCTGGGGTACCTGACATCGGGCGGTCCGAGGAGACAGGTACCCTAAGAGGTCCGTTCTTATGACCTCACCCATCGGTAAAGGAAGAGGTCCCCTAGAAGGGTTGGGTCCCTAGCTTGGGTGAAGAGGACACACGGAGTACGTAACCGTCTGCCCAAGAAATGGTGATCGCGGTGGAGATGGGAGACTTTCGCGGTCCTTGTCAGTAGGAACGGAAAGAGTATGGTACTAACGGTTCCGTAAGTCTGTCAGATACATGAACTAAACTACTACACTGGTTTTGGGACCCCTGTGTCAAGTCAAGTCAAGTCACCGAGTCAGCACAGGCTGAGACGCTGGGGTACCTGACGTCGTTCGGTTCGGAGGGACAGGTAGTGGTTGACGGTCTCGAACGAGTTTGAGTACAGGTATCTCAGCCACTACGGTAGGTTGGTAGAGTAGGAGACAGTAGGGGAAGAGGACGGAAGTTAGAAAGGGACGTAGTCCCAGACAAGGTCACTCAGTCAAGAAACGTAGTCTACCGGTTTCATAACTTCAAAGTCGAAGTCATAGTCAGGAAGGTTACTTATAAGTCCTGACTAGAGGAAATCCTACTTGACCAACTTAGAGGAACGACGGGTTCCCTGAGAGTTCTCAGAAGAGGTTGTGGTGTCAAGTTTTTGTAGTTAAGAAGCCCCGAGTCGAAAGAAATATCAGGTTGAGAGTGTAGGTATGTACTGAGGACCTTTTTGGCATCGAAATTGATCTGTCTGGAAACAACCGTTTCATTACAAAGACGAAAAATTATACGATAGATCCAACCTGTATCGAAAAGAAGGTTCCTCGTTCACCCCTGGGTCTCTGACAATTCTCTGTCTAAGTCCTCTGAAGACCCCCGACAAAAGGGAAGAAGGTGGAGAAAGTGGGCCTGAACCCGGTCCTGTTTTCACTTTCACTTCAGGGAACCAGCATAGACTGAGAAAAGCTGGCGTACCTGACATCGGATAGTCCGAGGAGTCAAGTACCTTAAAAGGTCCGTTCTCATGACCTCACCCAAAGGTAAAGGAAGAGGTACCCTAGAAGGGCTGGGTTCCGAGCTTGGGTCCAGAGGGCGTGACGCCAGTCTGTGAAATGGAAGACTCGGCGGTCCTGTTTAAGGTCTGGTTTCTTTACGAAGCCCAAGATCCCTCACTGGGGACCACCGGGGTCCCACTCGGGCCCCGTCCCCGGCGGGACCTTCCCCACCCCACCCGGGCGCGAGGCCCCCGCCCCGGACTAGGAGCCGACCCGCCCCGGCCCGGCCCGCCCGCGCGCAGGGCCCGGCTGGCCGCCCGCCCGCGTGAGCCCGACTCGGTACGGCCGCCGCGCGCACCTCATGTAGCGCGGGACCACCCACCGCACCGACGTGTCGCAGGGCGTGGAGCCCGACGCGAACGTCGGCCACCTGTCGTGGAAGTCCGGGGCGCTACTCTCAATGGTCCTCCACTCAGGCGCTGGGCCTCGGGGTTCAGGGGCGCGGCGGGGAAGGGCGGAGGGTCGGGCGGCGCGAGGCGCGCGGAGGGTGTGGGGTGAGTGGGTGTGAGGGGCGTCGGAGTAGGGCGAAGCGGGAAAGGGGGCACCCAGGAACCGGGTGTCGGGAGGGCAGACCCTTGGAGTGCCCGGGCCTGTTGACCTTTCTACCCTCAATTCGGCCGGTTGCCGTGCCCCCCTTCCCGCGAAGGACGCCCCGCCCCCACCCCCGACTCGCGGGTCCCTCTCCCGTCGCGGCGAGTCCCCAGCCCCGACCCCCACGTAACCATGGACTTGGGCCACTAAGAGCGCGCGGTCGACACCCCCCGCCCCCGCCCTGCCGCCCCGCGAGGGGCCCCAAAGGGAGGAGGACGCCCCTTGGTCTGCGCGAGAGCGAAAGGCCCAGACACGCCGGACCCTCTTCAAACCCGTCTTTGACCGACCTCAGAGGCCCAAGCAGAGGCGCCGTGCGAAGGAGGGGTCGGGGAGGCGGACCCGGGGAGGACCTTCCGCTGTCTCGGTCTCCTCTCCCCACACCTGGACGTCGGAGTACACCTATACGCCCCCTTTCTGTCACGGGGGGTTGTGGGGGTTGGGGAGGAGACATGTCTGTGTGGAAGACTCGGGATCTAAAGACCCCAGACCCGCCGAACCGGTCGGAGAAGGGGGTAGGGGTGTTCAGACGGGAGCGGGGCGAGACGACCGGGAAGGGAGGGTCCAAAGACGTGGGGATCCCCCTTCTCCACGAGGGGATCCGAAGGGGCGGGTCTGGCTCACGTCTTAGAGGGTCGGACCAGTCCAGACCGGGTCGGGTCAAGTCGGGGGCTCCGGTCCGACTCAGTCAAAAGACAGCCCAGTTTCTAAGGCGCCGACCCTTTGGGCTCTACCCCGGGCAAACAAATCTGGACACGCGGTTAGACCCCTGAAACTGGGGGCCGCCCGTCAAAGAGGTGTTAGATGCGCACACCCTGCCCAGGCCCGCCTCGGCCCGGAGCCTCCAGTTCGACCGTCAGTTGACAAGCGGAGAGGGGGTGGTCCTGAAAGAGGACGTCCCAGGACCCCTAGGACTAGGTCACCCCACACGCCCCGTGGACTGGCCCCTCAGATTATTATTGGGGATCGCAACAATAGTGGGTACCCGGGGTCCGTCTACCACGGACGGGAAGGTCTTCGCCCTCACTTGGCCCGGGGGGAACGACGACGATCTGCCCCTCGTCAACCGGTCAAACCGAAGGGGTCGAACGTGGGAAGGGCCAGACGTACGGGGGAGGGTGGGGGACGGACTCGGGACGGACCCCTTCCGGCGACCGAGGGACTCTTACACCAGCGGACCCCTCTTGAGGTCCCTTAGAAGGCGAGGGTCACTTACGTACTTTTCTCCGCCTATACTAAAGTCTCTGTCGACACAACGAACGTCTAACACACACACAGACACACACACACAGACTGGAGTGTAGACGAACAGGGTTTGGGACGCGGGGTCTAGGACGGGACCCCAGAGGGTGACACCGAAAGAGGAAAGGGGACCTCCTTTTCATTCGAGGACGGACCCACCTCTGCTGGAAGTCCACACCCCTCCCCCGACCTACCCTGTCTGTCGACGACAGACCGACAGGACCACCCGGACTCGGACGGGGTGGGGTGAACCAGGGGACCTCTCCACTGTCAGTTCGGTTTCCCTGGTTGAGTGTCAGGGACAGGGAGAGGAGGAGTACAGTCTGGACCGTGAGCTTCCCCGTAGGGGAAGGGGGCCGGAGTGGGGGTGGGAGGAGCTGGACGAGTCCGTCGGGCTCCCGGGACGGACCCTAGGCTCACGGCACCCCGACCTGTCCTGACCTGCCCTTCAGACCGAGACTCACAAATAAAGTCCGCCGAGGGCAAGACAATTCAAGGGGACCACAGACTGGTCCTCAGAGAAGACCTTCAGGGGAAGGAGGACTCGTCGTCAGTGCCGGGTACAGTCACTCGTGGTAGCTAACCCGTGGAGGAGGACAGCTAGTCGAGTCGCGAGTCGTCTGAGGATTGACCCCTCTTCGGAACACGGCATGCACCCCAGTGCACGGTCGACAGGACGGTTCCGGAAGCCCCGAGTCGTGGACTCGTCGACCCTCCCCCGACACGCAACCTTGGGTGTCACGACAGTGAATGTACACTGGCCCCGTCCACAGACATGGAGGGACTCGGAGGGAAGCGAGGAGACGTTCATCGCTTGTTCGACGGGGAACTTTGTACGAGTCACGGATCTCCCAGGGGAGCGTGCACCACCAGGGTCCTTGCGTTTAGTGATGCTTCTGACCGGAACTACAAGTTGTCGCACAGGCTCATGTCACTGCGCACCTCCTACGTCTGTTCCTAGGAGACGACAGTGCTAATCCTTCCTGACTTTCTGTGCACGGTTCCCCCGACGTCGAAGACGGGGCCTCCCGGTTCCCTTCTCACGACCGAACACCATGTCACACACACACACACACACGTGTACACACACGTGTGCATGCACCCGTGGGTGGGGTGTGTGCACACACGTGTGGTTCCTAATTCACCTCGACCCTGGTCCGTCAGTTCTACTTCCTGTCGAGTCCCCTCCCCCACCCGACACGGTCCCTAGACCTTCTCGTCTAGAGGACCACTACTGGTCTGTAGGACTCGTTTCAGTCGGGGTCTTGAAGGAGCTCCTTTGTCCAAGGGGGGGGGTGGCGGGGGCGAGTGAAAGACCCCAGAACCCTCGACGACACCTTCGGGCGACACCCAGTTAGAAAGGTGGGGAGGGACGGTCACCTGGTCTGGGACTCAGGAGTGGGTCTAGCGGACCCGGGGTAGGTGGTCCGAAGACCCCTCCACCGTTCGGGGTCCGACTTCCCCGCGGGGGCGGGTCGACCCAAGGGTCGAGGTCCACCCCTTCGACGACTCTGGGAGGAGTGGAAACGGGTCCACTCTGTCCCACCCCTACCTCGTCTAGGGCCGCAGTTTCTCGATCACTTTCCTGGGGCAGCAGCAAATCACCTATATTTCGTACACCGGTCGCGGCCCGCGAAACATTCAACGGTGTTCGGGGCGAACTGTGCCTCTTCCGGGGGTGGCCGGTCCACAGCGGACCCGTCTCAACCCCTTTCCCGGAACTGTGACGGGGGTCGACACAGAGGGGTTTGGTCGGTGGGACCAAAGGGGGAAGTCGCCGGGGTAGTGGTGGGTAGGGTCTCTCTACCCTCTCGTCTGTGACTCCTGGGCCACGGAAACGCTCCGACCTCCGGGGTCTGCGACGACGCGCCTCCAAGTGACGCGGGACGGCGGCCCGTCCTGGGGGACCGACGAGGGAGAGGGTGGAAACAAGAGGGTGAAGGCGACCGGCCGGTAGCAGGACCCTGCACGTACTCCTTCGTCTCCTCTGTAAGAAGTGAAAAATGTGGATAGAGGTGCACAATTGGGACCCGTCAGGACAAGTATCCGAGGCGTCTCAGAGTGTGTGAGGGTTCCCTCCCAACCTAGGTCTCGATACCCCGAGGGGGTCGAACCCCCGGAAAGAGTCCTCCTTTCTGGAGGACTCGGCAGGGGCGGGGTGGGGCGGCGTCCTAAACTCTCCTCGGTTTCCTACTCCTTCGGGGTAAGTAGGTCGCACTTGGAACTCAGTACTAGTCGTCTGTGAGTGCGACGGGGGTGGTCGGGTCCTCCACCCCCTCGAATTGGGAAAGGTCAGTCCCGGAGTGGGACGTCGAGGGGCGGGAGACCGGAGTGGGGACCCGACCGTGTGAGAAGGAGAGGACCCCAGAGCTCCACTCCCTACGAGTCCTACAACGGGGGAGGGAGGAGGTGGGTTCACGTCTTCGGGGACCCCCGAGTCGACGGTGGAGCCGGAAGGGTCTTCCGGGCAGACAGTGACGACGGGGGTCGACCCCAGGACCCAAGCACGAGACCAAAGAGTAATGTTTCACTGTTTGGTCTTACTCACCTGCAACGAACCTACTATCCCGCTCCGGACTCGGGACTACGCCCCCAGCACCCGACCGACAACCCGTCGAGTCCCTCCACCACCGGTGTCCCCGACCCTTGGACAGGAAAGAGCCGAGGGAGTCGCGTCCTCCCGCACGCTTAGCTGAAGGACCGAAGGACGTCTGTCCTGTAGGAGGGACATTGTGGGCCTCCGCACATCGTGGGCCTCCGCACATCGCCCCTGGACGTCTCAGGCAATCTTCGTCTTGACAACGGACAATCTCCCACCGCCCACTGCCGTCCCACTGCCCCCCTCTTCCGACACGTCCGAAGAGAAGGGAGGGAGGAAGTCGGGGAGGACGGAGGTTGGAATTGGGATTGGGACCCAAAGGGTCCACCGAGTCGTTATTTCTTGGACGGACGGTTACGTCCTCTGAGCCGAAACTAGGGGCCCTGCCCTTCTAGGAGGCCTCTTCCTTTGCCGTTGGGTGAGGTCATAAGAACGGACCCTTTAGGGTACCTGTCTCCTCGGACCGCCCGGTGTCCCCCCAACGTTTCTTAACCTGCGCTGAATCAACTATTTGTCGGGTTTGGGACTAGGATCGAGGAGACGGGGACGGGAGCACGAGGGTCACGACCCTCTTTCAAGACCTTCTCTTGACGATTGTTTTCACGGAGGTTCAAACCTAAAGGGTCCGTACCGGAGGGGCCCGACCCGGTTTCGTCCTCATTTTCTTAACTCCGATCTGCGGGCCGAACCTCTCCGGGGAGCCGGACTCTTAGGGTCCCGGGACGGGTGTCATGCCCCGAACGTTCTCCAGTCCCCCGGGCTCACACAACGCTCCCCACTTTACCCCCTCGTTTGGGTCCCCATCCCTGCCCGACACCAAACCTCTGTGAGTCCACCGTGGTGGGATTCAGCACTAATGAAGGGCCTCCAGGACGACACGGCCTACCCCCGGGTGCCATCTCAGGCACCCAAAAGGACAAACCCTCCTATAACTCCCACTCTAACAGATCCCTTCGACCCTCCTCCAGACTGACAATCGACCAGAGACTAGATACGTTTTCCCAATAGGCCCAAAACAAAACAAAAGTCATCCTAATTGAATATCCCTTCACACGAGAGAATCATTCACATGTGGAGTCGTGCACATACACGTACGCGCACACACACACGCACGCACGCGCGTATACTCTGTGGTGGGGTCCGATGCAGACAGGGACTGGGGGAACTAAGGGAGGGTCTCCGTCCGCGCAGAGCCCGGGCAGGGACGTCGACTCGGAGGGGAGAAGCGCAGACTGTAGTCAATCGGGGGTGTGGGGGACGACGAGGTAGAGGGAGCAAAGAAGGACACAGCGCAGACCTTGTAAGTGGGCTAGGGACCGACAGCGACGGTGACTGAAAAGTGCGGACGTGTCATAAGGTAAAACACCGAGAGCGGGGACAATGTACAGTCTAGAGAACAACCAGTCTTAAACCCAACGAAGGCCGTGAACTGAGAATGACGTCACAATCCGACGCCACTTGTCGACAGTCCCCCGTCGCCCCTGTGTTCGGAAGGAAAGACGGTCCCCTTCCTCTTCCCAACGGCCGAGCTCCGCAAACGTGTGACGTGTCACCAGACGTTGAACACTTCCCCCAGGACCCGAGATCGTCTCCCTGAAGTCCGGACGCTCCCCCACCGGTCCTGTTTCGCACAATAAATGTAGGTGGAGAGACAGTCCTCTGCGAGACATATAACCACGAGACGATTCGCTCAGACTTCCTTTCCAACGCGACGGCATTTGTGGAACTCCTTCAGACACCTGTGACGAGCCACGAAGGATCTGAACTTGTCCTATGTCGGGGCGGTCAGTAAAGAACCGCGTGAAGACTAAGTGACCCAGGTCCCACCTCGACCTCTACCACGTAAGACGTAGAGTCTTCTCCAGTCACGACGCCACGACCACTTGAGGTGAAACTTGTCGTTCCGAGACTTGGGGACATAAAAGAACCCGAGGTTTTAGTGACGTCTACCACTGACGTCGGTACTTTAATTTTCTACGAAGGAGGAACCTTCTTTTCGATACTGGTTCGATCTATCGTATAATTTTTCGTCTCTGTAATGAAACGGTTGTTTCAGGTAGATCAGTTTCGATACCAAAAAGGTCACCAGTTCATACCTACACTCTCAACCTAATACTTCTTTCGACTCGGGGCTTCTTGACTACGAAAACTTGACACCACAACCTTTTCTGAGGACTCTCAGGGAACCTGTCGTTCCTCTAGGTTGGTCAGGTAGGATTTCCTCTAGTCAGGACTTATAAGTAACCTTCCTGACTACGACTTCGACTTTGAGGTTAGGAAACCGGTGGACTACGTTCCTTGACTGAGTAAAGTTTTCTGGGACTACGACCCTTTCTAACTCCCGTCCTCCTCTTCCCCTGCTGTCTCCTACTCTATCAACCTACCGTAGTCGCTGAGTTACCTGTACTCAAACTCGTTTGAGGCTCTCAACCACTATCTGTCCCTCAGTACTACACGACGTCAGGTATCCCAGCGTTTTTCAACCTGTGCTGACTCGCTGACTTGACTCGACTTTGAGGATAGACAGGAACTGGAAAAAGGGGTACCGGGCCCCGGTGTCCCGGAGGTCACTCGTTCGCCGAACGGGACCCCCGAACACGACCCCCGACCGTCACAGTCAACGGTTAGCGTAGGTTAAGAAGCCGCTGGGGCACCTGACATCGGGCGGTCCGAGAAGACAGGTACCTTAAGAGGTCCGTTCTTATGACCTCACACATCTGTAAAGGAGGAGACCCCCTAGAAGGACTGGGACTCTAGCTCGGGACCAGAGGACGTGACGTCCGCCCAAGAAAAGTCAGACTCGGTGGTCCCCCCGCCGTCCCCGCCGAGGAAGGGTGCTAGAGGGGTCCGGTCGGAGGACCGAGGCACGTACCCTGTTCCGATCACCAGGCCCGAGTCCCCAGGGGCGGGGACGGTGGGGTCCTCCTGAAGGTGTCCCCCTACGTACACAAGTCCAGATGACCCGGAAGGGTTGACGGACCTCCTCCTCCTGAGCGGGAGGTACGGCGACTCAGCCCTCCCACCGTCCCGTCCGGGGACCGTCCCAGACACTGTGTTAATGCGGTCCACCTCCGCTCTCGGTGCGAAACAGTGTCGGTGGATAGGGTGTAGGTTCACCCGGCAGGGGGGACAGGTGAAGGCCCGACAGGGGTAGTGAAACCGGTAAACAGGCACTCCGAGCCCTCGGACAGCCAGGTTCGCTGGTCGTCTCGTCCACGGGGGAGAGGGGACACTCCGAGGCGGGGAAGGACGGTTCTACTGGAGTCTGACGTCCGGAGTCGGAGGTCCACACGCGTGGGAGGTCGGACTCTGAACAGAGGAGGAGTCTGACCTTCCTAGGGCCATAGAGGGGGTTAGACGAGTAGAGGGGCGGCGCTGTCGGGTCTGACCTCGCGACCTCTAAGGGTCGACCCTCACTGAGTCCCCGGGCACACGTCGTCCCGCTCCGACAGCCGAGTCCTCGGACTAATCTCGGTCCAGGTCGGGACCCCGGTAGATGACAGGTAGACCGACTCAGTCTTCTGACCTCCCGTTCCTCATCCCCTAAGACCCGGAGGACCGGCTGTCGTCGGGGGAAACATCCTGGGCCACCACGAACCGTCCGGACTCTACCGTAGAAGAGGGAAAGTCCTAAGACCCGAACCGACGGTGGGAACCGTAGACCCCCAGTGACAGGGAAAGCCCCACGCCATCTTCCCTGGAGGCGTCCGCGTAGAGGACTGTAGAGGGTGAGGGGGGAGTGCCTCAACCGGAGACCAATCCTTCCTAGGGTTGAGGATTTCGTTCCGAGCCTCCCCCGTATGCGGTCCTGCAGACGGGCTCCGGGGACGAGCCGAAGACTCTGTGGGACGGGTCCGGGATGGAGGAGTCCTCCGGAACCTACGAGGTCAGCACACCTGCAGGGAGAGGAACAGAAGGAGCCAGTATGGTTCGTAGTGGGTATCTGCAGTCCCAGACCCCTGTTAAGGACGAACAGAGAACTCACTGAGTCTCGTAGGTAATCCGTCCCAGACCAGGAATGGAAGTAGGTCCACACGTACGGGGTCTACCCCCCGGTCGGAACTCGGTGTAGAGGACGGAGAACAGAGTCCAGGAGACGGGGGAGGGTGTGGACTCGAGGTAGAGGGGGGTTGAGGACCACGGGCTCCCGTCCCGTGAAATATGTCTCGCCCTCGTAGCCAGGACCCTCCTCCCGTTACCTGCATGTCGAGTCAGTGCCGAAGACGTCGGGGCGACTCGAACCCCGGGAAGGGACCCTGGGTCGCGACTGGGGACCGGAGAGGGAGGAGTCAGCGACGACAAGGACCCCGACCACCGGCAGTAGCCGGACCCGGACTTGGAGCAGGAGGAACGCCGGATGGACCAGACGCACACGCCGACGGCCGCCCTGCTGCGCCGCGTCTGGTTCGCGGGGGCGAGGACGACGCAGTGGACCTGCCGGCACCACCGGCGCGAGTAGACGACCACTCACAGACAGACGCGACCCGGCCCGCCCCCGCGCCTCCACCCTCCGCCTGCGTCGCCTGCTTTTCGTCGGGACCGGCAGACCCAGAGAAACTGGGTCGGGGAACTGGTACTGTCGGGAAGGAGTGGAAGGTGGAGGTCGGGATGGGGTAGTATTGTCTGGGGTCCACCGAGTCAGACGGGTACACTAGCACGGACTCGAGGCCCTTGGACCCACCCTCTCGGACAGAGACCCCACGTACGACAGGCGAAAGAGGGGTTCGCCACCCTTAGTCTACAGGGCCCACCAATACCCTTCGAGGGATCGTAGGGTCCGGCGGTGGGAACCACACTCGGAGAGGTCGGGTCGTCCCTCAAGGGACCCGTCAACTGGCCACCGTCGAGGCGAGAGACGTAGGGTAGGGGAGGGTCGATGGCGGGACCTAGACGCTAGTCTCAGACTGAGGTCGGGTCTAGTTAAGGTGGAAGATGTCCTAGTCACCGAGAATCACGGGAGTCGGTCCAGAAGAGACGAGGTTATCACTCTTAGAGATTGAAGCACAGTCTCAGTTCGATGACGAGTTCTTCACTGGGGTGTGTGTGCCCGGAACAAAAGAGTACTCAACATAAAAGCACAAAAGAAAGAAAAAAAAAAATTAAAAGTAAGTAAATAAACCGACGTGATCCAAAATCAACTCCGTACGCCCCAGACCGAGGGACTGGTCCCTAGTTTGGACCCGGAGGACGTAACCCTCGTGCCTCAGAATCGATGATCTGGTGGTCCCTTCAGGCTCCTCAACAAAAAGGAACAAAAACATAGATGTTTCTAAAAGGTTTTTCGGAGTCCGGACGGACTTTGTGACCCTCTACCAGGACGACCTAAACTGGATGACAGAGGTCTACCCCCTCCGTCTACCCCAGGTCACTCGGACCCGGCACTCCTATGGACCCCGAGTAGGGGACGTCGAGTGTCGCGGGGTCCCGACAGAAGAGGGGCAATCTAGTGCAAGTGGCAGACAGGACGGACGGCATACCCCGACGTCCAACCGCCCTAGACCCCACTCGCGTCACCTTCAGGTGTCAAGGTCAGCGACCTCAGTTCGAGTCTAGTCTCGGTCCACCCTCACTCAACTCCGTCTCCCCGTTCCTTCCCTCAGTTACTCTCGTCCTCCTCCTCCCTAGGTCTCACTCCGACCCCCCTACTCCTCCCTCGTCAAAGTTACTCGAGTCTACGGCCCGACCACGGCAATTCCCCCAAGTTTCGACCCACTTGTCAAGACCCACTTACGTTTCTCATAACTAAATGTGTGACCAAGTGGTTTCACATCGACTGTACCCGCATACGACGGACGCAGTCTGGGTGCTTCGTCTGCCCTTGTAACAAAGTTTTACGTGTAAAGTCTGGTGTGACTATTGTCACCCACGTCGCAGCTGGCGGGGGGAGTGGGAGGTCCACTAAGACAGGACGCCCGGTACCTGGTAAAGGACTCTGTGTGACTTAAGCCCCAGTTCCCACGGGACCTTCCTCCTAAGGCATTGTCGGAAGGTCTCCTAAGGAAGCGTCCAGGACAGGGAAAGTTTCTTTTTCCTATTCACATTTGTGTACATCGAAGTGGGGATGGGGGTTTTGGTCACAAAACCTACTTTTGAGCTCCGACAAGCTACTAAGAAGTCTCCTGGGGGTCACGACACTCAGTATATTTTATGTTAGTTACTGTCTTCGTTCTAAGCTCTACTAAACGAGTCCGACCTTACAACCTGGTTTTGGTTGGTCTACTTTAAAGTGCCTCTACCTAAACCTCAAGACGAAAACCAATTTTGTTTTGTTTTCAGTCATCTCGCGATCTCCTTCCTCCTCGTGGACCCGAAGCGTCCCCAGGAACCCCTCTTTAGGTCCCCACAAACACCTGGTGTCCTAGCCACCGCCCCTCCCTCCTGGGTTCGAGCCTCGACCTCCCTGGCGGACCCGAACCCTCGCAGTGAGTCTCGTGACGGGCTGGTCTACTCGACTTGGTCTACACCTGGTCCCAGACCTCCTGTGCGAACTGACCTTCTCACTATTCCTCCCACTAGGCCTCGGGGTAAGTCTACAGGTCGTCCAGTAGAACATCTCAACCTCCGAAGAAGGTCCGACTGGGGCTCCTGTCCGTCTTTAGTCACCCACACACCAAATTCCTCCATCTGAAGGTGAGGTGTATTCTTCCCCCCGAAAGACCTAGGGACCACAAGGTCATCACGTCTTAGGCGGACGACTGCGCCCCCTGTACCCAAGCTAGGGACTAGGCCCCTCTAGGGTGGACGACG
Organism: Capra ibex; assembly: GCA_006410555.1. Classification (NCBI taxonomy): domain Eukaryota; kingdom Metazoa; phylum Chordata; class Mammalia; order Artiodactyla; family Bovidae; genus Capra; species Capra ibex. The sequence continues at coordinate 51,442,358 of SJYO01052617.1, read as the reverse complement.
TCCCGTCGATACGGACACACGGTGGCCTTTCTGTCCGGGCGTGTAGTGTGGCTTCTCATCCTGAAAGATCTTAGGTCTTGAAAAGTCATCCTACCCGTTGTGTCCTCTCACCCCTTTCCTATCTCTTGCCTCCCCCTCTGGGGTTGTGATTCTCCTAAAGCCTCTCCGTCCACACTAAAGTGCTCTGAAGTCGCCAGGGGTTCGGGTGCACACAGTCGGGACCCCTCGGGCTTTCTATGCCCAAGGACTCGGGGAGGGGCTGAATAACGGTCGTAGTCTTAGGGACCCCGGGTCGGTCGTTTTAGAAGGTGGGAAGCCTCGGGGCCCTGATCTCTTGCCCTCACAAAAGGGAACCCGATTTACTTTGCACGGTCCAGTCCGGTCCCGGGCGACCGGGTCTCGGAAGGGGAGTAGCGGACCGGTTGTGTGAACGGTCTTCGAATCTGGTGGGGGAGAGGGGATGGGGTCCTTTCTCAGGGAGTCGACTTCAGTTTGTGGGCGAGATTACCTACGAATCTCGGAGAACATAGTATTAATGGTTCCGGATCACTACGACCCTTTCTGACTCCCGTCCTCTTCTCCCGCCGTCTCCTACTCTACCAACCTACCGTGGTGGCTGAGTTACCTGTACTCAGACTCGTTTGAGGCCCACTATCACTTCCTGCCCCTTCGGACCGCACGACGTCAGGTGCCCCAGCGTTTTTCAGTCTGTACTGAACCGCCGACTTGTTGTTGCTGTCATCTTCGTTGGCTCTACGGGAAGCCCTCCACTTGTCGGTTCGACAAAAGTAAGTTTGTTACCCTATAATAAGTCGCGAGTTTCTTTTTACTCGATAGTTCGGTGCTTTCCTGTGTCTCCTTCGAATTTACGTATACTTATCCGGTGAATGACATACTAAGGTTGGTATACTGCAAAACCTTTTCCGTTTTGATACCTTTGCCACTTGTGTACTTACCAACGGTCCCAAAGCCCTACGCCCTCCTAATGTTCTATCTCGTGTTTCCTAAAATTCCCGGCACCTTGATGAGACACACTATGATATTACCGTTTGTGCACAGGAATATGAAAACAAGTCTGGATTCTGAGATGTCGGGGTCCTCACTGGGTTTGCTTTTGACACCTGAAACCCACTATCGCGGAACAGGAGAATCCAAGTAGTCAACATTGTCAGCACGGTAAGACCACCCCCGACACCTACCACCCCCTCAAACACACTCACTCCCCGGTCTGGTGCCCCTGAATGTATATGAAAGGTGAGTACAAGTAGCACGCCAATTTTGCCGTGATTTTTTATCACAGGACTTTTTTTGGTAGAGGAGGCCCATAGTGGAGATTGAAACCCCAGAGTGGGTGTCGCGACGTCACCCGCGCCCAAAGATACCTTTGTCGCTCCGGTTGCTGCCCCACATAGTCGACGAGATGCGGGACCTGTTGCGGTTGGTGTGGAAGAGGCCCTAGCTACACGACCATTCCAGGGCGGGCCCGTCGGTCCGTGCCGGGCTTTCCAGTCGGACCAGGGGTGTCTGCGGGGCCAGTCTAGGCCGGTCGAGCTGAGGTTCCCCCAACCTGCGGGGCACCCCGACGGTGAACCAGGGCGGTCCTCGTCTGTCCGGTAAAGACAAGGGGTCCGTCCCCACCCTCACTCCTGGTTTCCTCTTTCCGTCTACCCCGGACCCCTACCCACCTTACCGGCACCCTAGTTTAGGATGGGTGGAAATCCTCTGGACACGGGTTCTCCAAGAACTTACACCTTTTAGTCGGGGCGGGGGCGGGGGGCTCTGTGTGTGTGTGTGTGTGACAAAAAATAAACAAATAAATAAATGCGACCCAGAAACGACGACGTGCCCGAAAGGAGGTCGACGTCACTCACCCAAAGAGAGAGCACCACAGAAGAGAAGAACGTCTCGTACCTGAGGTCCCGGGTGCCCGAAGTAAGTCATCGATGTCGAGGGCCCGGGACCTCCCAGTCGAGTCATCGACACTCGAATGAGTGTTGATGAGACCTCGTCTCGTTGGGTGTGAGGCCGAATGAACGGGACGTCGTGCACCCTAGAAGGGCTGGGTCCCTAGTTTGGGTACAGGGGTCGGAGCCGTCCGCCGAGACAACGGTGACTCGGTGGTCCCTTCGAGGAGGGTGTCACAAAAGACACAAGTGAGAGTCGCGACTCATGTCTCGCAACACCCAACCCGGATCCTCTACAGTTCCCCTTTTGAAGTTTTGGTTCACGTCTCGGAGGTTTCGGTCGTGCCACACGAGGTCCGAGACCAAAGGTCCGCGGTACCGAGGTCGACCCCCCGAGTCCCACTTCCTGTACGGTCTCCTCTTCACCCTAAAAATCGCGTTCCGTCTCCAGGTGAACCACTCGGAGACCCGTTCCTCCGTCCCAGAAGACTTTTGTGTCGGGAACCGGGGGGCACGAACAGTGCAAGTACGTGGTCCAGAAAGGTCGACTAAAGGGTCGCCGGGGTCACAGGGTCCTCGGTGCGAGGTCCCGTCAAAAGTCTTTGCGGTCAACGACATACAGGTGGGACCCGGTCCAGGGGTCGTCTCCCCACTGGAGTCGGTTACCGGCTAACACAGGCCGTCGGAGTCGGTGTGTTAGGCCGGGACTGGCCTCACACACCTGAAGTAGGACCACGACGACCTTCTCCTAAGACCTCCTCCCTGAGCTGGGGTAACGTTGGGGGGGGAGGGAATTCGAGGAGATTCCGGAATTAGGGGGTCGGGAGGGTCCTGTTCGAGGGAATTTCTCTGTCGACACGACCAGGAGCCCACCCCACCGGCCCACGACCGACGGGACGGAAACCGGAGTCTATTTCAGGAAGACCCTTCGATTCCCGGTATCCGGTCTGGGCCCCGGGGTGAGAGGACGCTCAAGTAGGCAAGGGGGGTGACACAGACGACCCTGGGTAGGGACCCCTGGTCCTTGATCGACAGACCTGGGACCGGACCCCGTCGACATTGCCGTCGTCCCACCTCTTCGACCCCCTGGGCTGCGTCCTACTGGTCGTGTCCCCCCGCATCCGTGCGGGACCGGACCCCGCCCCGAATGAGGGACCCTGGGGGTGGGAGTGAAGACGGCTCCACACCTTTCCCGAGGTGGGTGGGCCCGTCTTCTTGAGTGGGAGGTGTCCTCTTGGAGACCCCTTCGGGGCCTCGGCACGGGAAGTGACCGACTGGACAATGGTAACATTCTTACCGGACACCGAGGGGGTCCCTGGCTCCTTCTTTCAGGGGCTCGGTAGGACTACCCTTTTGAGTTTAAGAAGAACAGAAATAGTGGGTCCCTACTCGACCCTGGCCCTGGAGGTCCGACCCGGGGAACGGGGTACGGCTCTCACGGGTCCCGGTTCCCATGACGGACCTCTTCCTCCGGGACACGACCCGAAGGTCCCGACCAAAACTGGAACCCCACCCGAGGGTCCAGGGTTCCGAGGCCCCTCTGTCGTCTAGAATCGTCCGGGGGTCTAGACTCCCCACTTCCGGTTTATAGTCTACTCACTACCGACTACTCTACTACGGACGCTTTTACGGACCAATAGATGTTTCTTGAGAGGTTTACAACCACCCCCTCGATACGATTACTACGATAATAATATTAATGATATTATTATACATAATGACAATAATAGAGCCTTCTCACCTTCGAAACTAACCTCCAACCCCCGCCCCATGAGTCCTCTGTCCAGTCCGTTGAGTCTGGACCCGGTCTCGTTCCACCCGGGACGGTCCGAGAGGAAGGACCTGGTCCTCGGGGTCCACACGTGGGAGGGTCGGACCCCTCGGGACACGGTGCCGACCGTCGTCCCAGGACTCAGTCGACGTGTGTGACTAAACCCCCCAGTCTTTCCCAGTGAACCCTACGGAACCCACCTAGGAAAGAGACCTAGGTCACTGGGGTAGACCTGGAGTGGGTCCCGTGGACCGTGCGGAGATTGGGTAACGACGAGTCAACGAGTCAACACAGACTGAGAAACACTGGGACACCTGACGTCGGGCGGTCCGAGGAGACAGGTACCCTAAGAAGTCCGTTCTTATGACCTCACCCCACTGTACGGGAGGAGGTCCCCTAGAAGGACTGGGTCTCTAATTTGGGAGTAGAGGGCCCATAGGACGTATCGTGAAGAATGGTAGTCCCTTCGGGTGACCCCAGAGTCGAATTTTGGTACCGGGCCCTGAGGTGGGGAGACCCTCGAGCCGACCCAACCCAAACTCGACCGTCGGCCGGACACCCGTAGGGACACCCACTTCCTTGACCCGTGTCCCTCCACGACACCGACGGGGTCTCACCCCTCGACCGTGTAAAGTCTTGGGTCATGACCTCGGGTCCCCAGACCGGAGTCGGGAAGGGGAGGTCCGAGACTCTGCGCCCGGGACGGGGATCAGACGGATCTGAGACGGGGAAGTGGAGGAAGGAGAGACTCTTCCTCGAAGGAGGGCCAGTCTCTAAAAGGTTGAACTCGAACGTAGTCTTAGGGGACCTCCCGAACTGTCTGGGTCCACCGCCCGGGAGGGGGGAGGGGTCCGAGAGGCGACTCTTAGACGTAACTCTTAAACAAGAGTCGACTACTACGCTCCGGCGACCAGGTTCCCGGCGTCGACCTCTTACGGACGAGGTAGGAGACCCTATTGTCGAAGGAGGTGGACGATCGAACGGGGACTAAAGCGGGGTTGAACCCCTCGACTCGGTCGGGAGAACTAGGCTTCTCACAGAGAACGGACACCCTCGTCGTCCCGGTAGAGACTCACAGGGTGGAGGGACAGAGGGAAGCCCCTCGAGACACGACTTAGAGATTCCTGACCCCCGTCTTACCCCTTCCCCGTCGACATTCACCCAGTCGCGACATTAAAATTAAAAAAAGACAAAACAAACCAAAGGATACCCTTCTGTAGTCCTCCTTTTCTTCCGAACCGTCTACAAACGACCGAACATACACACACACGGAACAACAAAAAAAAAAAGGTTCCTCCTTAAATTCTTCATCCCTTCACTTTGTAAAATCTCGATGCCTTCCCCTTTCTTCACTAGAATGTCCTTTTCAAATGTCTCGTAAAAATTGTCGGAACACCAGATTTCACTCAATCCGAAGTGTCTCCTTATACCTTTGCAGTGCGTCTCGCCCGAAACGAGGGTCGCAATTGCAAATACTTCCGACGAAAACCTAGGCACCGACGTCTCGTGAACAGGCACTGGAGTGCCTTGACCTTTCCTCACGCCTAGGCCACTCCCAGTCGACGACCTAAATGATTGCGCACACGGGTCACAGAGACGTGAAACCGTAGAACATCGGCAATTGGTCGAACATTCCTGGTCCTCGTTCGGTCTTTTCCCTTATTCGACGACTGTGACCTTTTTTTGTTTTACGTTGTTTCCGCCGGTAAGAGAAAACACCTTGGTCCTTGAGGGTCGTGTCGTGTCTACACTTTCCGGGACCTCAACGACAGTTCGGGGAGATTGAGCGTCTTCATCGCAAACGACGGTCCTCACCCCAGATTAGCAGAGCGGCACCTCGAGAGTGGGACCCTTCAAAGATTTGTAAAGAAGGCCCAGGAAAACAAAACGAACAACAAACATAAAAACCGGCGTGGCGTTTCGAACGTCCTAGAATCACGGGGTTGGTCCCTAACTTGGGTACGGGAGCCGTCACTTTCACGTCCCGGGACTGGTGACCTGGAGGTCCCTTAAGGGCGAGACCCAGTAAAAAAAGAAGGAACGTCTGGACCCCTCAACTTCCGACGGACCTGTTAATCGTGTGTGAGGGGCAAAGGTCGGTCAACACGAACAACCACTTTACACTGTCAAAGTCTCGTTGGTCCGGGAAGGAGGGGAGAACGGCTGTGGGTCCGAGTCTCGTCCTAACCCCCCTTCCACGAAGCTTAAGAACCCGAGACAGAGTCCTGGGATGTAGACCCGACAACTCTTCGTAGAAAGGTCAGGAACACCAGGAACAAACGTTCGGGTCCTGTCAGCGGCGGCAGCTAGAAGGAGAGATGAAGACTCGTCTCTCTACGAAGGAAGTTCCAGACGAGGTAAGGTGTGTCCCGTCTGCACCCCTCGGTCCTCCCACCACTCGTGTCTCTTCCGTGGCCAAAGGAGGAGGGCAGTGCACGCACAGGGCCGTCGTAGCCTAGACGGACATAGTAAAGTTTCAGGGTAACAAGACTTGAGCCCAGGTCCTGCGACACTCGACAGCGAGCGAGATGTTGTTTCGGAAAGAGAACACTCTGCGACTCTTTCGGATAACACCCTTGGTTTCCAGTCCATCGTTGCCTCCCTAAGAAACCAAATTTGCAAGATAAGGAGTGGGAGTTGTTCTTAAGTAGCAGGTTTTACAAATTTGAACCTTCTCTTAGAAGTTCCTTCTTTTTACCGAAGAGAACAAACAAAGGCGTAGACCCAGACAGAAGGATCCTTCCGTGACCCAGAGCCTCCGGCCCAGGACCAATCTTGATCTAGCCCGGACACGGGGACTACCTCCCTGGGAGCCCGACCCACCCATCCCCCTGCGAGACGGTAGGTAAGAGGTGGACCTGGTGTCGGAGTACTGAAGTCCTGACCACCACGGACACCTCCGGAGTAAGTTCCGGTTCAAGAAGGGGAGGTCAGACTTAGTCTGCCACATGGGGGAGACCGAAGGAGGGGCGGTTCCAGTCTGAGAGTTCGGGGTGGGGAGGTGTCCACAGACCTTGGTGGGTCTTCTACTTCCACCTGGACCTCGTCGTGGAGCGGGCGGACCCACTCTAGAAACGGCGGGCCCCGCTAATGGAGGTCTGCGACTTCAAGAATGTCGTCTACCGCCCGTCGTAGTAACAGGTCTACCGTCCCCACGGGCACACCTGCCTCCAGTGACTCCTTGACTGGCTTGACCGGCTGGTCTGGTCGAAACACCTCATGATGTCCACTCCCCGGGCCCCCTCCCCGGTCGGGTCGAGGGAAGTCGTCTCAGTCGTAGAACCCAAGGTCGTCCCTTCACGGGGGCCTTGTAGAGTGATTCGGTAACAGACTTTAGTCTCCTGTGCTCTCGAACACCTCCGTCCCTCACGTCGGTTGAATGTGAGTCCGTGACTCGGGGGGTCTCCCCGTCACTGCTCGGTTCTAGAGTCGGACGTGGACCGGTGGGTGGGTCGCGTGTCGTCCCTCGAGAAGGCCCTGGTCGTAGGAGTCCCGACTCACTTCACGTCAACCAAATGTCCAAGGAGAGGAGCCTAACTCCCCGGTCCCGAAGAACATGGACGTCTGGGTCGGGGTCCCCTCACTCCCCAGTCCCTCTACCGTCGGGGAAACCGTCGTGTCTCGGAACGGGCTACCGTTGACGAAGCGTTCGAGTCTCTACGGGGGGTCGGAGTCTCTACGGGTTTTCGCCTCACTATCCCTGACGTCCCGTGGTGGGGTGGAAACGGTATAGTCCATACGTCTGAGTGAGGACGCAGTAGTCTGGAAACCCCAAAGCAAATGTAGAGGGGACGGAGGGGTAGTGGGTTTGGGGTAGGGTCCACTTCCGCCACCTGTGTCCGGTCGACTGGCCCCTAGCCGACGGGAGGTAGGTGTGCCTCCCAGACCACTTCCAGTGAGACCCTTGTTGGTTCTTTCCTCCGCCGTCAGGTCTAAACCCCCCGAGGGTCGCCTTCCCACTGCGTGTGAGTGCCGCATGTGGAGGAACACGTGAGTCCCGTCTCGCGGACCGAGTCTCCCCCGCGCCCCCTACGTCCTTAGGACCCTCGTTCGTAGACAGGAAACCTACGGGGAGTGGGAGGGGTCAAAGAACGGAGACGAAGTTCGGTGGCCGTTTCCAGTGTCAGAGGTGGTGTTGCAACGTGTTAAATGAGACTTAAGTAAAGGCGAAAGACTCTTTCGGGGTGACGTCCGACTCGATTATGACTGGGTCTCTTGTACGGGGACCACCGGAGACCTGGAGGGGTTGGACCCGAGAGGCAAGGGACCCCATTCTCTACCTGTCCGGGACTGGTCTCCTTCGAGTCCTCCGGGGTCGAGACCTGTCACGAGACGCAGGGAGGGGGCGGACGGGCAGGTCGGGGGCGGGAGGGTCTGCGGCGGGTCTAAAAAGAAAGGAACATAAAAAAACGAGCACAGGGTTCATTGGTCTTCCTTTGATGACTGAGATTCCTGATCGACACTGGACACTGGGTTTTGTCACCGTAGCCTAATCAGGGTACTGTACTCCCTGTCAGCGACAGGTTCGGAGGCTTTGGAAAAATAGTACCCTCCACCACAGACAAAGCCGGGACGGCGAGAGGGACCTACCTGGATCGGGTCCTGCACGCTCGTGGCGTGACGGACACACGAGCCGGTACAGGCTGAGAAACGGTGGGGTACCGGCCGTCGGGCGGTCCGAGGAGAGAGGCACCTGAAAGCGCCCGTTCTTAGGACCTCATCCCACGGTAAAGGAAGAGGTCCCTGAGAAGGGCTGGGTCTCTAGCTTGGGCCCAGAGGACGAACAGTCCGTCTGAGAAATGGTGACGTGGTGGTCCCGTCGGGTTTTCCTTGGTCCGAGGGAACCCTTTTGCAGACTAAGGTCCAAACCCATCCCTGACATGGGCTACTCAGACCTGGTTTGAGAGGACGGTCTTTCATGTTAACTCTGGTTTTTTCAGGTCTTCCCTGAGTGAGTCCGAGAAAGTAGAGGACGCCCATCCAAGAAATAGTGACTCCGTGGACCCTTCGGAACATATGACTTCCCGAATTGAACCCGTAAAACTCTTAATAGAACGCCTTTATTTAGTCTTGTATTCGTAGTTTTCCCGAATGAAAAAGTCTACTAAAATATTTTTGACCCCCATTCCACCACTGGCGGCGTGCCGTAGATAGAGTCACTCCCACTACCTCTCCCAGAGGACCTTGGGGCACGGGTCTAAGGAGGGGAGCGAGTCCCGACGAAGAGCCACCCGTGGACACCGAGGCCTCGCGACGACTGCAAGACGGGGAAGGGGAGTAGACGGCAAACAAGGGAGGAGAGCTTACTCGGCGGGACCGTGTTTTCGGAGCAAAATAAGAAGTACTCGAGTGGTCGGGGTCCAGGGCCCAGAGGAACCCTGGTTGGAGGGGTGGAAACGAAAGACCTACCACGACCTCGGGTCGACTCGTTTCAGAAGAATCATGAAAATATGTTCCGGGCCGATGCACAATCTCCGCTTATTTTCGGGGTTCTGACGAGAGGTCTCCGAAGGTTTCTCACATTCCCTCGACCGCGTAGGTGCGGCCTACACCCTCCTCGGCACCGGCGCCCCCGGGAGCACCGAGGACCCTCTCGGCTCAAGAACCAATCTTTGAGTAGGGGTACAGTCGTCGGTCGAGGAGACCCCTTCGCGTAGGCGGAGTGTCTCGACAAAGGTCCTTTGAATATTGCGCTCCTCCGCCCCTACGGCTCGTCTGACTTTGTATTAGAATCTCGAAGTACTAGCTCCTCGAAGCTGAGCCAGGATGGAGCTAAAGGACGGTTACACGGCTCATCCCCTCTCTTCCCATTGTTCTTCGGAAATCCACACTTTACCCTTTCGGTCCTAAAACTCCCCGAGGTTCACCGACCGGGACAGAGAACGTCCTTCCGAGCCTCTCAGACCTTAAGGACCCGGTCGGAGAAAAGGGGGACCGGAACCAAAAGGTCAGACATCTTACCCTAAGGTCGCGAGTTACCCGGGCTCCAAGAAAAATAGATAAGTCAAAAACCGACGTGACCCAGAAGGAACGACCCGAACCTGAAAGAGAGTAACACTTCTTGCCCTCGCCGAGAAGCAACGCCGCGGTAGCAATTTCTACGTCCGGAGAAGCCTCAAAGAACCTAGGCACCGTACCTAGGCAGTCTTAGGACAGACTGTGACACACACGGAAGATCTTCGTAGCCCTTGGCCCCAGGTTTATGAACGGAGGGTCTTCCGACGGTTCTCTACCAAATCTGGACGGAGACAGGCACCGCACCGGCGACCAGTGCTCGCCGACAACCTTGTGTCCGACACTCCCCGAAGGGACCGCCAGATCACCGAGCCTGAGACGTGAAAACGACGTCCCCCACGTCCAAGTTAGGGACCAACTCCTTCTAGAGCGTACCGGGTGTCGGTTTTTTTTCATTTGCTTTCCCACCCATGTACAGACACATATTTACTTAATGAAATGACATGTGGTCTTTGATAGTGTAGTAACATTTAGTCGATGTGAGGGTATTTTTCATTTTTAATTTAATTTTTTATTCTATTTTCTATATATAACATGTTGTACTCCTCATATCGGTTATAAAATATCATTGATATCTACCTCATATTGGAAATTTTTAACACTCAGTATATAACATGGGACCTCAACCCTTCTTCAAGGATTAGCGACCTAGCCCTTCTAAGGGGACCACTCCCCTATCCCGATGGGTGAGGTCATAAAACCCCGAAGGGAACACCGAATCGACCATTTCTTAGGCAGACGTTACACCCTCTGGACCCAAGTTAGGGACCCAACCTTTCTAGGGGACCTCTTCCCTTGTTCGATGGGTGAGGTCATAAGACCGGACCTCTTAAGGTACCTGACTTATCAGGTACCCTAGCGTTTCTCAGTCTATGTTGACTCGTTGAAGGTTTTTTTATATATATATATATCATGTGGACATTGAATGTATTATAACATATCGTTGATATGAAGTCAAGACTTTTTTTCTTTTTCATTTACTTTCCTCTTTAAGCAAAGGAGCCAACATAGCCCGTGTGTATCCATCGCTGTCTCTCATCAGTCACGCATCCACCAGGGTACAGGTAGTGACGTCTTTCAAGATCCTCTGTCACGACCAAGTCTGTGAGTCGACCCCCTCCCTCCCATTGAGGAAACAGATTCGTGTCCGACCCTACGTCGGGGGCCTTGGGGTTCCCGACAGGTGGTACGTGAGACTGAAGAACGACAGACCCCGTCCTGACCGGGGGTCCGAGTAGTCGAATCGACGACCGACACCCGTCAAACAGGAAGCTTGTCAGGTCGCCCGGTTCCCAGGGCCCAATCGTCGAGAAGGGACTGGCGGGGAGGGCGAGACAAGTCCACCGAGAGGATGGAGGACGACAAGCAGAACCTGGACCAGGAGAAGGAGGAACGGACGGACCCAGACCGGTTCGCGAGGTCCACGGAGGACCGGAGCACTCATCGGACGGAGACTCAGACCCCCTTCTCGACCGGTTCGCACCCCTCACTGCCACGGCGGCAGGTCTCCCTACTCCCGGACCCCCTGGTCCCCGTACACCCGTCGTCCCCGTCGGACTGTGGCGGAGGGAAGGGGGAAGAGTCGTGGGCCGGGCCCCGCCCCACCCCCGCCGTCGGTGGCAGGACGGCAGACCTGTGGTTCGGTCCCCGTCCGAAAGGGGGGAGGGTCGGGGACGGAGGACCCGGACTGACAGGGCGTCGACTCGGCAATCTCGGTGAGTCGAGCGCGGGAACCGACGATAGAGAAGGGGACCCCTGGACACGCGTCCCAGGTATAGGGACACGGTCGTCAGTCGCCCTGCCACAGTTCCGACCCCGACGGGAGCCCCGGTGGCTCCCTCAGACCTCCTGGTCCCCTTGTTCCAGCATCGGGTCTCCTTCCCGGGGTTTCCGACCCCCCGACCCCCCGCCCGTCGGTGGTGTCCCGGGGGTGGACGGCCGGAGACAGCCCTGGGGTGACCGCCGATGAAGAGGAGATCCTGCGAGACAACGCCCCACGACCGGGACGAGGAGTCGACCTACAGGGACCGACGACTGCGACGGCGCCGACACCACTCGACCCCCGGCACCCCCACGACCCACCAGGCGGGTCCACCAGAAGCCAGACCACCACACAGCACACGGTGGGTCGCAGGGGTCCCGTCCCGGTCGAAGACCAGAGTCAGGGATTGGTTCTTAGGCTCTCCGACCCTTGATTTCCCCGAACCGAGTAGGGAAAACTACCCCTGTGTCCGGGACCCTTTCCTTCTCCGAACGGGGCCCCAGTGCTCCGTAAACCCCCGTCTAGGTTCTATTCTCCGGACGGACTAAGAACTGGGTGGACGGTGCCGGATACGCCGGCCCGTGCCCCTTGGTCCACGGAGGAGACCCACACTTCTCGACTCGGGTTGACCACCCCGACCCGTCCCGAACTTGGGGTAAGACCTTCGAACCCGAAGCCGCGCGCGAGGGTCCGGGAGGAGGGGTCGTAGGTCTTTCGTCTTCCACCGGAGGACCGCGTCTTCCAACGCGAACCTGAGTGTGTCTGACAGGCTAAGTGTCACCACACACAAAGGTCGACACCATGGAACTTTACAATTTCCGCGTGTGTGTTCCACAGTCCTCACACCCGCCCGGCGATCGATCCGTCCAGGCGAACCAGAGGCCACCTGGTTTGTGAGGTCTCCTCGACACACGTGCCGCAAGTCAGTAAGTCGTAAACCGATGCACCAAGAGCCCCCGTGCCCACGGACCTCTACGTCCTTGGTCTTCTTGCCCTACAAAGGAGACTTCAAAGTCGAGTGTCCGTCTAGTAGTGTCGGGGTACACCTAGCTGTGTCGTCACCATGTCCGACACACAGAGACACACACACACACTGTCTCCCCGTCTAAATGTCCCTAAAGTCTCTTGGGGAATCGATTGGATTCCCGGTGTCTCGTTTGGACACTGGACGTGGGTAAGACGGGAAAGCTAGACCCTCCTTCTTTTCCCTCCCCCGAGTGTGTCCTTGGGGAGATGGGTTTGCGTACGGAACAGGTCATTGCCCCCGACCGATCACTGGGACCGGAACCGGCCATCCGGAGGTGCTACGGGGGTCTTACGTACCTGGGACCACGACGAACAGACTCATCGAGACCCGTCTCGAACAGGTCTTTCCCGTCCTCCACCCGGAGAGGACGGAACAGGGAGTAGGGGTGTAGTGTGTCACAGGTGAAACCTGACGCCTCCCTCGGGACCCGTCCTCCTCGGATGCAGGGGTCCCGACCCCGGGGAGGTCCATGTCCCTTCTCGTCTCATCCTCCCGGGTTCACTTTCAGCGAGTCAGCACAGACTGAGAAACGTTGGGGCACCTGACATCGGGCGGTCCGACAAGACAGGTACCCTAAGAGGTCCGGTCTTATGACCTCACCCAACGGTAAGGAAAGAGGTCCCCGAGAAGGGTTGGGTCCCTGACTTAGGTCCAGAGGGCGTAACGTCCGCCTAAGAAATGGTAGATTCGGTGGCCCTCCCGGGTCCAGTACTAGTTTACGTAGGACTGCAGTAGACCTCAATCCGCCCGACTTGTCTCAGGTCCCTCCCACCGACGACCGGCTCCGGTGTGCGTGTCGACGGACCGTCTCTCGGCGAAGAGACCCCTGTTCTCACCCGTGTCCCTTCGTGCGTGTGCCGCCCGGGAGGGGGCCCACGGAGGTCGGCCGGTGGCGCCCGCGGGGAAGCCCTCGGCCGAGGAAGGGTCGTCCCAGAGGAGGGAGAGTGGTCCGAAGACACAAGTGCCGCTGGTCTCCGCTGAGGTCGAGGTCGGTTCCCGGGGGGTCCGCCGGTCCCTCGACGTCTCTTTCCGGTAGAGGGATTAAGCTAATTAGTCCGGGAACACACTCTCTCCGGCTCCCACTCCGTCACTTACCCGGAAACTACCCCGACGTCGAGGACGACGTACAATTATCCTTCACCCCGTCTTCCTCGGTCCGGGAGGCTCCGACAACACCCCTCGAAAACACACCGGTGACGGGGACGGGCGGGTCGGACAAAAAGACCCCGACGAGAACAAAAACAAAAACTCTCGACACCCCGTCTCACGGTTGTGACCGGAGTAGGGGAGGGAGGGGACAGGGGGGTCTTTCCCAGAGGTCCTTCCTCGTGACGGGGGGTTCTTGCACGGTTCCCCAAAGGGACCACTAGGTCACCGACTCTGTGACTCGAGGACCACGTCCCCTGGACCCAAGCCAGGGACCAGTCCTTTGATCTTGGGTGTGCGGCGTTGATTCGCAAGGGTTCGGGGTCGATTTCTAGGGCGTTAGGCGTTGGCTCTGGGGCGTGTCAGTTTACTTATAAAAAATATTTCTTGCACTACTCCTCAGTCTACCCTCGGTCCCAGCTCGGGACAGACGAGCTGGTGGGGCGACATGTCAGGCCTCACACTCCGTCCCCACTCCCCGTCTCTCCTCTCTGTCGTGGGTTCCTCTTCCTCGCCCCTCTTCACCGGAGACCCTCTCCGACCTCCCAGTGGGTCCACGAGACCGGTGGCTCGTGAGGGGGAGGGCCGTCCCCGGGGTCCTCGCAAGGGTTCCAAGGGGTCCGTAAAGGAGGACATCCTACCCGTCTCCTCGTCGTGGGAGGCGCTTCCGAACAACTACTCCCGCTCTACCAACCACCTGGGGACCCTCCGCACACCAGTCACAGGCAGCCGAACAACGACAACAAGTCAGTGAGTCAGCACAGGCTGAGAAACGGTGGGACACCTGACGTCGTGCGGTCCGGAGGGACTGGGAGTGGTAGAGGGTCTCAAACGGGTTCAAGTACAGGTAACTCAGTCACTACGATAGGCTGGTAGGGTGGGAGACGACGGGAGAAGAGGAAAACGGAAGTTGGGAAGGGTGACCAGGTAACCAAAGGACGTGTAAATAAGGGAAAGACCCTCCCAGTGCCCCACTGGACTCTTCACCCCTCGGGGGGAGATGGGTCACGGGCGACGCTGGGGGTCCGGTCTGAACACCTCACGGACCGAGTCTCCCACCGCAGGAACGTCGGCGGAGAAGGTCCAGGGCCTGGAAGGCAGTGAGCCGGGGCACCCGAGAACCACCAGGGGATCGGTCCCGCCCGGCCCGTCGTCCCAGACCCAAGGGGCTACACCGGTGCCGTCAGACCTCGGGAACAAGGGAGAGTCGGGACACGAGCAGGACTGGAGGGTAGAATAGTGCTGTTCTGGACCTGGGTTTTCGAGTCTCTACCTGAATTGTGGAGGCATTGAGAAATCCTTCTCTAAGACCCCGCCCGAAGAATCTACCTGTGGTGGGTCTCGTCCTCACCCGAACCATTGTCGTTCTGTTTTTTATTTTGTCTCTACCCATTTGTTCCGATACCACGTATCTTGAGAGGTTTTACACAGGGTAGTGTGGGGGAACGGAGTGGGCCCAGGGAGGGTCCTCTCCGTAAGTTTTTAGTGTCCATTGCCGTGCCTCACGTACGACAGACAGACGGGCAGTGAAAAGACTCATGCGACGCACCTAACTAAGTAATCCATTTCTCGTAGAGAGAGGACACACTAACTACTTCTGCGACTCTGGGTCCGATTCGGGAACAGAGATTTCAATTCTCTCGGTCCGTCCCCGTTTCGGTCCTGGGTCCCTTCGACCGGCAACTGCCAAGAACGGGTCGGCTCAGACTCGGCGCCCCAGGGGCACCGACTTGAGGATCCCCACACACTGAAAGGAGGTGGGGAGGGTAAAGAGGGACAGAGTCCCGTGGTCGCTGAAGACGCGCCGGGGTCTGTGGAAGTAGGACTTGTAGTGTCTCCCGGTCCAGGCGGGGCCATTCCTAGAGTCAACGACAACAGTCTTGGCGGACCCTACGAGTCAGGCCCGGGCGCCAGTCGGTCTGACACGGGGACTCTTTTTCATTTTCGCAATCAGCGAGTCAGCACAGGCTGAGAAACCCTGGGGCACCGGTCATCGGGAGGTCTGAGGAGACAGGTACCCTAAGAGGTCCGTCCTTATGACCTTACCCATCGGTAAGGGAAGAGGCCCCGTAGAAGGGATGGCTCCCCAGAGGGTATAACGTCCGCTAAGAAACGGCAGACTCGGTCCCTCCGGGGTCTGCACGGGATCAAAGGGAAAGTCGGGACATCAGTGGGTCTCGGCGGGATAGTACCAGGAAGTCCTGGTCGGCTTGGTCACCCGGTCCAGAATCTTCGACGGAGGAAGCCCTCGAGCCCCCGCCCGGACCGGTGCCTCCTACCTACTCGCGTCCAGTACACACTCGAGGACGGACTGAGGTCACAGAAACGGAACGTCTCCACTGGGCTATGATGGACATGACGTCAGTCTCGCGTTCGTCGGGGAAGGTCGTCCATGCCGTGGGGGCTAGGTCGGGAGTGGGACGGGGGTCACGGAGGTACACCAGTCGGTGTCGTGACTGGACATTCCACCTCCACGGACCGACAAGAAACGAAGAGACCCCAGGAGACATCCCCCGAGACCCAGTCGAGGTAATGGGACCCACGACCAAAGGTACGCCTCCAACACGAATTCAGACCCCGCCCGGGGTCTAACATGTAAAGAGTGTTCGAGGGGCTGGTCCGACAGGGTCGTCCTGTGAAGCTCATCGTCCTTCGTCCACCTGCCCTTCCGACTCCCGACTCCCCTTCTGGACGGTCGTCCTTCCCGGCAGGGGCTAGTCCCTGCACTGACGTCGACGTCTGCTAGCCCCCCGATGTCCCCTTCTCCGTCGTCCCCTCATTTGGAGTGCGCCCCGACGCCAGAGAGGGCCGTGTCCGGGACTGGCAGAAGGTCGCGAGCGACTGGAGGTACGTCTAGGTCCACCGTCCTGACGACGTCAAGCGGCACGGGGCGAAGGGGTGGCGTCTCCACTCCGTCGGCCGGGACGGGAACCCCGGGCCCGGCCCCTCTCTTTCACACAGGGAAGGGACACGTCAGATCGGGGAACGACACCGAAATTTCCGGAGAGACGGCTTCGACGGCAGACGCCCAAATAGGGGTTGGGAGGGGCGGTGGGCGCGAGTGAGAGCAGGCGGAGAGGGACGAAGTCTTTCTAGACGAACCTTAGGTCGAGGACGACTTGAGTAGGCTCAGGCCGGAGGTGGTCGACTGGCGGAACAACCTGACGGCCCCCGACGTGTTCCACGCCCCACCGGGACCCCCCGTCGACCTCCCGCCACTCCCCGTGAGGTCGTCCGGTGTAACAGGGTCCCTCTTCGGTCGTCTCCGACCCTCTCACTAACGGACTGAGTCCCTTACCCCACCTTGTCACGGACCGAAGATCTAAGAGATGTCATCGACTCTAACCCTCTTCGTCTCTTTCCATGTCCCACTCCCATGTCTCTCAACCTAGACAAAGCCCCGTGGGACTCGATGTACTCCTTCCGACAAGGGATCACGTGTCTGGGGGTCGGTAGACCAGTTGGGTAGGTCAAGGACTCAACGTTCACCTGTGGGGTAAGAGTAACGGTCCCAGTAGAGATCCTTGGACGTCATAGTCTGTAGGTACGTCCCTCGTGCGACCCACGTACACTCGGGGAGGAGAGGAGGTTTCGTCCTTCGGTCACATACAACTGTTCGGGTGTAGGGTGCACCTAAAGTTCGCTTGTCAGTACTATTACTAGTGCCGACGTTAAATGACTCAAGGACAGAAGGTGGAACAAGACACGTGACATATAGACTACATAGTAAATCAGGAGTGACAATTTGACACTTTATGGACTATAAATACTCTTTATAATATCTATCGTTAAACACACACTTATATCTACCTACCTACCTATCTATCTACCTGTCTACATATATATAGAAAAATAGATATTTCATCGAATGGCTTCTAAGGTCTCGACAGCTCAGTTCCAGAACCCAAAGGTTGGGGCCGTCGGACTGAACTCTCGACTCTTGTCCCCCACCGGGGTCGTGGGAAGGAAGGAGGGGGTGGAGGTGTGGGGTAGGGAGTCGCTCACGAGTGTCGACATGGGAGCCTAGACGGGACGAGGTAGGTGAAGACAGGAGGGACGTCGGGGGCGGAACCAGGTTCGTGGTGGGACGAGGGGACCCACTGTCGACACCGGAGGATTGACCAGGGGTGAAAGAGGGTGGGCGAATGGAAAATAGGTGCCGTCGGTCTCGTCGGAAAACTTTTGGCTTAACCTAGTGTCGGAAGGCAGGGGTTTGGGTGGGTACGGAAGGGTAGTGGAACGCAATGTAAGTTCGAGGAGGAACGGACGGGACGCTCCAGGTCGTACTGGACCGCGGCAGAGAGTACAGGAGTCGGCTGGAGAGGGAGGACGGACTTGTGCGGCTCGGACCGGGGAAACGGACTCTCTGACGTCCGAGGGAGGCGAAGGGACGACAGGACCGGAGTCTAATTTACAGGAGACGGGAGACCGAGGGGGTGGGCGTTCGAGCAGTAGACAGGACAAGGTTCGGGTCGCGTGTCAGTAAAAGTCGTTTACGTACCTCTCTCTTGGTTCTTCACGGGACAGTACAGCCCCAGGGCTTGCACCCGGGAAGTACCCACATGTGACACGGACCCTAGCCCCTCCCCTCCGCTAGGGCCCAGGTCCGACCCTCTCTCCCCGAAGGTCTCTGGTCGAACATGGGGCCGTCACGGCGAGCGGGGGACGTCGACGCACAGGGAGAAGGAGGAGGTCCTGATGGACCTGCGGGAGCGGCCGTAGACGATGCTGCCGGAGCTCCCGGACGACATGGAGCCGGAGAAGAGGGAGGACCGACGGGACCGGAAAAGGTAGTACTAGACGGACCCCGGCCCCCGAACCTTCGTGACACGGTGGTCCACCCGAGGGACCCCTTCCCCCGCCCTCCGAGACGAGGGGTCGACTCGACTCTTGACTATTGGACCCGACCTCTTCCCGTCGTCCCCCTGACCCGTAAGTCGGGGTTGTCCGACCGACCTAAAGACGACGTCGTAGGGACTTTCAGGTCCGTCCTAGGGTCTTCCTCCAAACTCCCCCGGTCTCGTCCCGGTCCCTTCTACTCCCGTAGTACGGTGTCGGACCGGAGGAATCGAACAGGGGAGAAGGAGACGTCCTGAAACGCCCCACTACGACGACGACCCTCCCCACGGGGTCTTATGACCTTCCTTGTCTAACATCGTGACTATGGTCCCGTGGATGTCAGAGCACCTCCTCTGTCTGTTCTATCGTTAGGTCACAGAGATCTCATTAGTCTTTTTCTCCGTCCCATCCCCCCTAGTCACACGTCCACCAGTCGTCCCACCCGACGGACCTCCTCCACCGACACGTCTCCCCTTGCCTCGTCTCATTATACATATTCCGCCCCGACTTCTGGTATGAAAGTCTCTTGGAGTTCCTCTGTGGACGTCGGTCTGCCCCTCAGGACCCTCCTCTCTGACCCTTCGTCCGACCCTGGGGTGACGGACCGCGGGGAGGGGGCGGGGAGTGCCGACATAGGACGGACAGTAGGATCCCTGTCCCTGATACTGCTGTAGCTGCTGCTGCTGGGGAAGTTGGGGGTCCGGGCCGCGTAGCGGTGGGTGTTGGGCGGAGCCCCCGTCGAAGTGTCGAAGACGTCGATGTCGTCGCCGGACCCGTCGGTCCCGTCGGACGTGGGTCGGGTCTGGTAGAGGTTGCGGGGGCAGAGTCTCATGTACATGCCGCCCCGAGGGCCCCGGAGGGAAGTTGTACGGCCCGACCCCGCCGCCGCGAAAAGGACCGGAACCCCCTCGACCTAGACGTCCGTCCCCGTACAAACCCCGGTCCCCCGGTCCCGCCCCCTCCTTCCGTAGGCTTCGGTCGACCCGGGGACCGACGTCGACCCTACGAACTCACGTCCCGGGGGGTGCTGGGGTTCTCGTAGACGAGCTCCTTCTCGGCGACTTCCACAGTCCAGGAAACGGAGTGCGGACGTCCCGTCCAGTTTCCGGACTCTTCGGTGCAGAAGGGACCGGGGTAGTGGGCGAGAGACGACGAAGAGAGAGGGGAGACAGACAACAGACTAAGGTAGGGGGAATACGTGTGGGGGCCCTGGGAGGACGTCTTCAGGCCCGTGTGTGGACACAGGGGCGGGACTCGCGGGGAGTGGGGAGAGCCGGGGCATCCTTGGTTCGGCGTGACAAGCCGCCCTTGGGTGCTATGCTCTTGCACGGTGAGTAGCCTTCTCCGAGGGGAGGTGGGTGCCATTCGACCCGAGGGGTCCGTTTGTTTGGGACGACCCCTCCCCCCGTGCCAATTTCTCTTTTGGACCCCTGGGTCACTTAGGGAAGATGTCTCCATCTTTTATTGCTTTGCCAGAACAGTAACCTATTCGTAATTTCGTCTGACGACCCTGCAGGGAGTTTCAGGTCTCCAATTCTGAGGCTGGAGGATGACGTCTCCCACGTCCAAGCTAGGGACCACCCCCGTGATTCTAGGACTACGGCGCACCACGTCGGTTCTTTTTTTTTCTTTCGTTTGTTTTTAGTCGGACCGTGAATATTCTTTCTTCCCCCAGCAAGAACTCGGTCCACAGACAGGCCCTTCCTCGGCAGCGGAAGTGACCCGACCCGCTCCGCAAAGTGGGCGGGGTAGGACCATCAAACCTTCTTCGGTAAGTCTACCGCTTGGACCTCGGGACCGTGGGGTTCTTGTGCTCTGGGTACTGCATCTGAACCGAAACTCTTGGTCGAGTCCCACAGGTCGCTCACGAGAACCACTTTTCGTGTCGCGACCTGGGCCCTTTCTCTCGGCCCCTGGGTCGGGAGAAGTCCTTCACCTATTAGGCGTCTCCCCTCTGAGTCTTTCGACGACATTATTCACGGCATGCCACGCTACCCGGGATCTCCCTCCTCGACAAGAAACTCCGGACTCTTCCGCTGGAAAGGCGGAATGGCACCTCGTGACCCAGAGGGGGTCCCCGCGAGCTCAAACGAGGGGATCTCCTGCGAACCGGTACAGAGTTCCGTAGAAACCCGAAGGGGGGTACCGAATCCACCGTCTCTAGGGTGGACGGTTCCGTCCCCTGTAGTCTCTGTGTCCAAGTTAGGGACAAGTTAGGGACCCAGCCCTTCTAAGGGGACCTCTTCCTTTACCGATGGGTGAGGTCATAAGAACGGACCTCTTAAGGTACTTGTCTTCGCACCGCCCAATGTCAGATACCCCAGGGTTTCTAAGTCTGTACTGACTCGCTGACTGTGAAAGTGAAATGTGAATTTCCGTAGAAACCAACAGTGTGGACCACCCCCCACAACCGACGAGGGTCGGAGATCGCCCACCTCCGGTCCCCGCGACGACCCGTGTCCGGTCGGGGGACGTGTGTCCTGCTAGCCGGGGTTCACAGGCGTCACAGGACGAGTTCGGCTGGGAGGCCGAGAGGAACGGGCCGCGGTGGAACGACGACAAAACGGGTCTCGCGGAGGGGCGACAGGAAATCTCTGGCACGAGCTGGGCGACAGGTCCGGATGAAGGTCTCAACCGTGGAAATTTAGGGTTCGACCGAAGAGACATTTGGTCTTCTTCGGAGAGCCGAGGACGAAGAAGGGCGGTCGACGACACCGGGGTCCTTAAGTCTAACTAAAAGTATAATTAGAGTCATGTTGTATTAATCCTCTTTAGACTACGACACTGTGTCCTTAATGAGTTCCAGGCACGTTACGGTTGACATTTACTTAAAGTCTAACGAAAGACAAAACTTTCTAGGTCCGGTGAGAGGGACAGAAGTCGTCTCTATTAGTCTTTTGACTGGAATAAACGGTCCGAGTTCCCGTCTTATTTGGAAGGGGGTCCTTTCTGACTTCCGTTTTCTTCTCCTCTGTCTCCTACTCTACCAATCTGTCGTAGTGGTTGAGTTACCTCTGCTTAAACTCGTTTCAAGTCCTCTACCAATTCAGATCCCTAGGGCCGCACGACGTCAGGTATCCCAGTTTTTCTCGCCCTGATCCACAGGGACCCTCTCGTCTTGACCCTGAGTTAGTTACAATTCCTCAATTCCTCAGAGCCCGGGGGTGGCGGGCGGGTCGACCTTCGGAAACAGACCGAGACCACACTCACCAAGTCTGGACTTGGGGACCCCGGTCTCCTGTCAGTCCCAGGACACCTAGTAACGAGGAGTCTCAGGCGTCTGGTCGTCGTGGACCTTGAACAATCTGTACGTCTGAGAGTCCAGCATACAAACTACCCTCTACGCTATTGTATTCTTCGGTGTAGGAATTGATCGATCGATTGTAGACGATGCTTGTGAGTTTGAAACAAAGAGACTGAACCGACGTGACCTTTCTTGAATAATATTTTTATAATCTCCGCCGTGAAAATTTTTCGAATTGAATAAATAAGTAAGTGAATGCCGGTGCGACCCGGACGTGACGACCCACGTCTGAGAGGAGATCAACGTCGCCGCCCCCTCCCCCCGATAAGAAGTAACGCCACACACCCGGAGAGTAACGCCACCGAAGAGAATGACACCTCGTGGTAGGGATCCCGCGTGTCCGAATCAACGAGGCACCGTACTCTCTAGTTTGGGGACAAGGGAGGTAACCGACCACCTAAGAATTAGTGGCCTGGGGGTCCCTTCAGGGTTTTCCGAAATAAAATACACATAAAATAGAGTAATTTTTTTATGACCACCCATGCCGGACCCGTAGACCTACAAAAATCTTGGGAGGGGTTGGGGTGGGGACGTCACAGAGATTGTGTGTCGGTCCAAACTCTTCGGGACCCAATCCCTAGAAGGCCGAAATATAGTTAGGTAGGAAAAATACATTCTCTACTCAGGAGAATCCAGGTAACACGTCTACCCCTCTGACTCCGACCTCGTTAACCTCTTGGAGGAGGTTCCAGTGTCCTACTCACTCCACGTGCCGACCCTAAACTTGGACCGACAACCTCAGTCACCCGAGGAATCGCGTGCCGACGTAATCCCTCCGACCAGCCCACACGTAGAACTCAAACCCTTCGTCTACAGGACTACCGGGGTCCCAGCCTTCGTAGTCGTCTGTACTTCGGACGGGTCCGGTGGGATGACAGGAGGTTATTGGCGGTGTTCCGGAACTACAACTTTGAGTCACGGGTCGACGGCACCGGCCGGGTCGTGGGCGTCTTCTCGACCACGAAGACGACCGTACCACAGGTCACACTGCCCGCTGCACACTGAGACAGGACTGACGGAGGAAGGGAGAGAGGGTGTCATGAGCGGGTCGTACGCCCGGTGGATGGACAGGCACCGTCTACTTGTGGACGCCGTGATGCCCTTACTCAAAGGTCCGATTGTACGAAAGGTCTCAAGGACGGACGTACGAGGCAAAACCAAAAATTGATTCCGTTTGCGCTCACACAAAGACATTGTCTTTGGTTTCCGTATATGTCTCTGCTGTCCTAGCCTTCCGAGACCGACCACGGTCCCTCACTGACCTCTAAGTCCCTCTCAGTCGGGCCCCAACCGACTGTAAGGACCCGTCTGTTCGGGGCACTCGACCTGGTCGGGAGAGGGAGGTGACTGAGGGAGAGGTGTGGCCTTTGCGGGGGTCCACGAACCGGCAGGGATTCAATCCTCGGACGGAGTCAAGCGGGGACTGAGGGGCGGAGTGGTCCACCCCTTCCCGTCACTGCTCCCGGACCCAGTCCGAACTCCCTGGGAAACGACCCTGAGACGGAGGACGTCTGTGTCGACCCTCGGGTCCACTGGTAAGAGCCCCAGCGGAGAGAGGAGGACCGACGAGTCTACCCATGGTAAATGGGTGTCCATTTCCGTCCACCCGCCTAGTCCTCTAGGAAAAATTCCACTGTAGGGACTACTCTGGTCTGTGACAGGTTGAGTCGGAGGGCCCGGGGTCACCTGAGAAGGGCCCGGTACCTCCCTTCCGGAACCGTCCAAGACGGACACTCCGGTCCTCGAGGTCCCGGAGCGTCGGACCACCCGAAGGTCCGCCGCCACCACCTGGACAGAAGAGGCGTTGGAAGACAGTGGAGTGGAGGTAAGGTCTTAGAGGTGACACTCAAACGAGTACCGCCATTCCCGCCAGAGTCCATAAGTGTCTGTGAAACTTTTTCGCTGAGAGAAAGAACGGTCACATTCTAAGAACTAATAGGTTTCTTAACTTTGAATAGGGTGTTCGGTCAAAAATGTCGTCTACACCCCGACTAGGGAGAGTGGACTAAACAGCTTGTTTTGTCTCCGGTCACTCTGTGGGACAGGGATCTACGACCAACCACCCCTATACACAAGTAGGGTGGACCTGCCTGGGTAGAACTCTCTTATTTCAGAGACCCTCCCTTCAGACTTGTACTCGTCAGACCAGGGCCTCTGACCGACGCACCGGTGTAGTCGAGAGAGATTTAGACAGAGGTTCATCCAGGATTTCCAAAATCGTTTTACCACAGGACTACGTGTCTGCCCGTAGAAGGGATGGAGAGGGAGGTAGGACAGGGGTAGGGGTTGGCCACGGACGACCCACTCCCTCCTCGGACCCCTGGTCCTCCTTCACTACTGGGTGGTGGGAGAGGCGACTCCTAGGTTGCAATCGCAGAAACCACGAAGGTTGGAGGACGACTGTTTGTCGCGTTCCGGGCCCTCCGGGTGTAGGAGGGTGTGGCTTCGTCCCCGTACCCCATCGCACCGACACCTGGCCCCGTGGCGAACATCAGTTTTCCGACTTGTCGTCTCACCAAAAATCCGGGTCGGTTCGGAGGGATTGGCGTCCCGATGGCCCGGCGGCCCTGAGAGACAGAGGGAGTAAGGGGACATGTATGTACATGGCACTGGGGTGGAAGCGCTCCGGTACAGCGTACCACCACGTACAGTTCCACCACGAAGAATTGTAGGGAGCAACCGGTGATCTCAACAAAAAGTACGTACATTTGATTTGATCTTAGGGAACCCACCAAGGACCTCCTCGGTCCACCCGTGTGGAGACGAATTATGGCCACGCGGGAGCGGACCCCTTCTTTATTTGGTGACCATGATTTTACGTGCGACACAGGTTGAAGGACCCGAAGCCCTTACTACTTCCATTGACTACCGTGGACGACCGACCCAATATGAGCCCCTCCCCTAGTCTCGCCCAAAGCCACAACTCCTAAATTTCTGTCCCGACAACTTTCTTTTGTTTTGTCTTTTGATTTATTTCTCTCTGTCCCGGAGTGGAGCGACGAGAAGCCTTAGTTTCAGTCCGGAGGAAAGACGGACTCAGAGGTTTCGAGGGGAACCTCCACTGACGAAAATCCCAACGACTATTGTTCACCGTAAATAACTCATTGGCGGTTTCACGGTCCTTGACAGGGTTCATTAAAACATTTATTTCTTCGGCCTCTACATCTCTCTTTCCTGAACCACGTCAGCCACGTGCACAGCCTCGGTCCTCACGCATTGAGTCGGGTCCGCCCGGGGGGACCCGTCACTGTGCCCGAACGTCGCCCCAGTGTCCCGCCCGGGGGGGAGGGTCGAACCACCGTCCAGGAACGACGTAGGAGAAGGCTTTGAGGGACGTGCCCGACGGACGGACGGACGCGGGCCCGAGGGCGCTGTGTGCCTCGGGAAGTCAGGAAGGAACGTCGTAGAGTACAGGCCGTTTGTGGGCTCGGTCGGACCCTCCCGTGGGGCGGACTCCGACAAATACGACTAAGGAGACCTCGTCGACTGCCTCAACACATGGGAACACCTTTATTCCCTACCATGCCGACGAAGCCTATTCTCGTAAGTCAAGTCAAGTCAGCGAGTCAACACAGGTTGAGAAACGTTGGGGTACTTAGCGTCGTGCGGTCCGGAGGGACAGGTAGTGGTTGAGGACCTCAAGTGGGTTTGAGTACAGGTAGCTCAGCCACTACGGTAGGTCGGTAGAGTAGGAGACAACAGGGGAAGAGGAGGACGGGGGTTAGGGAGGGTCGTAGTCTCAGAAAAGGTTACTCAGTTGAGAAGCGTACTCCACCGGGTTCATAACTTCAAAGTCGAAGTCGTAGTCAGGAAGGTTTCTTGTGGGTGCCGACTAGAGGAAATCCTACCTGACCAACCTAGAGGAAGGTCAGGTTCCCTGAGAGTTCTCAGAAGAGGTTGTGGTGTCAAGTTTTCATAGTCAAGAAGCCACGAGTCGAAAGAAGTGTCAGGTTGAGAGTGTAGGTACTATGGACTGGTGGCCTATTGTCATACCTCCAAGAAATTTTTTTAAATTTTTAATTATTTAAGATAATTTATTTATCTTAACGGGATACTAAGTCGTCAAGGTGAAGGGTTTTCTTAACTTTCTTACCAGAGTTATGGACACGGGGGTACAAATATCGTGTCAATCAATGTTATCCTTTTTCACCTTCGTTGGAATCGCAGGTGATTATCGACGCGGCACAGGTGTCACCCTACAATGTGTCAGAAATTTTTCCTTCCTTTCGGACTGTGGACGACGTCGTACTTACTTGGGTCTCTTGTAAGACGGTTCACTTTATTCAGTGTTTTCTCCCTTTTGGCACTAGGGTGAAGACGGCGACGATTCAGCGAAGTCAGAGTGGAAAGACACGCTGGAGTACCCGGTATCGGGCGGTCCGAGGAGACAGGTGCCCTAGGAGGTCCGTTCTGATGGCCTCATCCAACGGTACGGGAGGTCTCCTAGAAGGGTTGGGTCCCTAGCTTGGTCGTAGAGAAACAGAGGACGCAACCGTCTACCCAAGAAATGGTGATCGTGGCGGACCCTTCGGGGTACTAAGGTGAAGATGTTCCATGAATTTCATCAGTTTTAGTATCTGTGTCTTTCAGTTTTAGTTTCTGTGTCTTTAAAGACACGAACGGTCCTTAAGCCCCTCTCCCCTCATCCCGGAATGACAAATTGCCCTTATCTCAAAACTAAACGTTTTACTTTTCTCGAGACCCTATCTACCGCCACTACCAACATATTGTCCTACTTCCAAGAATCGTGGTGACTTGTCTCGTCATTTTTTATCAATTTCACCATCTAAAATACACATGAAATAGTGCTACTTTGTGACCTATTTCTCCAACCACCCTGGTGTGACGTCAACTGACACCTGACCGGAACCCCTACCGGTCCCGGTCCCCGACGAGAGTCGTCTCTTGAAGTCAACGGCCCTGAAGTGACCACCGGGTCACCGATTCTGAGGGTCGGGGGCTCCGTCCCCCGGGCACAAGCTAGGGACCAGTCCCTTGATCTAGGGTGTGCGACGTTGACTTCTAGGGTGGACGGTGTTTTTCCTGCGCTGCGTGGGTTTATTTATTCTTAGACCTACCACTAATTTCAGTGACCCAGTAAATTGTTTTTATGTTTCGACGGTCTAGACGACACTAACTCACCTCTGGACCTTCTGCGACGTCAAAAAATTTTGCCCTGGGAACGCGAAGGAAGATTAATATACGAGAACGACCGAAGGGCCCCACTGCCTCTGCCCGGGCGGGTACCCACGACGGGCAGAAAGGTCACTCGCCTCGACGGGTGACCGCCAACCGTCGTTCGTCCGAAAGGTTCACTCTCACCCGCTCTTCGGACATTATTCAGTAGCGTTACTATACCCTTCCCTCCGACGTCAAAAGGAGAGCTGAAGATAAAGAGAGGCGGGTGAGGGGGAGTGGAGACCCACACGTCCCTCGGAGTCTCAAGGTCTCGACCCCCTCTCCACTCCTCACTTAGGCACTAGTGTCGGGGTTGGTCGGTCACGGGGTCCCACCTCGGTTGGGTGAAGACCTGTGAAACACAGACTCAACGGAGACTGGTGTGTTTCGGCCAAGTCGCCCCGAAAGTCTGTGAGGACACGGGTCGAGGGTAGTGAGTCTCCCCGAGGAACCGAGTCTCTTTGACCAAAGTCCTCAGGTCCCCGGTCGACTACCGTCGTCAGTGGTACCCGAACGGAAAACAACCACGGCAACCCGTTTCGCGGTAGAGTTCCCCGGTGCGTCATCACTTTGTGTAAATGCCTCTTCAACCCCGTGGACTCCCTCCCTACAAACGAAAGGAGGACAGGAAAGTGTCTTAGGGGTCTTCGACCGGTCCTCGGATGTCACGGAGAGTCTAGGGGTGTTTGATCGAGGTCGACTGAAGACATTTGAACAGAGAGTGACCGGGGGTCGTCCCTGGGGGAGAGGAAGGGAAGACGTCGAGTATTGGTAAACAGTTCCGAGGTAAGGTTGGGGTTTAGGGTGAAGAACATACTGTGTACCAGGCGGGTCCAGGTCTAGAGGTTGTGGGTAGAGACTTGAGTTCAATCTAGGGGTCGGCACCCTTTGTGTCTCGACCGGAGGCCTCGTCCGAGACACCAGTCGAGGTCGGACCCGTGCGACGGCGCAGTCGAGTCGACCAGGAGGATCAATAGGGCTCATGACGTCGACGGGGTAGGGATCCGGTTGCTCCTAACAGTTCAGACCACCGAGTCTGCCATTTCTTCGGTGGACGTTACGTCCTCTGGGACCCAGCCCTTCTAGGGGACCTCTTCCCTTACCGATGGGTGAGGTGATAAGAACGGACCTCTTAGGGTTCCTGTCTCCTCGGACCGCCCGATATCAGGTACCTCAGCGTCTCAGCCTCTGCTGATTCGCTGATTCGCCCCGAAGAGACCCCTGTGTGCCAGTTCTTAACCGGACGCTACGTCTTCTGGACCCAAGGTAGGGACCCAGTCCTTCTAGGGGGCCTCTTCCCGTGCCGTTGGGTGGGGTTATAAGAACGGACCTGCCTGTCTCCTCTGACCGCCCGTTGTCAGGTACCCTAGGGTTTCTCAGCCTGTGCTGGTTCGCCGATTGTGTGTGTGTGTTCGTTGATTCGTGCTCAGTCTTTCTTCCGTTGAACGGGTTGCAGTGAGACAATCACTGGTCAGTTCACTCACTCACTTTCAGTGAGTCAACACAGGTGGAGAAACGCTGTGGTACCTAGTATCGTGTGATCTGAGGAGACAGGTACCTTAAAAGGTCCGTTCTTATGCCTTCACTAAACGGTAAGGGAAGAGGTCCCCTAGAAGGACAGTGTCCCTACCTTAGGTTCAGAGGACGTAACATCCGTCTAAGAAATGGTAGACTTGGTAGACCGACCCTAAGTTTGGGTACAAAAGATCGGGGTGTAGCCCAAGAAAATCAAATGTAACAAAGTGGAGTAACAGAATTGATTCCTCTTTAAAGTAAAATAAGCAAATAGACATTGGTTCTGGATTCGACACCTTTGTGGGTCGGGGATGGAATATCCTCAGAGAAGGACCAGCGCACCAAGTCTGAACTCGAATGATAATTTACACGTCCCCGATGCCATTGTCTCTCCTTCGACCCCCAGGATTAAGGGTAAATCGTCTGTTCCTTTGACTTCCTTCCCCACCTTAGCTAGAAGACCTAGTACTCGTCTAGGTATTGTGTCGGAGTGGGTCCCGAGTCCTGAGGCTCCTCGTGACTCATCATGTAAAACGTAAAAGACTCTTAGAACGGTTTACGTATAAACACCTGAACCTATTCGCGGAACCGTTTCTAGGATGTATGCAAATAGCAATGGCCACGAACTGATTAAATCCTCCGTGACCTCTGCACCGAATTGTCCTACCTTCCCAGTGCACGAGGTCCAAAGGAGGCGCGGGGCGCGTCGGAGCGTCGGACCCGGGCCGGTCCCAACGATCCGTTGCTCATTTGCGGCATCGGCAAACTCTTCGCGACCTCGGTCGAGGCGCTGAGCCGCCGAAGGGGTCGCCGTCGTCCTTGGCTGGCTCCAATTCCCCGCCTGCGCCCCTCCCACAGGCGCCGACTTCTCTTCCGACCTCTCACTTTCCCTCGGGGTCTCCCACTCTTTGCGGAGATCACGTTCTTCGAGGAGCACCCCGCAAGAAGGCCCGATCGAGACGGCCTACTACCTGGGGCCCCTGGCCGCGAGGATCTCGGGGGGCGGGTAGTCAGGAGCGACGGGAGCTACAAGGGCCTCAGGGTCCTGGGTCGTTTAAGGTTTGTGGGACGGAGGACGTGGCAAACGCCGGCCAGGCCAGGACTGCGCTAGGCAGAGGACCACCCCCCTACCCTCTGGATTTCCCAAATGTCGGGGGCCCTAGCTTTTATGTCGGACTCCGACCCCACCACCCGCCGGGCCGGGCCACTTCTCCTCTCGAAAGACCATTCTTACCTCCCTTCCCGCAATCTCAATGACTCGGGGAGACGTCCCCACCAGGAGACGTCGCAAAGTGCATAAGGAGTCGGGTCCTCACCCATAGGTAGGCCTACGGGACTCCCATAGCACGACTTCCAGTGTGCGTCCCAATCAAGGAAGAAGGACGTTGTTCAAGTGTCAATTACAGAGAACTTGGTGTGTTCATGTAAGAAGAGGGTCGAAAGCCTGGGTCACAAAGGGAGAATGTAGGAATCGAACGACCTCAAAAAGTGTAGTGTTCTCCTTCTCATCCCCTCTCTGGAGATCCCCTCGCAGGATCGTCTAACCCCAGTGTAACGTGCAAGTCGTACACTGTTTCCCTTCTCCCCCGGGGGGAGACACGGTCCGTGACCCCTACCCTCACTTATCTTCTGGTGTCAGAAGATCAATCCTTGGTAATGAGAGTACCTGACAGTAATAATTACTTATAAGCAACAACGACAACAAATCAGTGATTTAACACAAACTGAGAAAACACTGGGGTCCCTGACATCGGACGGTATGAGGAGACAGGTACTCTAAAAGGTCCGTTCTTATGACCTCAACGGAAAAGGAAGAGGTCCCCTAGAAGGAGTGGGTCCCCAGTTTGGGTGGAGGGAACGTAACCGTCCACCTAAGAAATGGTGACTCAGAGATCCCTTCGGGTTACTGATAATCGTGGTGTAGTTTTTTTTTTTGTTGTTTTGGGTATCAGAATCGAGTTCCCAAGTCACGACATCACCCGTCTCGTCCCTGTGGCCGGGTGTAGTGGGAGGTCCAGACCCCTGGAGGAGGGTGGAGACCGACAGAAGTGGGAGGTGGAGAACCTCGAGTAGGGTCCAACTGGGGTCACACCTGGTCTCCTTCCTTAAGGGTCCCTCTAGTCGGTGAAAACTTCGGCTCACTCAGGGAATACTGGGGTTCAAGGTCTTCCACGCATTTGTCTTCTTTCTCCCGGCCTTCAGGGGGACGGATGTCAGGAAACAGGTCGGTCTGTGTCGTGTTTCCGACCTCGGACGACGTCCCTGTTCTGCTTCCTCTCCGGATCAGTGGAAACACTGTAGTCCCTCAGGTCACCACCCCCTTCCACCGGTGGGAGGTGAACGGACGGGCACTTCGAGGAGGCGACTTGAAGAGTCGGTGGGGGGTGGTCAGGGAGCAGAGAGGGAAAGAGACTTCGGTTTCCTCCAAGAAAGGTCCTTAGTGAAGCGAGTAATAGTAACGTGTTCGGCTCAGAATAAAAATACAAACCACTTCCAAGACTAGACTGACGGGGTCCTACAGCCTCCGCCAACGTATAAACCGTAAGTCTAGTCGTACAGAGATTAAGGTACACCAGAACACAAACGCTACGAACACCCCGACTCCAAGGGTGCCCACCGTAGAGGAGGGGGTTTCAGGGTCTCCCGTCGCTCCGCCGAAGACGGAGGGGACCTTCGGGGGAAACGTTCTGTCGGAATGAATCCGCGACGAAACCGCGTCGGGTCGGACACTCTGAACAGAGTGGTCCCGTCCCTCTCTGGAGGACTCTGGTGAGGGGGGCGGGTCGAGACTGGAGTGGTAAGTAGAAGTACGAGGGGGTCGAACACTCTTTCTCGGGCGAGACCCAGGAACTTACTCGACAGAAGGGTAGTGGGTCGGTCGGAAATTTACAGGGGAGACAGACGGAGGTCTATCTTTTGTTACGGAGACAAGAGTGAGGACCGAACCGGAACCCTTCGTGGTTCTTCCTTTCGTTTCGACAATTTTTATACTAGACCCGATTTCTCCGATAAAAACAGGAGGATCCGAAAGGAACACGAGAATTCTGGGGAACACAGGGGATCCTCGGTCGGCAGAGCACCGTCAACAGAGAATTGTCTCCCTCCCTATTCGTCGGACATCAATAATCTCGGACGTCAGGAACCCCCGCTCGCAACCCTCCACCTCCCCGTCCCCGCGTCCGCGTCGGGACGACATCAAGTCGTCACTCGACCGCCGGTCCCGCTGCGAGTGACCCACACGTGGGAAAAGGTGCTCCGAGAGAGAACAGGTACTTTTTATTTGGGAAGCCCGTTGGACGACAGTAAACACGAAGACAGGGGTAGGAGACAAGAGGTTCGGTAACGAGGATGGGAAGGACCCATCTTTTCAAAGGTTTGGTGTTCTTTCTCGCTTTTTATGACGAGGCACATTCAGACTACGTCCTACTTGACATGACCCCGACTCTTCATCCGCCAACCCTCCCACCATGACAGAGGTTGTTTGTTGCGGACACCTACGTTTCACCGGATCGTCAATTGAGATTGGAATAGCGGGAGTGGGGGCAGGGTCGACGAGGTCCCGGACTCCGGTGGGTCCGTGTACGGAGATCTGACGGCGTCTCGAGAACCGGGACTTAGAACCCCCTGTCGTCGGACCTGGGTGGGCAGACCAAGGAACTTCGGGACCTCAACCCTCTCCTTCCTGTCTGTGTATAGACCAGAATCATCAGTAGACCTCACTGGCATGTTTACAGACTCGGAGCAGAGTCTGTACATCTAGGCACAAATGTCCTCGCCCCGACCCGTAGAGACACAAAACTTCCCTGTCAGGTCTAAACTCCTTACAACCGGTACTCTAATTCTCGGGAGTGAAATTTAGCCACCAAGAGTAGGAACCGACGTCGACTCTCTACTACTAAAGTAATCGGACGTCAAGTTGGGCTCGTAGCACCCCCAAAAAAAGGTCTCGGGAGGTCCACAAAGATTCCCACATCGGTTCCAACTCTTAGTGATGACAAAAGTAAACAAACAAAACCGACACCCTAGAGTCTAGTCCCTAACTTGGACGTGCGGGACGACGCTAGGTAAAACTCAGAAGCAAAACATACCTCACTCCATCCTTGGACCCCAGTAAGAAAACGGACACTTACATGTCGTAGGGGTCGTGGTAAACAAAGTTTCTGGTAGGAGAGGGGTAACACAAGAGTCGTGGAAGTAACTTTTAGTTAACTGGCATCTATATTTCCAAATAAAGACTCGAGAGTCAAGGTAAGGTAACTAGATTCACAGACAGGAATACGGTCGTATGGTGAGACAGAACTGATTTCAGAAATAACTTACACAATGTGATAACGAACAAAATACAAAACCCAAAAACCGGACACCCTAGAATCGAGGGGCTGGTCCATAGTTTGGGTGGGGGGGGGGGGACGTGACCTTCCGTCAGAATTGGTGACCAGGTGGCTCCTTCAGTGATTAGTATCAAAGTTGTTTACAAAAGACTGTTTCATTCACTTTAGTAACAGTCCAGGTCACACACCGTCCCTTAAATCAAGTTGTATTAGTGGTAGTCATAAAGAAGGAACGGAGACCTATTAGTATAATCGAGTCGTTTTTGACATAGTAAACCACTCAATCTCGAAACCTCAGTCCATCTGGTCGCCGTTGTGAACAACCGAGACACCAGGACCCGTTCCGTAAGACCCATGGACACTTATAGTCCAAGGAGGTTTTACCTAACCACTAGAGTGACAGGTGGAATCTCCCGTTGACATTCTTGGCTCGTTCTATTGTGAATCGGACATCAGTAGTGAGGTATCTAATACAAAAGTTTACGTCGAGTCGTAGACCTGTTTAGGAAATCCTCGGAAGGGGGGTGTTGGTCTCTCCTTTGTGTCTCAGCGGGCGTCACCACCCCGAGGACCTCTGGTTCTCCATCGGTCGACCTCCGGGAGTGGTGTATGGGAAGGGGTAGGGACGTCGTCGGCCATGGTACCTCTAACACATGCATATGCACTTCTTTGCGTCACTCAAACCCTTCGTTACGTTGAAGAGGCTGGCGGTCCGTCTCGACTTGTAGCTGTAGGGCGGGTTGGGGCTCGACCGACTCGTCAAACATCTCGCCTTGGGCCACCTGTGTCCGTAGGTCACGAGGTGGTCGTACAGCCTCGTACTCCACCCAGGGACTCGGTTCCCGGCCCGGTCACCTCCACACCAGACCGTCCCGACACCCAGCCCCGACCATTCGCCCTGAGGCACTGAGGTAAGGGTACCCTTCGGTCAATCACCTGGTCACGCCTACGACCTACACACTCCCGTAGTCGAACCACGGGTCCCAGTCCTGTTCGGGGTCATGGTTGGTAGGAGACCCGGTCCACTTACGTTTAGTTCTCGAGGAGAGAGACCGGAGAGGAGATTCTGAGAACGATCTCAACAAAATCCGTAAACCACGTCGAAAACTTGACACCACGACCTCTTCTGAGGACTTTCAGGGAACCTGTCGTTCCTCTAGTTTGGTCAGTTAGAATTCCCTCTAGTTGGGACTTATAAGTGAGATTCCTGACTACGACTTCGACTTCGAGGTCACAAAACCAGTAGACTATGTTTGTCTGCTGACTGACCTTTTCAGGGACTACGACCCTTTCTGACTCCCGTCCTCTTGTCCCGCAGTCTCCTACTCTGTCGACCTGCCGTAGGGACTTCGTCACTTGTACTTGAACCCGTTTGAGGCCCTCCACCATTCCCTGTCCCTCCGGACCGCGTGACGTCAGGCACCTCAAAGTTTCTCAGTCTGTGCTGACCCCCTGGCTTGCCGTTGTTGTCGACCCTCTCCGTAGACTCCCCGGTTCCTAAGTGTGGAGGATCGAAGACTTTTTCTTTGCCAGGGTATCTTTCAAGGTCAGTCTCCACGGAGATTCTATTCTCTTGGCTCCCACTACAACGACAAGTTTTGGGGTCTAAAGAGGACCAGACAGGCTTCGTCCACTAGTCGAGGACTAATACAGTTGATGACGGCCCTCTTCTAATCTGACTCCCCTATTGGGACAACAGTATAAGGATTTAGTCGCCGTACTTTTAGTGTGACTAAACCGGTTTTGTGTAATACTCACAAAGGTTATTGAAGGTCAAGTTTGTGTAACTGAAAGGACGAAGGGGTCCCACTCGACGACAGTGACCCCGGTCTCGTCAGAACAAGTACCCTTGAAGACTTTGTTCTGTTGTCGGTGCTTAAGGTACGGTGCGACCCCAGAGGTTTCGGTCACTGAGGCGGGACAACTCTGAAGATCGAAAGCACTCTTTACCGAATATTTCCTTTTCCTTCACTCTCACTCTCGAGTCACTCACACCTCAGAGGTAAACCCCATAACTCTTTCAAGGCTTTGATCTATCCCGAGTCCTAACGTGTCGTAGCACTTACAAGAATTACGGTGATTGAACTCGTAAAAAAAATTACCAGTCTTACCATCTAAAAGGGACCACCGAGTCTACCATTGTACAGACGACTGTGACGTCCTCTGGGTCCAAGCTAGGGACCCACCCTTTCTAGAAGACCTCTTCCTTTACCGTTGGATGAGGTCATGAGAACGGACCTTTTAGGGTACCTGTCTCCTCGGACTATCCGATGTCAGATACCCCAGCGTTTCTCAGTGCGTGTTGACTTGCTTGTTGAAGTGGAGTGGAGTGAAGTACCATCTAAAATAAAAAAATTTATAAACACATAATTGAACCGACGTGGCCGAGTATCAACACCGTACGTCCTAGATCAAGCGACTGGTCCCCAACTTGGGTCCGGGGGACGGACGTAACCCTGACGCCTCAGAATCGGTGACCCGGTGGTCCGTCCAGGGTTTTGCCATCTGCACTACAATACACATGACACACTTTCACAATCAACGAGTCAGCACAGACTGAGACACTGGGGTCCCTGACATCGGGCGGTCCGAGGAGCCGGTACCCTAAGAGGTCCGTTCTTGTGACCTCACCCCATCGGTAAGGGAAGAGGTCCCCTAGAAGGGCTGGGGCCCTAGCTTGGACCCGGAGGACGTAGAGGACGTGACGGTCCGTCTAAGAAATGGTAGACTCGGCGGTCCCTTCGTGCACACACAAAATAGTGTCAACTTTTCTACGCCCCACTCCCCTGACTTTTCCTCCGTCTCTCCATTCAAATTTCCTTTTTGACGTAGACACGGTAGGAGCGACGCTGTCTCTTGCTCGTTTCGGTTAGGTTTGAGATTTCACAAAAATACAAAACTAAGGGTAGAGTGATATTTACCATCCTAATCAGTGAAACAAGAAACCCCAGAGTGTCTCGTCTACCCACCCACCCGAGGAGACCCAAAAATCTCAACTCCAGTCCAGTCTTGACCTAAAGAGGGCCGGTAACCGTAGTCGACGTTTCACCGACAATGATTGAGGGGTCCGACCGTGCAAGTACCGGCGGACACTGGTGGGCTCCTGGTCTTTCAAGGAACGACCGTGGACTTCAGGGATACCGAGACTAGATCCCATGGTACTCAGGGAAGGACTTGTGAGTCTCGGGTCCCTGGGCCCTCGGGGCCCTGAGACCAAACGTCTTTGTACGAAGGTGGTCCCGACCCGAAAAGAGTGGACACTGAGAGCCAAATCCGGTTGTGTCTCGCGAAACTCTACCTTTGGGCCCCCTAATTGGTGTAGCTCCCGCCGACCGGGTTCCTGCACTTGGGGGACCTCGACCTCGTCTGCTAGGCGAAGGCCTTCTTCCACCTCTTCCTGCTCTTGATGTAGTTGCGGCAGGACGTCGACCCGAGTCATTCCGAAGGAAGACGAGGTCGTCCCAGAGTCGGTACTGACGAAGGGGTTGACGCACAGTCCGAGTCGTCGATCGAGGAACTCCGTCCTGTGGTCCATGGTATGCCTTGGAAGGCAGACCCTCGTCCATCCGTCCAGGTGTGTCGTCTGGGTTCCCATTCCGTCCCTTCAGGTTCCTGACTTGTCCAAAATCCTCCTTAGCCCTTTCACCCTTTGGGAGACCCGTTTCTCTGGGGGTTCCTTGGGATCGGTCGTCGATGGACGGTTATCCCTAGTAAGTAAGTAAGTAAGTCGTGTAAACCTGCCTCGAAGATCTGAAATGGTCCACGTCATCTCTGACGTTTTTACTTTAAGTGTATATAGCGTGGGTTTTCTCAAACACTCGGTGGCCTCCGGTTTCCGTTTTTGTCTCTATAGCGTCATAATTGTCCCCGAGGGGTCCGTCGACCCTCTTCCGTTACCGTGGGGTGAGGTCATGAGAACGGACCTTTTAGGGTACCTGCCTCCTCGGACCATCCGACGTTAGATACCCCAGTGTTTCTCAGTTTGTGAATGACTCGCTGAAGTGAAAGTGAAAAGTGAAAGTACGTAACCTCTTCCTTTACCGTTGGGTGAGGTCACAAGAACGGACCTCTTAGGGTCCCTGTCGCCTCGGACCACCCGACGGCAGATACCCCAACGTGTCTCAGCCTGTGCTGACTTCGCTGAATCGTCGTCGTCGTCGTCGTCGGGGTCCGTCCAGTCGTCCATTTCTTAGGTGGACGTCACGTCCTCTGTGTTCTCTATATCCAAGTTAGGGACTCAGCCCTTCTAAGGGGACTTCATTCTTTGCTGTTGGGGGAGGTCACAAGAACGGACTTATTTTAGGCTACCCGTCCCCTCGGACCACCCGATATCAGGTACCCCAGAGTCTCACCCCGTGTTGACTCGTGCACACATGGTGTGTTAGAGTGTGACTTTCCTTCGGACATTCCCCTCTTTACGAAACGATAGCACTCCTCCCTCTCAACCAAAGGACGACTTCCATAGTTCCCTCGGAAGGACCTCCTCCTCCGGGAACTCGAACCCAAAAAGGAACAACCTGTAAACCTTATTACCCCCTCCCGGAAGACCTACCTCCTTTGTCCTCTACCTATGGTATATGTCCCCGACGACGACGACGATTCAACGAAGTCAGTACAGGCTGAGACACACTGGGGTCGGGAGGTCCGAGGGGGCAGGGACCCTAAGAGGTCCGCTCTTGTGACTCACCGATGATTAAGACAAGCCGACCTTGGCACGAAGAAGTGGAAAAAAAAAAGTAACAATAGAGAGTTGTTCGGAAAAATCTGTAAGGGGGTGGGGCCACTTTTACATTATGGTTTCCACACGATACATAAATGCGTGATATACATATGGACCCGCCGGACCGCACGACGTCAGGTGCCCCAACGTTTCTCAGTCTGTGCTGAATCGTTGACTTGTTGTTGGTGTTTTACATACAGACACAAAACATGTTTTTTTTTTTTTCACTATAATAAAATGGGGGTTCTTCGTTAAACTTTTGTCAACCTTGGTTAAAGGTGGGAAAACGCCCCATCTACAACGGGGGTAACTTTTAAGCATCGGACCTTCCTACCCTTTTCTGACCCCCTACAGAGAGTAGGGAGGGTCTGAGGTAGAGTCGGGACCAGTCCGACTTTCCTGGAGGGAAACGGTGATTCCTGAGGGCGACACAGGGGGCGTCTAGTACCTCGTAACATAGTTCGTCTTATTGCGGTAGCTGTAGATGGTCCTCATAAAACTGCTGCTCCTACGCCACCTCCACTGTCTGCTCCGGGGGAGTCGATTTTGGTAGTTACAGAAGTCCATGGAGACATCGGTCCGTCCACGGACCGGTTGGAGACAGTGAGGACACCTACCCACGAAGGTTTCCCCTGGGGAATGGGTAGTGAGGTACGGCACCCCTTATTACGGGAGACACGAGACTCGATTTATTCCCTGTCTCGCTATTTTACGGGTCATCTATTCACCAGGGATGGAACCTCCGTCCGGACCGCCCACCTTTCCCTCCTCTCTCAGTCAGAGTCCTTTTCGTTTAACCGTTTCGACTCATGTGCACACCAGCTAAGTATGACACACCTCTTCCAGGTCTCGTGGTCTGTAGGTACTAGACCGACACGACACTCGTTTTTCTGTGAACAGGGTTCGTGAACCCTCAGACGGACCTTATTGGAGGTTCCTGTCGTCACACTGTCTTCGAATCGGGTATCTGTGCACACACTCTAGTGACCTATAAGCGACGTCGCTCCACACGTGATCGGTTCTGACCCTCGTGCGATTTGGGTAGTCATCCCAGACCAAGGCCGTTAAGACGATGCGGGCGTGCGACTGACGGTGAGTCGGTAGACTTGCTTACTCCGTCGAGGAATCCGCTCTCAAAGGGTCTAACGACACACTTTGGTTTGGTTTAGTTCTGCGTCTTGGCACACATCTTTCGTGATGGAAAACAAATTTTATGTGGATCCATTTCGGTTGATTTACAGGTTACTGCCTACTTGCCTATTTCTTCTACACCATATATATATATATATGTCACCTATGATGAGTTGGTGATTTTTCTCACTTTATCCCAGTAAGACGTCTCTGCACCCACCTGGATCTCAGACAGTATGTCTCACTTCATTTAGTCTTTTTGTTTACAGCATATAATTGCGTGCATACACCTTAGATCTTTTTACCATGTCTACTTGGAGAAACGTCCCGCCCTCATCGCTACGTCTACAGCTCTCGCCTGAACACTTGTGTCACGCCCCTCCCCTCCCACCGACTTAGCCCTCTGACCCTGACCGCACACAGGTGATAGTGCACATTTCGTGTCCGTCGAGTCGAGTCACGAGGCACTACCGGAGCTCCCCACCCTCCCTTCAGGTTTTCCCTTCCTCAGAAACATACGGACATCGGCTAGTTCAGTAGTATGTCGTCTTTGATTGTGTTGCAACTTTTCGGTAATACGTGGTTTTTTCTTTTAGTTTATATGGATACATATACACGCACACACGAACATATATACGTATATACATATGCATACATATATGTACGTCCACACACAAGAACTTATACGTCTCTTTTGGACACTAAAGTCTTCGGTGATCGTAGTTTACGGTTGAGATCCGCTAAGTAAAACAGTGGACCTTTCACAAACTGGGTCAGACTCGTGTTGGCCGTTCCTGAGAAGACTAGGCCCCGACTCAGTACCACCCGTGACGTCTGAAGATCGTTACCCGTACGTTCTCTCCCCGGTCCCGGCCCGCCCCCGGCGGGAGAGACGAACGACGTAGACTGGAATGTATACCTATGGGCTCTCCCGACTACGTAATCCTTAGTAGTGTAGGCTGGAGGTGCAAACTGTCTGCTCCTTTGACCGGGGTCCCTCCTCTGTGGGAGTCCCGAGAGTCACCCACCCACTGGGTCGGTTCCTACCCTGAGTTGGACACGACGAAGACGAGGCCGGCACGGGGGTCCCTCCTCACTTCACCTACGCAGTGTGCTGGCCTTTGCACAAAGTAAAGGGGGAAAACAAGTAAAGAAGGCTACTGAAGGTACTGTTTCACAGTCGACCCCTGGTAACACAGGAAAAAAAAGTTGAATTAAAAAGTCGTAAACCTCATATTAACGAAGTGGCACAACACAATCAAAGACGACATGTTACTTCGCTTAGTCGGTATACACACGTGTCCAGGGGAGGAAGGACCTCGAGAGGCACGGGGGCGGTCAGGGTGGGGAGATCCAGTAGTGGCTCGTGGGACACGACACGTCGTCCGAGGGTGGTCGGTCGAGGAAATGTGTGCCATCAGTCCCACACATATACAGCGACGAGAAGAGAGTCAAGGAGGGCGGAGGGGGAGACTCGGGTGTACACCCCGGTAATTCAGGAATTAGGAAAAAAGTGAGAATGTGAAACAGAGAGGGGAAAGTAAAAAACTTTCACTTTCACTTCAGCGAGTCAGCACAGGCCGAGAAACGTTGAGTCACCTGACATCGGGTGGTCCGAGGAGACAGGCACCCTAAAAGGTCCGTCCTCATGACCTCACCCAACGGTAAGAGAAGAGGTCCTCTAGAAGGGTTGGGTTCCTAGCTTGGGTCCAGAGGGTGTAACATCCGTCTGCGAAATGGTAGACTCGCTGGTTTGACTCGATTAAATAAAACTCGTCAACAAAGAAAAAAGGGGTTTCTTTCTTTCTTAATAATGAACGTTGTTCATTCTTGTGAAACCTAGAAAGGATTTCGTTAGAGAGTTCGTCAAAAATCAGGGGTCGTTTTGACTAGTCTTTCATGTCTTTTAAGGGTGTGTGGGTAGGAGGGGGTGGGTGTCCCGGAGAGGGGGGTGGTCGTAGAGGACAGGGGGTGGGCCATCCACCCTGTAAGTAGTGCCAGTCTCGTGTTGTGACTGTAGCAAAGTGGGACAGGAATCGGACGAGTCCGACGGCAGAGTTTTATGATAGTGAACCCACCGAATGTGTTTTGACTTTGCGTAGGGAGTTGTGAGACCTCCTACTTTCAGACTCGTGCCCCACGGTCGTTCCAGTCTCAGACACAGAACGCTCCTGAGAGAAAGAAAAAAAAAATTGACGAAGAGCTTTGAACACCCTAGAATCGAGGGACTAGTCCCTAACTTGGGTCCGGGGGTCGTCTCTCTCGTGGTTCAGGATTGGTGCCCTACAAAGTTTTAAGAGTGACGAGCTAAAAATAATTATTAAGTCTATGTCCGTGGAAGAACGACTCTTGAGTGTTCCGTCTTCCCCACTCCCCAGAGAGAGCTGGGAGAAAACATTCCCGTGATTAAGGTACGTATCCCCGAGGTGGGAGTGTTGGATTAGTGGAGGGTTTCCGGGGTGAAGGACTATAGTCGTGTGACCTCTGACCCGAAGTTGTGTACTCCAAACTCCCCTACGCGAGTCGGATGTCATGTGGGCCTCAGACATCGAGTGTTTTCCCAAGGGAGAACCACAGTACTCACTCACTCACTCACTCACTCACTTCAGCGAGTCAGCACAGGCTGAGAAACACTGGGGCACCTGATATTGGATGGTCCGAGGAGACAGGTACCCTAAGAGGTCCGTTCTTATGACCTCACCCAACGGTAAGGGAAGAGGTCCCCTAGAAGGGCTGGGTCCCTGACTTGGGTCCAGAGACGGTTATATGTCTTATCAAAGCAACGGGATTTTCAGGGGACACAACTGTATCCTTTTTCTTTACCTATGGTTTTCCCCTTCCTATTTAGTCTTCAAACCCTAATTATCTATATGTGTTGACATACCCTTTATTTATTTACTCCTGTACGAATGTCGTGTCGCTTAATATAAGTCATAGAGCACGTGAGTCAGCACCGGCTGAGAAACGTGGGGGTCCTGACATCGGGTGGTCCGAGGAGGCAGGTACCCTAAAGGGTCCGTTCTTGTGACCTCACCCGACGGTGAAGGAGGAGGTCCCCTAGAAGGACTGGGTCCCGACTTGGCCACAGAGGAAGCAGAGGACGTAATCGTCCACCTAGGAAATAGTGACTCGGTGGACCCTTCGGGGACTTATAGAACATTATTGGATTTACCTCTACTTAGACTTTTTTTACACACATAGATAAAGGAAACGACGTGTACACTTTGATTGTGTTGTGACATTTAGTTGTATAAAGTTAATTTTTTTCTTTAGGAGACACCGGGTCACCGATTCTGAGGTTTGACGGTTACGTGCCCCGGGTCCAAGTTAGGGGCCAGTCCCTTGATCTAGGGACATGGTGTTGAATCTGGGTCACGTCGGTTTATTTGTTTTTTTATATATAAAAAAATTAGGGGACATAAAATGGATAAATAGGGAGGAACGGGGATTTGGGAACCGTTGTTGACTAAAAACATGACCGAGACACCAAGACGAAAAAGGTCTCACAGTATATCAACTTTGGTATGTCATATATCGGAAAAGTCTAGCCAAAGAAAGAGAATCGTCACACGTAATTCAAAGGTGGTACAGAAAAGTACCGAACTTTCGAGTAAAGAAAAATTACGACTCACTATTATTACAACTTACATGGTGTTAAATAGGTGAATGGATGGCTTCCCGTAGAGGTAACCAAGGTTCAAAACCGTCAACGCTTATGGTGACGATATTTGGAGACGTACGTCGGAAAACACACCTGTCTTCAAAAGCTAAGTCAACCCGTTTATGGTTCCTCGGTCTAAGAAGTAGAAGGGAGTATCAAATTATAATTACTCTCTAGTTCGGAGTCCGAGTCCTGAAAGTCGTTTACTTCTGTAGTCTGGCCTTAAATTTTAAAATAAAGGTAAGAGAGAAAAAAAAATAATCCAAAAAAAAACACCAACCCTCTAGTCAAAAGGTTAATTCCCTCAGGACCTCCGAAACAAAAATTTCATTTAAAGAGGATCACTTATAAATTGCTACAAACTTAAGAAAATTCTTTTTTTTACTCGTTTATATTTATCCTTCAGACCCCTCGGTCTGTGAGACCAGAAGACGGGAGAGCGGGAGGAGATTTCCCTGGGGGTCCTTTAATTCGCCGGCCGGTGTGTGCAGAGGACCATAGGGCTACCGTTGTCCTTCAACCGTCACCGTATAAGAACGAACTTGAAAGTTGCCCGCGGGCTCCCGTACTCGTTGCTTAGCATGTAGACCCTGGACCCACTCCGCGTCTCCCCGGACCCCTTCCTCTCCCTTGGCCCGTCTCCGGTCGTTTGTGAGCCCCCCTCCACCTTCGTCGCCCGGACAACCCCCCGACCAGGGTGCGGCCCTAGGGTCCCGGGACCTCCTTCGGTCGCAGAACAGGACAGGGACGGACCCAAGTCCACGTCAGTTCGCTTCGGTGTCGTCTTCGTCCTTGAGGGAAGTAAAGGCCTAGGACTTAGTCCCGTAAGTTCTGGTCTGGGGACCTCAGGGTTGAGACCCAGGGACTTCTCGCATAGCCTCTCAGGGGTCGTCTGACTCTTCCCTGGGCCCCCCTCCCTTCCCCTGGGGAACAGGGTGGACAAGACCGTGAACAGGGATTAAGGACCGGTCATCCCATCACACAGGTGGGCCCTCGTCCCTGGTGTCAACTGTTTCCCAGAGTGAAGTGTCCGTCTCGGACCGTCCACCGTCTACTGCCCCCGAGGTCCGAGAGTCTGTAGCGAGCAGCGACAGTAACACTTTTACTTGTAATCGAGAATCGTCGCCACACCCACGGCTCGTGCCTCGACTCGTGAAGGGTGAAAACTCGGCGAGTCACTTGAGAAGGACGGCGGGGCACCCGACTGTAATAACAGGGAGGTAGTAAGAGAGACGACATGTCTGTTCCGTTGACCAAGTGTGTTTAGTGCCCTCTCAATCGCAAAACATTTTCGGAATCCCAGTTTTCGAGTAAAATATGGTTGGACCCTTTACCTAATCTTACTGTCAGTGTGTGTGTGTGTGTGTGTGTGTGTGCACTAAGGGTTTTTTATTGTAGACATCTTCTCGGAGATCCCGATCTCCGACTAGTGGCTCCTGGTCTCCAACGTCGGACCTCTCCCCGAAGGATCGAAACGGGGTGGCGGGGGTTGGACCTGTTCCCCAACTTAACAAACTGAGACAGGAA
Source organism: Capra ibex (assembly GCA_006410555.1). Taxonomy (NCBI): domain Eukaryota; kingdom Metazoa; phylum Chordata; class Mammalia; order Artiodactyla; family Bovidae; genus Capra; species Capra ibex. The sequence goes on along the minus strand of SJYO01052617.1, from coordinate 51,398,527 downwards.
AAGAAAGGTCCAGACCATTATATATATATATAAAAACAAGACGGAATATCTTTTGGGGTTGTCCGGTCTTTAATGGGATTTCGGCAGAAGAGGAGAACAGTGGAACCTCATATTGGGGTTTCTAAGGGTGCACGAGGACCGTCCGACAATGTTACCCGTCTAGCCATTCCTTCCTGAAGGGGTGGTGGAGGACCCACGAATTGGTCCACGGTCGGGTTGGAGGGCGTCCGAGACTCCGTCGCTCCGAGGTGACGCCAGGTCGGTCCCAGGTGGACGGTCTGGTCCGAACGACACCTCCTGTTTCAGCCCCCCACCCATGAAGACCGTCGAAAGTCCGCAGTTCCACTCTGTTTAAGACAACGACGGAGTAGTCACAGAAGGCCTCTTCCGCTACCGCGGGGCGAGGTCGTGAGAACGGACCTTTTAGGGTACCTGCCTCCTCGGAACACCCGATGTCAGGTACCCCAGCGATTCTCAGCCTGTGTTGACTCGCTGAAGTGAAAGTGAAAAGTGAAACTACGTAATCTCTTCCTTTACCGTTGGGTGAGATCACAAGAACGGACTTCTTAGGGTCCCTGCCCCCTCAGACACCCGACGGTAGATACCCCAGCGTGTCTCAGCCTGTGCTGACTTCGTTGAATCGTCGTCGTTGTCGTCGTCGTCGTCACAGAAGTAAACATTTTCAAGTTCACTCAGACTTCAAGTAAGTTTTAATTTCCAATTCTTTTTCATATCCAGTTCATTTCAGTTCCTTGTAAATGACCCATGGATGGGACCTGGTCCCGAAGGGACCACCGAGTCTACCATTTCTTAGGCGGACGTCACCCTCTCTACCCCCAAACTAGGGACCCCACCCTTCTAGGGGACCTCGTCCCGTACCGTTGGGTGAGGTCACAAGAACGGACTTCTTCAGGTATCTGTCTCCTCGGACCACCCGATGTCAGGTACCCTAAGAGGTCCGCTCTCGTGACCTCGCCCAACGGCACGGGGGAGGTCCCCTAGAAGGGTCGGGTCCCAATCTTGGACGTCCAGAACACAGACGACGCGGCCGTCCGCCCCAGAAATGGTGATCGCGGGGACCCTTCGGGAATATTATATACCGTTACTCACTCTCATTACGGTCGGCATGTCTCACTCACCTCTTCACCGAGAAGGAGAAGGAAGAAAAAAAAACTTTCACAAACACTTCTCGACTATAAGTAAGAAGGAATTTATAAACCACCTTAAGTGGTCACTTCGGCAGACCAGGCTCCTAAAAGGAGTAACCACCAAAAATAGGAGACATATACAATGTCCAGAAGAGTACAAAAGACAAAGAAGAACCTAGTCCAAAATATCAAACACACAAAGATCTTAAAAACACAAAGCAGGTCCAGTAGAATAAACAACTCTATATTAACAAGTAAGAGAATATCAGTAAAGTAAAGACACTCAAACCGTCATTGTAGAGGATAAAGAAAGGACTAGAATCATTAAACTCACAAGAAAGAAAAAGTGAACCAGCCAGATCTATCCCCAACCATTTCAGATCTATCCCCAACCATTTCAAACAAAAGAAAAGTTTCTCGGTTGAAATTTAAAATAAAATAACTACAAAGATACAACCAAAAATAAGGAGTAAAGTAAGTAAAGGTGGGAATTAGAAATAATAAAGGAAAGAAGACAAATGAAACCCAAATTGAACAAGAAAAAGATTTAAAGAATTTCATCTTCCAATCTGATAGCTAAACTCTAAAAATTTGTATGTCTACAAATTTCCATATTAAAGGGAGATTCGTGACAGAATCGATGTGATTCAAAAGCACACAACACAAAGGTAAAAGTACGTAAAACATAAAAGATTAAAGGGAAACTAAAGAGGAAACTGGGTACCCAATAAACCTTTATACAACAAGCGAAAGATATATAAACATTTGAAAGGTGAAAAGGAAGTCAATGACCAGAAAGATCAAAATAAGATAATACCAGTCTTTTCTATGTAAAGCACTGAAGTCAGAAATTTTTAGGTGACTCTGAACAGAGTACCCTAGACAGGACCTCTTATAGGGTACACGTGAGCTCTACTTACAAAGGACGAACAACGGTAGATGTCGGTTTTTTTAAAGCGTCTGAAAGGACCTCCGGAGACACGCACACAGACTCGTATGAAAGTTGTGTATCGGCCCGTTAACAGTCAAGAAGGAATCGGCGACGGGGCTCGGATGTCCAGTCGGTCTCCACTCTCGACTCCCGGGAGGGTCAAGAAAGGTCATGAACCCGGTGGACTACACTTGTAGACTGAGTGACCTTTTCTGTCACTACGACCCTTTCTAACTCCTGTCCTCCTCTTCCCCCGCTGTCTCCTACTCTACCAACTTACCGTACCACTACGGTTACGGTTTGAGTTGCCTGTACTCAAATTCGTTGGAGACCCTCTACCTCCTGTCGTTTCGGACCACACGACTCAAGTGCCCCAGTGTTTCTCAGTCTGCACTGACTTGTTGTTGTTTCCACACGTGTGTCGGGACCCTCGAAGATCAAAGGACCCTTGTGTAGTCTCAAAAAGTTTTGGGGATACCTGTCGAGTGAGAGGTCGAAAAGGAAACTTCGAAAAACCAATCGGATAACGAACGGGGTGGACAATAGGTGGTGAAGGCCTGTGACGTTTCAATTAGTCAACGGACGTTAAAATTAATAAAAATTCTATCTGAACAATTTTTCTGGGAAAAGGGACCCGTTCGAGACTCAGTTCGACTTATGTCTGTTGAAACGTTTACCCCTCCCCCAGAAGGTCCCTTGGTGATCTGTCCAGTTTGTCACTGTTGAGAAACTTATCCTCTGAAACTTTCTCGAGGTCGAGGTAAGACGAGGTAGGACACCGACGGTTCTATAAGCCAAAAATTGTCCTTCCGTCTCTCAATAAAAAGTTCCGATAGTATCTTGGCCTCTAATATCGTAGAATTGACCGTGTTCGGTGTTACGTTGTTTTGAATGACAAGAATAGTTCTAAGTCGATAAAAAGAACTTATTTGTGAGACTAAACGACGGTCGGAAACCGACTAAAGGCCTCAAGACTTTTTCAACTAAGACTAGTAGTTAAAACGGTTGTAAGAGTACCGGAAATACCTTCTCTCTTAAGAGTCTACAGGAACGAAACGGTAAAAACGACCACCCTGTGGGTCTTTTGACTACAAATCTAGGGTACACTTGAGTCTTCTTTGGATAGAGGCGTCGGGACTTCAAAGGACCGAAGGCCGGAGGGGACCGGAACCTTCTCGGTTTGAGAATTAGGAGGAGAAACGCGGGGTCCGGCCTGAGTTGGTCCGTACTATTCCCAAGGGGAAGTCCCTCATCCTCGGTCTTCCCGACCCTTTGAAGGGTCTTTGAGAAGCGCCAGTCCTACGGAGGACCGGAGGACTCTGGAGGCTGGAGGGAGCATCTGGACGCCGGACGGGGACGAGGTCCCTCGGGGAGACACTACTTTATCTTCACCTGAGGGCAGTGTACTTTCACAATCAGCGAGTCAGTACAGGCTGAGAAACACTGAGGTATCTGACATCGGGCGGTCCGAAGAGACAGGTACCCCAAGAGGTCCGTTCTTATGAGCTCACCCAGAGGTACGGGAGGAGGTCCCCTAGAAGGGGTGAGTCCTTAGCTTGGGCATAAAGAATATGCAGGACGTGACCGTCCGCCTAAGAAATGGTGATCGTGGTGGTCCCTTTGGGTAGTTAGAGGGACGGCGAAATAGACCCACGACCGCGAGACTTTAAGTCTTTGTCTCAGTGCACCGGTACCAAATAAGGTCTCGGGACGGAACGAGCAGTGAGTAATGGGGAAGTCACCAAAAGAGTCGGTCGGGTCTTCTCGGGTTCGAGACCCCGAGACGACAGATACTCTTTCTGTGTCACCCTGGACGGGAGCTCGTGACGAAACGACCTCGTTTCGTTCGACTCGATTCCTTTGGGCAAAGACCCGGTCTGACCACGTCCCGGTTTACGGACTCTGAACCTAAGGTATTTAGCTCTAAATACCTAGTACCTGAAGACAACAACATAATGTTTTGGTCGAAAGGATCTTTGTCGAGACTCATTGTCCCACCCAGGAGTGGTATGTGAGCACCCTTTTACTTCTGTCTTAGGTAGTCCTGTCTTTTATATATATGTCTATTCGAAACTCAGAAAGAACAATTTCGTCTTCTCTACTTCAGGATTGTCACTTAGGTTTCTTTCCTAATAGAGGGAGACACTCAAAGAAAAGGCCAGTCGTCGTCGTCTCCGCCTTTCCCTTCCGTCTTTCCCTTGCTTACCTAGGTTGTCCTCTCTAAACGGGCTCACAAGAGTGAAAGGGGTCCTACCTCCACGAGGAGAGAGAAAGGGACGGAGTGAGGTAGGACTTCGAGGAGGAGCTAGAATCAAGGAGGAGTGAAGGAGGTCCTTCGGAAGGGACTGACGGAGGGACACAGAGGGGGACCTCGTTAGTGTCGTGCCCGAGATTGTACCGTCTAAAGGGAAGGGCAGAGGATTCCTGCCACGGACAGACTCAGGGTCACCGAAGGGGTCCCGGGTCGCACTACGAGTGGTGTACAATCCCCGGGGTAACCTTACTTACTTCACTCGAAGTCCCCGACCATCCTTTGAGTCCGACCAAACTTGAATCGGGACTAAGAATTTTTTCGGGGCATGAACAGTTTGGTTCTGTTCGTCGTAGGGGGCTAGGGCACGAGGGACGCGATTCTGTCCTTCGGACACGGGGATCGTGGGTGGGGGAGCAGAGGAAAGGCCGGTCGGACGACCCTGTGCGCCTTCCCGTCGGACCACCGTCTCGACAGGTGGTAGCTCAAGTCGGTGGCTCTGGGGCACATGCCGTGGTAGACCGACGTCAGCTTCTGCCCGTGCCTCACAAAGAGCCGCAGGTGTCTGCCCGTCCATGCTCGTCGGTCCGCGACCTCCCCGTCCCTCACCCCTCGTCGTCGCCAGTGTGCCAGGGGGTAGCCCTACAAAGGAAAACGTAAAGTAATATTTTACCTCGTTATCCATTTCTACACACACCTTGTGGTCGGATTTCCATGTCTTCCTGTCCGCCACTTCGGGCAGGAGGGGGGAGCCGGAAGTCGGAGGGTCGAGGGGAAGGACACCGCGGGTGAACGTAGAGACAGACGGAGGTCCGAGTCACAGGTGTATGCTTCGTCTGCACACGCAGAGTCGTGAGAAGGACGTATGGAACACGTAACTAAACGGGAACTACAAAAAGTAAATCGTACAGAGTTTCTACTAAAATATAAAGTATTTCACGACGGGGGACGGACAATTGCTGAATTGTTTGATACCTATACGACATTAAATAAATTCACCTAAAATTATCAAACATCAATGGTTTTTACATCGGCTCTCACACAACCTCCCCAACTTAGAAAAACAACCTCAGATTAACGAAGTGTTACGATACAATCGAAGACGACTTGTTGTCTCACTTAGGCGGTACACCTATGTATGTAGGGGAGGGAGAACTCGGAGGGAGGTCGAGTGGGCGGATTCAGTAGTGTCGTGGTTCGACTCGCAGGACACGACGAACCGTCCAGGGTGATCGATAGACCAAGTGTGCGCCGTCACGCAAATAGGGTCCAGCAGGGTAGGGGGGAAGGGACGGTTACGGGTGTACAAGGAAGAGATGCGGACGCAGAGACAAGGACGGGAAGCTTATCCGAGTAGACATGGTAAAGGGGGGGTCTAAGGTGTATATACGCACTTATAGGCTATGAACAGAAAGACGTGTCTTCACATAAGCGTATCTCTAATAACGTGTGTACTTCGCATGGGTATGTGTGACGCATGTGCATGCAAGGACCGTCACCCTAAAGACCCAGTTGCGTGCACACGCAAACCTTACAACGATATCTAACGGTATAACACTCCCCGGAAATTCCTACGTCTGACGTCCCGGGTGTGGACCGTCAAAAGTGAGTCATCCAGACACCACTCCGGCGGACGAAGACCTAAAATCCCTCGAACGGGTCCTGACTACTAGTCGGTCCTGATACCTGGTCTCCTCGTTAAGAAGTTCCGTCCGGACAAGGGAGCCAACGACCCACAGACTGTGGGTGACAGACCGGGGCCCTTCCACGTCCCCCATTCTTAACGCCCTGAGGTCCGGAGTTTCAGCCGGGGAGGAGGGTAGTCCAGTACACCACCCTGTAGGCCTTCAACTCACTCGGGTGGCTCCAGCAGTAGTACCTGTAGTGGTTTTTCCTCGTAGACCTCTTGCGGAACCCCCGGTAGAGGGACCTCAAGCTCAGGTGAGACCACCCACAGGGGACGAGAGGGGAGGGGTGCAAGGCACCCGTCCCGTCGGTCTCGGCTCCCGTCCGGGCACCGACGACATAGTCTCCGAACACCCGGGGTGAGCACGAGACCTACCAGGGAGGATCTGGGCACACCAGAAACGTTGGTGAAAGGTCGTCCCCCGTCGTCTCATCTCCGTCTTTCGGAGAATTTAAGCGACTCAAGGGAAAACCGGTCACAGGGGCGGCTAGTCTTCCGCTCGAAAGACTGACGCGTCCTAAGGTCTCTGCGAGTTACGACATTCTCGGGACAGGTCCCAATCGTAGGCCTGCGGTCCGAGACGGAGACAGGGACTGAGTACAGGAGTACACCCCGGGACCCGACCGTCGAGTGGGGGACCCCCCTTTCTTCTCCACAACCTCTCTTTTTACTCTAATCGCCTCCGAGGGCCCGTTTGACTAGTGTCTGGATGCTACCGTAAATCATTGACTCCTCCTCGTCATTTCTTTGACGTTTCGCCTCCCGAAGGGACCACTAGGTCACCAATTCTTAGGTGGAAGGTTACGTCCTCTGCGTCCAGACTAGGGACCAGGTTCTTGATTCTAGGTTATACGGTGTTCCGTCGATTCGGGGGTGTGGTGTTGATCACTCGGGTTCCCGACATGGATTCTGGGTTGTGTCGGTTTATTTCTTAGATTTTTTTATCTTCTTTTCATTTATCCTTTATCATCGAAGGGTCCACCGAGTCACCATTTCTCAGGCGGACGGTCACGTCCTCTGAGTCCAAGCTAGGGACTAGACCCTTCTAGGGTGCACGGCGTCTCGTCGATTCGGGCCCGCGGTGCTAATAACCCGGACGCGAGGTTTCGGACCCTCGACGGTGGCGACTCGGGTGGGCGACGTTGACGACTCCGGGCGCACTGGACCTCGGGCACCCGGTGGTGCTCTCTACGGCGGCGTCACTCTTCGGGTGCGCGGTGTTACTTCTCCCCCGGCGCTAGCGGTGTTGGTCTCTTTTTGGGCTCAGTGTCACTTCTGAGTCGTGTCGGTGTTTATTTTGGGTTATTTCTCTTGATCGTTTCGTCAGTACACCTACACAGGTTCCTCCCTCCGAAGACCTTCGAGTTTACTCCTAAGGAAGGTTTCGTTACTTTACTGGAAGGGCCTGCCGAGGACCGGACTGGGGGAGGACCCTAGCAGTGACCAAACGGAGGTCCGGCTGTAGTAAGGGTCCGGGAAGCCTCCACCTGTCCGAGACCGGAGTGGGGTTCGACCCCCTACTTACACCACCCCCTCCACCTGCTGTTGAAATGACCTGCAGGGGGTAAGGGGTTCGGGGGCCGAGATACCCCTCCTGAGTCTTTTTCCAAGACAGGACCTTAGTCTCTAAAGATCCGCTCCGAGATCTGTGTCACCGGTGTGGTAGCGACCAGGGGCGAACGGGCGGCGGAACAGCGACTCACCTGCGGTACACGACCGGGGAACATCGGCGGACTACGCCAGAGGGCACTGGTAGGATATTCGACTACCCTAATCGTAATAGGGTTGAAACGTCTATTTGTTATCCTCAGAATCACTCCTCCACTCAGAGGTCTCGTCCCTCGTCGGCCCCGAGTTTGAGTTCCGAGACCGACGTCCCGCCCCGCGAGGTGAGAGTGGGGTGGCTCCCCGGGACCTCGACCACAAGAAGGAATGAAAAAACCCGGAGAGTTCGAAAGAGAAAAGTGAAAGGAAATTGCTGGGGGGGTGGGGTAAATACCCTGAAGGGGCTACCGAGTCGTCTATTTCTTAGGAGGCCGTTACGTCCCCTGTGTCATCTGCACCCAAACTAGGGACCCAGCCCTTCTAGGGGACCTCCTCCTCTACTGTTGGGTGAGATCATAAGAACGGACCACTTAGGGGGACTGTCTCCTCAAATCGCTCATGTCAGGTACCCCAGCGTTTCTTAGGCTGTGCTGACTCGTTGATTCGTTCGTTCGGGAGACAAACATCGGGTCGGCAAGAAAAATTAGCACCAATTTTTTTTTTTTTTCTTTTTCTTTTCTTTAAATTTTCGTGTATCACATTTTACATGGTGGAATTGGTAAGAAAAAAAAATTTTTGATAAATAAACCGACACAGTCCGGAACCAACACCGTGCTCCCTAGAGACAACATAGCTCACCCTAGAGAGTAACGTCGCGTAGTTGAGAGATCAACACCAAGCACTCTAGCCAACGAGGTGCCGTACACCCTAGGATCAAGGGGCTGGTACCTAACTTGGGCACAGGGGACGTGAGTTCCACTTAAGAGTTGTGAACCTGGTGGTCCCTTCAGAGGTGAAATTGGTAAGAATTCACCTGTCAAATCACCACGACTCATATAAATGTGACACCCGAGAGGTCTTGATCTGGAAAAAGTAGAACGTTTTGTTTGAGACATAGAAAATTAGTTGATTGAGGGGCAGAAGGGGAAGGGAGTCAGGGAAGCCGAAAGACAGAGATACTTTAACTGGGGAAGGCCCATGGGGTAAGTGAAATACTTAAGAATGACAAACAGAAAAACACTGCCCGAGAAAAATGAATCGCGGTACGAGAGCTCCAAATAGGTGTCACACCGTGTACCGTCTTAAAAGGAGAAAAAAAAAAAAAAACTTCGGTTTATCATAGCGTAACATACTTATCTGACCCCAAGGGACCACCGAGTCTACCATTTCTTAGACGGACTTCACGTCGTCTAGGTCCAAGTTAGGGACTCAGTCCTTCTGAGGGACCTCTTCGCTTACCCATGGGTGAGGTCATAAGAACGACCTCTTAAGGTGCCTGTCTCCTCGGACCGACCATGTCAGGAACCCCAGTGTTTCGGCCTGTGCTGACTCGCTGATTGTGTGTGTGCGCACTTGTCCGGTGTCAAACAAAAAGGTAAGTATACCTGTGAACCCACCGAAAATGGAGAATCGACAACACTCATTTCTACGATACCTCCCTGAAGGGACCACCACGTCACTCATTCTGAGACTTGAGGGTTTCGTCTCCGGGTCCGAGTTAGGTACCAGTCCCTTGATCTAGGGCGTACGGGGTTGCTTCTGGGTCGTGTCGGTTTATGTTAAATTTTTTGTTTCGTTTCTCGTTTGTTGACTTTTTGAGGTCGTTGTTAGTAATCTGTACCCATATGTCACTTCGGGTCCAAACGCCACTCATCATCGACCTCCGACCTCACCCGAGAAGACCTGAGTCCAGTGTCATAAGTAAGTCAGTGACTGAAACACACATTTGTCTGTAAGTCCTAGAAAAAAACCGTTTTACGAATCGCTCGTACCACGACGTACCTCCCGACACTGCGTCGAGATCCCTTGTCTACTGACCCCCGAAGTGAGCGCCCCGGGAACTCGTCCACGATTTCTTCCCACCCCAGACGAGTTCGACTAGTTCTCACCCCCGCCGGGGGTTTTTTCCCGTCCCGTGTCGAGTTCGTCTCCGAATTTGGTTTCCGTGGAAACCCGGGGGTGGGACGACCGGGGTGGTGAGACCGGGGTCTTCCGACGAGAGGGACGGTCGAATTGGGACTCGACTCTAAAGTGCCTCGGAAGGTGAGTACGTAGTCGGGGAGGTGTCGGTTGGTTCAAGTACCACCCGTGGCTCGTTCCGCAGCAGTAGAGGACGTTGGCGTTCCCGTTCTGCGGCCGGCTCTTCTAGCACACGTGGAAGAGTCCGGTGGTGCCGGGGTAGATGCGGGACGTCTCTTTGGGCAAGATGGGTTTCTTGAAGGACTGACAGCCGCTGACCTGGCGGGCGTAGACCAGTCTCCTGTCGGCCCTCAGCAGATAGTACACCTGGTTCACTCCCCTTCTGACCCCGCCCTCCCCCACGGTCGGGACATGCCCTGTCCCCCGGGCCGGGTCGGGTCCCCCCGAGACTCGAGACACAGAGGTGGGTATTTTTGCCTCGTTTGTAAAGAGAGGTTCGTAGGCTCGATTACGATCCTTTATCGAACTAAGTCACTGAAGTCTTTCCCTTATTCGAAGTTTGACGGGTGAATAGACAACTACCTGTAACTCGAACAAAGGTATAGAGCTGTTAACACTTATTGCGTCGTCACTCGTACCTTCCCCCCGTCCACAGAGAATTTCTAGGACGGAAGTTAAGGAAACCTATTTCTGGGTCTTTGCCCCCCGAAGGGACCGTCAGGTCCCCAATTCTGAGACGAAAGTCACGTCCCCGACACCCAAGCTAGGGACCAGTCCCTTGATTCTAGGGTGTACGAAGCGTCGGTTTTTTCTTTTTCTGGGTCTTTGTCCTAACTGGAAGGTGTGACAAAAGGTACCGCCAGCGTGGTTAAACGTAAGGGTGGTTGTCACGTGTTCCCAAGAGCAAAGAGGTGTAGGAGCGGGTGTGAGCAGAAACCGAAACGATTATTAAATCGGTAGGAGTGTCCACACCTATAGAGTGACACCGAAACCAATAGAAGGAGACTACTAATCACTACAGCTCGTAGAGAAGTGTATGGACAATCGACAAATAAACAGCAGAAACTTCTTTACAGACAGGTACAGGAAACGGGTGAAAAATTTAACCCAACAAAACAAAACGAAAAAACTCAACATGCTCAAGGAATATATAAACCCTACAATTTGGAAATAGTCTATAGACCAAACGTTTATAAAAGGGGGTAAGGAATCCAACGGAAAGCAAGACAACTGACGAAAGGACCCAGACGTCCTCGAAAAATTCATCTATGTGAGGGTGCATGAATAAAAACGAAAACGACGAATACGGAAACCACGGTTTAGGTTTTTAAGTAACGGTTCCGGTGACGTTCCTTGAAAATGAGATACAAAGGAAGATCTTCGAAATACCAAAGTCTAGTATACAAATTCAGAAATCGAGTAACATTCAAGTAAAAACATATATTGTATTCCCAGGTCAAAGTAAAAAACGACATCTTTAGAAACTTTTAGCTCCAATTTAGTTCATCCGTCGTATCGGGAGAGAAGTAGACTTATCACACTTGCAAAGACCCGTCTAAAAGGAAGGAGGTTGCGGAAAAGTTCACTCAGAGTATCGGTCCCCTGGCCCGGGTCCGGACACGGGAACTCAATCCATATCTCTTTGTGGTCTTGGGAAATGTCACGTTTGACACTTGGCACCCACCACTCCGACCGTACCGATCTTCAGTCTGTGGTCCTTCTTGAAGGTCCGACTCTGGGTCCTCGGCCCCTCCCCGACCTACTCGTCCCAGAGTCGAGTCGTCCGAGAGGGACGTAGGGTCAGGGGGGCACCAGGGACTCGTCTCCAGGACCGAGGGATGTCCATGGTGTACCGGATAGAGTGACTACCGCGGACCTCGGGGCACTCCGGCCGCCAAAAGAAGTGGTGGTTCTACCTGCCCTGGAACCTGTAGACCCTGAAACACAAGTTCGTCACACTGGGACGGGAGTCGGACTTCCAGTGCACGTGGGGGGAGGACCACGTAGGTGCGGGAGTCTTCGGACCGGAAAGGAGGGCGGTCCGGACAAGGGCGGTTCGGACCCGGCTCGCCTCGGAGGGTCGACTCGGTCGGAATAGAATAGTCGTCCCCGCCCCGCCTCTGGACGTCCGACCCCCGCACCGTCTGTCGCCCCGACCCCTTTGTCGTCTTACTTTCCCCGCGACCTCCCGGAAGGGACCGGCAGGTCACCAATTCTGAGACGGGAGGTTACGTCTCCCGTGTCCAAGCTAGGGACCAACCCTTTGATCCTAGGTGTACGGCTAGACACACCGGTAACCCCCCACCCACACCACCGGCCCCATGCCACCCTCTACTCCGACCTCACTACCCAGAACGTTGGCTGGAACCACACCTGTGGGAGGACACCCAACTCCGACCCCAGGGGAAGCCAGTCCCTTCAGGGGTCCCCACAAACTTACCCCGACGACCCGATTCGGAGGGGTTCTGGGTCTACCGATCTGCTCGTCTCCCACTGCACCGAGGGGGCGCAGACGGGCCGGGAGGTCGTCCAGACACTGCTTCGGGAGAAGACGGAGGCCCACCTTCTGTTACCCACGAAGTAGCGGACGCCGAGGGTCGACCCCTGCTGGTGCGACGACCTCCAGAGGTTGCCCGACACGTGGGAGGTCTCTTTACTCTTCTTGTACCGAAGACGCCATCCATGCCCGGGGACCGCTCCACCCGTGTGGTCGAGACCAGGACCGGACCGGGGGCCGGCTCACCCGACCAGTCGTTTCCCGTCTGCGCGAAGGTGGTGGAGGACCCTTCACCCACCTGTAAGACCCCTCCCAGTCCCTTACCCGGACTCTCTACCCACAACCGGCACAGACTTGGGCGGGTCCGAAGTGGCGAGTCCTTCGGGTCACCGGGACCCGTTCAGAGAACTGAAGAGGTTCGAAGCCAAAAGAAGTCTAGGTTCGTCACACTGAACCAGCAAAACAGATTAACATTTGTCATATGTAAACCCCGTCGGCTCGGACAGACTTCTTCGAATTGACTACGGTTACCTCTTCGTCGACCTTCCCTGACTAGCCCCCTTCCCCCGCGACCCCGCGACTCTAGGCAGTGGGACCGGCTCTCAGGACCTCTGCGGAAGGGTATCGGTACCCGGTGGCTCTCCCCAATTTTGCGGGACCACGACTCTAAGACCCTCCGGGAGGACCGAGGCGGACCCGTACGCTTGACCAGGAGGCCCCCGGGTCCCTACGTCGAAACGTGTGAGGTCCCTCGTACGAAGTGTGGCCGTAGTCCGTGAACCATAAGGAACCTTGACGCACTAAACCGTAGGGACGAGGGGAGGACGGTCGGGGTCATAAATCGGGGGTGAAAGAACGGTAGTCGGGTCTCGTCTCGAGACACCCCGACGGAACTCGTCTCACTCCCCTCGGGTGACCAGGGGAACGTGACCCTCGACCCTAGCGGGAGGCCGGCGACGGTGCCGGAGGGACAGGAACACGGGGTCTATAAGCTCGCACTCTGCGCCGCCCTCTTCTAGGACCTCCGGTCCGTGGCACTCTACGCGGACTTCCTCTTCCCGTTCCGGCTCCCGGCCCTACTGCTCGACTCCCTACTCGGCGGACAGAACTTGGACCTCCTCGACCAGTGGTTCCGGCTCCTCCTCAAGAAGCTGTAGTAGAAGTGCCTCGACTTCTTCTTCCTCCGCCTTCGGTACTTCTTCGTCGGGTTTAGACATCCCCGGAACGCGTCCCCGAGTCCCACCCGACCCGCCCTCCCTCGGTGCCCCGGGGCCGACGGACGGACGACTGAAGGACCCCTCGGGGCTCGTTCACCGGGGTGGTCCGTCTGGAAGGAAACAGGCAGACCGTTTACCCCTCTCACTGAGGGAAGGAGGACCCCTTAAGATTCAGAGGTTTGTCCGAAGGTCGAGGAACTCGAAGAGTCTTAGGAGACGGATGTGGGGTCTCCCGTGGAACTTGAGGTACGTTCACTGGTTGCCCTACTCCTGGGTCCCGATGTACTCGATACTTTCCTCTCCCCCGGACCTCCGGACCTCCCGCGTCTCCCCGGATGCTCCAGGCACCACTGGGGTGGGCCGTCCTCCCCCACTCTGACCAGGACTCGATCCGGTAGGTACGTTCTCAGCCGGGTTGAATCTCCGGTGGTCTGTCGCCGTAGGTCGGCACCGGGACACGGTTTCGTGAAAGATCGACACAGCGGACCCGACCAGTGAAGTGCAGAATTAAGGAAGTAAAGGTAGACCTTGTCCTCCTCCGACTCACTACTTCCGCCACAGACCAGTGGAAGGTCCCGGAGGACCCATGGTCCCCCGTCTCCTTCCTTTTCTACACCAGACGGACCTGGTAATGGAAGTCCCCGGGTCCCTATTCTACGGTTCTACTCTTTCTCATTTTCGGGTTGCACGGTCCCCCTTCTTGTTCACTCGCACCTTGTCGCAGACGGGAACAGCCGTTCTGACCGACGGAACAATCCCCTCCTTCCTTTTGTGTGTCTCGTCGAGTTCCCTGAACGGGCCGCCCAGGTCACCAATTCTGAGGTGCGAAGGTGACGTCCCCGAGGCCCAAGATAGCGACCAGTCCCTTGATTCTAGGGCGCACGGTGAGTCGGTTTTTATTTTTCATAACTCTTCAAGCTCTGTCACTTTTGTCTCGCGACTTCGTCCCCACTCCGGTAGTGGCCGGGTACTTCGGTCGGGGGTCGTCGTTCTCCCCGACCCACCGGTCAGAAGTCCGTCATTCCCTCACCGGTCCAGGCTTCGATCCACTCGTACGGCTCCTCGACTGCCCAAGGTTGAGTACTGACGAGGGGCGTAGGGACAGCGACCCAGAGCTCTGTTCGTCACTGAAGACACCCGTGTAACACGTAATCTTCGTCAGCCTAAACTCACCGGAATAAGAGTGTGGTAGGCCACCAGGCCCTACCCCCTCCCCCCCAGTTCCGCTCCGACCTCAGTCCGAAAGACTGGGGCATCGGGCCCGGAGGGGTTCGGCAGGTGCGACCCGGGAGGTCTTCCAGGCGGTCTGTTCACGTTACACCGGTGACTAAGGCACGGACGACATGGGACTTGCGCGAGGGGTGTCGCCGACCTCGTGAGACCTACCTCTGTGAGAGTCTTCCCGAATGCGAAGTGACTCGGACCGGGGGAGGGAGACGGCGAGCGGCGTCCGAAGGATACGTAGAGACGCAGAGACGTGAATCGGTCTGCACGACCTCAGTCTTGTCTCTTAGAAGACGACCCAGGAGTGGACTTAATAAAGATTAGGGTCGGTGACGGGACTTCCTTAGTGTGGTCCGAAGTCTCGTCCCCCCGGTCACTTAGAACCCCCTCCATCGAGTGCCGGTGGGTCCGTCGTTCGCCGTCCACGGGCGGTAGGTACGGGTGATCTCGGCTCACGGGAGAGTCGGGGACTCCGGCACCACAACCGACGTACCGGAGGACCCACGGGTCGTAAGGGCCCGAGTCCCCAATTGCAGGACCACGCTCCTTCAGGACGGGTGGTTGCTCAGAGACGACAGAAAGGCATCGACTTTGTCGGTTCGGTCCTGTGTCTACTCCTCCACGTTCCTCTCCTTCTTCGTCTTCTTCTTTCTCCGCTGCCACTTCCCCTCCTTGGGGCGGGTGGCGGTCGGAAGGGTGGTGCCGGACTAGTCAGTCACGGACGACGACCAGTCGGGAGAGGGTCCTCGACGTCCGTCTGGTGTCCTGTAGCTGCGGGGCGAGAGGAGGGGAGCCTATATAGGGTCGCCAGGGACCTCTCGGCCTAAGAGTCACTCCTGTCTCCGCTCTACCAAACCCAGTTGTTCCGAAATTTACGGGATTTATTAGTTCTTACCACTCAGTGTCATGACCCGTTGTGTCTGTACGTTCCCTCGTGTACGAAGTTCTCGTACTTCGAAGATCCCTACCACCACTACCCCTCCTGCCATCACCACTGCCACCTCCACTACTGCCACCTCCACTACTGCCACCACCTCCACTACTGCCACCTCCACTACTGCCACCACCTCCACTACTGCCACCACCTCCACTACTGCCACCACCTCCACTACTGCCACCACCTCCACTACTGCCACCTCCACTACTGCCACCACCTCCACTACTGCCACCACCTCCACTACTGCCACCACCTCCACTACCACCACCACCTCCACTACCACCACCACCTCCACTACCACCACCACCTCCACTACCACCACTACCTCCACTACTGCCACCACCTCCACTACTGCCACCACCTCCACTACCACCACCTCCACTACCACCACCACCTCCACTACCGCCACTACCTCCACTACTGCCACCACCTCCACTACTGCCACCACCTCCACTACTACCACCACCTCCACTACCACCACCACCTCCACTACTGCCACCGCCTCCACTACTGCCACCACCTCCACTGCCACCACCACTACTACTGCCACCACGCCCACCACTCCTACTGCCACTCCTGTCATTGGCATTGTTACCTTCGCTGCGACGAGTGCCGCCGGTCGTGGACGACTCGTGAGTGTGGCCCGTAAAAGGTTTCGTGAGATGAGCTGAGAGATCGGGCACATAAGGGTGAGTTACGAGTGTCGTTTTCGTCAGAAGAGAGATTTTCGGTTCGAAGTTTGACCTTAAGATGTCTCTCTTGGGACCGTGAGACATCGTGTCGAATCGAGGATCGTAGTCTATATGGGGTATACCCATCTCTTGAGTTTGACAGATTTTACGCATAATTGTGTCGACTCTACCACGGATTCACGTCCCGTATTATTCCTCATACTGTCACTAGATTTACACCGTCGTTATAACGGGTCCATTTATGGAGAAAACATAGTGAACTCTCAGCTTCTCCGGGACGCCCCGCTTGTTCCTACCGCTCGTCTCTGTCTCGACCGTCCCCGTCCCGGGTACCGACCTCAGGTCTTCGTCCGGACGAAGGCTCTGGAGTCTTGACCCCTCCCTGGACGCCGAAGAGGATGCCTTGTACTCTGAAAGGGCCACCTGGGGAGCTGAGGGGTCCGGTCTGTCAAGAGGGTGGGGGCACGAGAAGGTCGTGCAGGCACAACGTGTGACGGGTCGGAGCTGCATGAGACGGACACACACCGACAAGCGTGGGAGCAGCCGGGGTACTCCCGTCTTTTGTAGACAGGTGAAAACATCGACCCGGTCTCGGGGATGATGTCCGACGGTGTGTTTGGTTCACGAATTTTAGGTAACCACCTACACCTAATTCTCCGTGTTTGATGACCCATATTTTATTCAGTCCAAGGTCCCATATTGCGTGTCCTGACCACATGCCCGTTACGAAGTATTATTGAAATCTACCTCATATTGGATATTTTTATGACTTAGTCATACGACTTGTGTACTTCGGTTACATTATAACATTGGATTGAGATTATTATTGTCCTATATTTATTTTCCGCACACACCCTACATTGACGACGGTAGGTCTTTGCTTCTGCACACAGTAGACGGGAGGAAGTCCGCCCCGAGTGCACAGGTCATTTCTTACTATTGGACGAGACAACTGTACGGGTACGGAGACGAACCTAACACCCCAGGAACACACAGACTGTACTCCAAAGGTCGTCGTAAAGACGGTCTGGATGATACGCAGACTGGACCTCGTGGGTCATGAGACGACCTCCTACTCTCAACACACTTCGTCTGTACAGAGGGTTCACTGCTTACCCGTCCACTTGCCAACTCAGTTTCTACTTGTTCTGTCTGAGGTGCTGGACGTCCAGGTTCCACGTGAAGCTGTGCGGGTGGTCGGTGGGGGTGAGACGACCCACGTGTTGGAGTCGAGTGTGTACCATTGATGCTCCCCACCGTTTATGGAGGTCTAGTACGAAGCGTTTGAAAGGGGACTTTCATCCTGTTTGTCGTCCTCTCGGCCCCTCGGTGCGACAGGGCCCTCAGACTCCCGTCTCGGACTTAGACGGTGTCGGTCCGTACTCTACCGAAACTACAGAGTTTAAAGTAGAATTTTTAAGTACATGTAGAACGTCAGATTAAGTATTATATAAGTACTAATAAAATTACGCTTTAAAATTTTTAATAGATAGAAAGGAGGGTAAGGTTTAGAAGTTCATTTTGACTACGGGGCCCGACCCATGGGAGGACCTTGAGTGACTCAGACCAGATTCTTCGTACCTAGACCGGGGTTTCGGAGTCAAGTGTTTAGTGTTTCGTATCTCCACTTCTCTGAGCGAGCTCTGATGTGCCGATCGCCCTCTTACTCCTGGTCCTGGATCCTCCGGAAGAGGCTTGGGTTCCGAGGCAGGCGAGTAGGTAGCTGAATAGGGAGGTAGGTAGGTGGGTACGTGCGAAGGTAGGTGGGTGGGTAGGTGCGTAGGTGGGTAGGTGTGTAGGTGGGTAGGTGCGTAGGTAGGTGTGTAGGTAGGTGTGTAGGTAGGTAGGTGTGTAGGTGTGTAGGTAGGTGTGTAGGTAGGTAGGTAGGTGCGTAGGTAGGTGGGTAAGTAGTTCGGTAGGTAGGTAGGTGAGTGTATTACGTAAATACGTCTCAACTAATCTGGGTGTCGTAATCTGAGGTCTACCATTCCATAACAGGGGGGAGCACAGGCAAATGTTCTCCAGGTAGTGGACGTTAAAGAGGAACTCCGCGGGGATATCCTCCTGAGATCGTAAGAGGTTTACGCTCCCCTTGTTTCACGGAGGTCGACGAGAAAGTCTCACACGCGACCAGAGACGGACCCTTGTTGTCTCAGCGCGGGGCGGTGCCCGAGTGGATTGGATTTCGATATTTCTTCCCTTCGTGGTTGTAGATCTTTTGTCGGGCTTCTCTTGATAGCAACTGGGACTGAGTGAAACTTTTACAGCGTCTGGAGGTTGGTAGGGAGGAAGATGCTTACTTCTGTAGTCGCGGAAGTAGGAAACAGGTCTTTCTACGAGACACAATGGACCTGGGTAGGACTCCGGAGGACGGACTCAGGAAGTAAGGATGTTCGATGATTAAGGGGACCGTAGCACATTGTCCCCCGCTCCTCCGTTTTTTACTTCCTCTTTGGGGTGGTCGGAAGTATTGAGTCCGGACTCTTATCAGAGTTGTCTCGACACAGCCGTCTCGAAGAGACCCGACGAAACTCCTCCTTGGAACTTCGTCGGGGAACCCGCCCAGAGGTTGACGAAATCTCTGTTTCAGATTAAACCTCTCTGACCTCCTCCTCGAAGGACTTCGGTACCCTTTGTTTGTCGTTTGGACGGACTTCTTGATACGCCTCCCGCCCCTCCCGGGAAGACTTCCTGGGCTTCGGTTACCGCCAAGTCCTCCGTCGAAAAGAGAGACCGAGAGTGGGGTTCCCCAGGCCTCCCTTCGTCCGTCTACAGTGTCGATACAACAGTCCACGAGTTCGGGGACGGAAATGGGCGGACTCCGGCGACCGTTCGACCTGCCCCTCCCCCTTCGGGTCCTGCCCCCAGACTCCTTAGTCGCACCTGGGCTCGTCGGGTGGCGGGGTGCTTGCGGTTTTCCCGAGGAGGTCGGGACGGAGGGGGTGGGCCCCTCCTTCGTCGACACCCAGATAAACTCCCCGCCGAGAAAAGACTCGACCGAGGACGCCAGGTCGAACGAGTACTGGACCCACTACAGGTGGCACCACCGGCGGAGGGCGCGGAACCGAAGGAGAAGGTCGACGGCCTCCTGCTGCCCCGACCCCGACCTCGCGTCCACTGCGGCGTACTTGCCCTCCGAGCTCGACCTTCCCTTCTCCCCCACCAACCGCCTCGCGTCGTGACCTGTGGACCGCCCCGCTCCGGGGAGTAGGAGGACCCTTTGGAGTTCCCCCTGGGAGCCTCCGGGGAGTTGGCGCCCTCCTACCCCGGACTCACTCCGGGTCACGGTAGTCGAGAATCTCCGGCGGTCTCCCGAACCCGTCGTGGCTCGTGTCTGGTGGGCGGTGTCACAGACCTTTGGTTGCACAGGGGAATCGAAGGATCTCCTTTCTTTCCCTGTTCCCCCGGACCCATGACCTTCGGGTTCCCGAGAGCGGGGGGTCCCTCTTGACTTCGTAAACAAAAGTTTTCAGTTCCAAGACCATTCCTTCATTTCACGCTCCGGTAGCATCTCGCTCCGCCCTGGCCGTCTCGTTCCCCTTCCCCGCCCTCCTGGCCCCTACGCGACCGCCGGGACACGCGTACGCGGCTGGTAGGCGGAGACGGTGGTTGCGGTGGGTGCGTAGAGGTTCTGGTGTGACAGGTCGTAGTGGAGCCCGCGGTCCTGCGTCGGGGCCCACACACTACCTCCGCTGGCACTCGTCCGAACCTCTTCTTCGTAAAGTCGGCGTTTCCCGCTGAAGTCCGGATCCTGGAGAGGTTTAAAGCCCTCGTACACTGGGGACCTTGAAGACATAGGCGGCCCCGTCCTTGGTGGGGGGTGGACACTCGGCACGGACTCCGAGCCAGAGGGGGAGGGGTCGGGACGGACGAACCTCGAGGTGAATTGAACGAGACCTTTGGAAGGCAAAGCACGTGACGGAGTGCGGACTGTCAGTACCCAGTGTGAGTGTCGGGGACGGTAGGGGCGTGTCGATGACCGGCCGACGGGCCCAGGGGTCCGACGCGAACGATGGGTCTCGGGTCTGTCGTAGAGGTCTGGCGCCAGGAGCTGGGACTTCGGTTCGCGACGTGGGCGCCAGGTCGCGGCGGGGCCTGGTCGCGGGTCCGTGGGGTGTTCTCTGGGGCCGACTAAAGAGTCCAGACACGGTTGGATTTTTGTAGACCTGTCTCCGTGTGTTGCGAGGGGAGGGAGAGGATGACGAAAGACCGTCCTGCAGACTTCGATAACACCGGTAAAGAACACCGAATTTCTTCCTCGAAAGTCCAGGGGTCCCTGTGACTTGAGGGTAGGAATGGGGCATTTGGATCCTCTTATCGTGGTGGTTCTGGAGGAAAGAGAGGAAAAGTATTGTTCCGGCAATAGGAGTTTTTACTTTAGTTGAACCCCAGAAAATTTCGAGGAGACTCTTTCCGAGACCAGGTTGGTCGGGGAGGAGACCTAACTGACCTCTGCGACCTTTTCGCGGACCGCACCCCGACACGACTGTTTACCCTTCGTAGATACCCCCCCCCCCGTCCCTCCTGTTCGGGACCCCGACCCTTTTGACGGTTTCAGGGTTTAGAAACAAGTTCGACAACAAACCAATGAGAAGACTTAGAATTTAGGGAGACCGCAAAAGAAAAAGTGGAGATTTCTCAAGTTTGACGGGGAGTCCTGCAAAATAGGAAACGGGTTCACGACGGTCTGCCTGTAAGCGTAGAGGTCACTCCTTCCACTCGTACTTATTTCCCTGTCTCCCTGAACTACTTTCCGTCAGGGGACACCAGTCGTTCTTCTCGAGGGGACAAGCAGGGGAACTTCCAGGTCGCAAAAGGAAGTCCTCGCTAGACGGGGGCAGGGGTGTCAGAACTCGGTAGTGCTTCCTGTGATGGTCCTGTGTCGATTTAATTAAGGATTTGTGGTCGAACCTCACCTCTTCACACGGTTAATTTTCCGGTTACGTTACGAAGGTAGACACTATTTCCAGTAATAAGGTGAACTATTAGTTTTGAGAAAGTTTGGTCGCAATCCTTTTGTTTGACTGACCGTCATTGCTCGCACACGTAGAGCGGTCGTCGAAAGTCTCGCACTACTTCGGGTATTGCGCCGGTCTGGGATTCTTACGGAGGGCCAGAGTTATAAAAGTAGGTCTTTTATACAACTTTTATCGGTAAACCGACTTTTTCTAGGAGGAAAGGGACATTTGTTTTGTCGTCCGGTACTCGCTAAAGTCGGGCAAGGTGAACGGAAAAGAAGCATCAAAGGACCCCAAGTTAGCGAAACCGGTCGTAGAGGAATATCTAACCCCTAAAATTCATCGCTCGTATTCTCAGGACCGTCCTTGTTCTTTTTTTGCTTTTAATACTCTTCCTTTCCCAGGTCAGTTTTCTTATGTGAACGGAAAAGGGGTCGGAGGAGGGTAGTCGCTCTGTCCTCAACTTTCTTAAACAAAGGAACACGAGTTCCTTAAGTCTAGATGTAGTTTTCGGTCCCAAGAGTTCACACCAGGGGTCCGGTCGTCGTAGGTAAAGTGGAGTAGTGAATGTCACGACACGACTCAGTGAGTCTGTATAAACTGAGAGACACTGGGGCACCTGACATCGGAAGGTCCGAAGAGACAGGTACCCTAAGAGGTTCGTTCTTATGGTCTCACCCAAGGGTAAAAGAAGAGGTCCCCTAGAAGAAGAACTAGTTTGGACTCAAAGGACGTGACGTCCGTCCAAGAAATGGCAGACTCGGTGGTCCCTTCGGGTCTGAGGAAACACACCGATAAAGGACCCTGGGACCCGTCCAAGTCTCTTCAGTGAAGGACTTTCGACCGAGTGGGTTTGGTTGACGTTTGAAGTCAGGGTTGTTTATGTCCTCTTTCGGGTCTCGTTGTTGACTCTCCTGAAGAGTTGTTGGTTGCCCCTTATCTAAAATTGAAGAACTTTACCATGGTAAGATTTCTGATCCGTCGCTGTTGTCTTCAGTGCTCTTGACACCCGTCTTGATTGCGTGTCTACCGGTTTGTTAGTGTCCTTTTCTACGGGTTGTAGTGACTAGTAGTCTCGTTACGTTTCGTTTTGGGGTCACTCCACAGTGAAGTGTGGCCAGTCTTGCCGGTAGTACTTTTTCAGACGTTCGTTTTCGGCGACCTCTCCTACACCTCTCTTCCCCTGGGAGGGCTTGCGTGCCTTCAACCACGTGAGACAGTCCTGCCGGGAAGTTGACGTCTCACTCTTCGGGACTCTCCCGAAGTCGGCGTCGTCGACGAGGAGGGACCGGTCTCCCGAGCCCTCGTGTCCCTCCCCGGTCGGGACTGTGACGCCTGTCGAGACGTGGGTTGTCGTCGTTCCGGTGTTGGTGTGTGCGGGGGAAGGGGGCGTAGGCCCTCGGCCTGCCCTCCTGAAGGCCGGTGCTGGTGTGTGCGGGGGAAGGGGGCGTAGGCCCATGGGCCCCTGCCCTCCTGAAGGCCGGTGCTGGTGTGTGCGGGGGAAGGGGGCGTAGGCCCTCGGCCTGCCCTCCTGAAGGCCGGTACTGGTGTGTGCGGGGGAAGGGGGCGTAGGCCCATGGGCCCCTGCCCTCCTGAAGGGCCGCGTGAGAGCCGGTCGGGACGGATGGAAGAAGTACTCGTACATCTACACCCAGACGCGGCGCAGGTCGTGCATCGCCACCCCCACGAAGTCGGGGAACTGGCACTACAGGTACCAGAACGGCAGATACAAATAGGTGGCAGAACGGGGCCCCCGGTCCTTGTCGGACTCTGGCCCTCCTCTTACAGTCGGCTTCCTCGGTCCGGCCCTCAGGGGCCCCTACCAGGTCGCCACTTCTGGGGGACGAACACGACGTCGCCCACACTCAAGGCAGGGAGTAGTCCCTTGATTCTAGGATGTCCGGCACGTCACTCCGGTTTTGACTTAAATTCTAAATTTTTCTTTCATCGGTTTGGTTCAGTCACTTACCTTGGAAGGGTCGACGAGTCCTCTCTCCCCGACCGTCTGTATTGAGCTGGGCGGGGGGTTGGGACCCCACTTTCCCCAGGAAAAGGTCTTATGAGTTCGTAGACTTGTTCAACAGTTCGTTGTAAAGGATGTTCGTTCTTCTGAAGGGACGGTCGTGACCCTTACACTTTACACGAATTGAAGTCTTAAGGGTTGGAGCACCTCTCGTTTGTCACCCTGGGTGGGGGTCTCGGCGCCGCTCCGCCGGTGTGCGCTCAACGTGACTGACGGGCTGGGCTCTACACACCCCGCAGGCAGGTCAGACTGGAGCTCGCGTCCCGCCTCTGGTCGGCCCACCCCCCCGGAGACGTGGGCGCGCCGAGTACGAGTGAACATTTAGAGGAGGCGGAAGAGGAACTGAAACCTGACTAGCGGCATGAAGTCCAGGAGCGTCCGAAGGGTCTTCGGATCCAAAAGGGGACGCTCCCCGTCTTCCATGTGCGGTTCCTGTCGGTCTGCCCTCGGGCCCACCCTCCACCTCCCTCCCTTTCTTCTCTGCGCCAGTCGCCCGCACCTAGGGCGGGACCCGGCGCTCGCGCCCCCTCCACCCTGGTGCCCGAGGACCCACGAGGCCGGTCCCGGGCCCTCTCCCGTACTTCGATCCCTCGCGCGGCTGCCACGGAGGAACCACGTCTCTGGGGCGGAGACTCTCGGGGACGTCGCGCACAAGGGCGGTCTCGGGGAGCTTCTGTGCTTCGGCGTGGGACTTCTCGACAGAGGCCCTTCCGGACCGGCGCCCCCTGATTCGTGTCCCCGCGGACTCGGTCTCTGGGACGGGGAGATCCGGGTCTTCCTTTCGGTCCGCGGGGAGGACACAGGAAGGTCGGACTCCGAGAGACGGGCCGCGGGGTGTGGGCGCTCACACTTGTGGACCATGTAGTGGGGTCCACCGTCGAACTGGACTCTTTTATTTCCTCCAGTGTCGTCACCCTTTCGTTCTCGGACACAGACACACACACACACACACACACCTGTGCACACACGTACACAGACACTGATCACACACACGGACACACACCCCCCTCACTCAGTGCCTTGTGGTGATGCATCCCTTTACATGGTGGGGTAGGTAGACGAGGTAAAGGTGCAAGGGACCTTCGGAGGGACCGTAAAGTCTGGTCCTCCTCGGATTCGCTCGGATTCGCTCATCTGAGACAGGGGATTAAGATATCACTGGGAAGGAGAAACCGTATTTTAGGTCCCTCAGGAATCCTGGTTCTGGTGGGCGTCCTCGTCTGTCCGGTCCTACGAGAACTCACTGTCGGTCACCGGAATGTAGTTCCCGGGACCTCTGGTGGAACGGGTGTCGTTCTCTGTCAAGTAACGAATCCTCATTTTAATTCACGTGTCAACAAGTGTTTTCAGCTTTCCACCTTTGGTGGGCTTGCAAGTGGTCGTGTTCTCGTCTGTTTGTGCACCACACGTACGTGTTACTCGCGGTGAGCCGGGTCTCTCCCTCCCCCAGGACCGTGTCCGGTGTCGTCCCGCTTGGGACTTCCTTCACCCACGGTGAGTCGGAGTTTTTCCTTCCCCTAGGACCGTGTCCGGTGTTCCCCTACCTGAGACTTCATTCGCCACGGTTCACTTTGGCCGGTCTGTGCCATACCAAGGTAAATATACTCCGGGGTCTCGTGAGTCTGGGTCTCCTTCGTCTTACCGAAGACCCCCTATCCTTCAAGCACAAATTTCCCCTGTCAAAGTCAAACCTTTCTAATTTTTCAAGACCTCTACCTACCATCACTGTCAATTAAAGTGACTTGAGTTGTGAATCTTACCAATGTTATCGTTCAGCATACTTATAAAATAGTCACACTTATTTACTCGTGCGTCTTCGCACATGTACCTACAGGTGTCGTCATGATGAGTATTGCCGGTTTTTCGTCTTTGCTGGGTTTACAGATGGTGGACGCCTGACCTTTGTTTCGGACCGTAGAAGTCTCACCTCGTGACGACAACGAATCAGCGATTCAGCGCAGGCTGAGGAGACGCCGGGGTGTCTGACGCCGGGCGGTCGGAGGAGACAGGGACCCGAAGAGGTCCGTTCTTGTGATCTACGTCGAGGACCGGTAAAGGAAGAGGTCCCCTAGAAGGGCTGGGTCCCCGGTTTGGGTGCAGAGGACGCAACCGTCCGCCTAAAAACGACGACTCGGTGGTGTTTTCGCGTTTACCTTATAGTAAACCGGTACCTTTTTCCTACTTCGTAAGAATGTGCGAGGTTGTGTCTTTCTGAGGGCTTTATGATGGGATTCACTGTCTTCTGTCGCTCGGTGTGTGACTTGCTGAGGTTCTTATCTTTTACGGGGTTTGTCCGTTTAGGGACTCTTGTCTTCTAGTCACCAGCGGATCCTGACCCCGTCCCCCGACACCCCTTTCTCCGTCCGTCTCCTTGTCCCTTAACTGAGGGTAGCCAGCCCCAAGGAAAAGGTCCCGTGACTGTCACAAGATCTCAATGTGCCACCACTGACGACACGTTGAAACACTCAGATTATGTCTCGTGCCTTGACGTGTGAAATTTTCCCGTCCACCTAATATACCAGACCTAAATATTGTGGACTTCGTATAGAGTTAAAAATTTTAAAATCACTTTACCTGACTAATGAACGAGACGGACATGGTCTTCGGCACCCTTACAGTAGGTCTCTAGTAGTTATCGCGAGAAAAAAATTTATTGTCGGTCCTTTAGTGTCTCTACTTAAGAGTGACTGCGGTTCATTCCTCACTTTCACTTCAGCGAGTCAGCACAGGCTGAGAAACGCTGGGGTACCCGACATCGGATGGTCCGAGGAGACAGGTACCCTAAAAGGTCCGTTATCAGGACCTCACCTAACGGCAAAGGAAGCGGTCCCCTAGAAGGGTTGGGTCCCTAGCTTGGATCCAGAGGGAGTAACATCTGTCTGCGAAATGACAGACCCGGTGGTCCCTTTAGACATTCCTCACCCACCCTATTTGAGTCCGACACCAAGCAGTCGTCCGGTGATCTACCGTGGGTCGGGTGAAGGAGTGGGCCACGAAGACCGGATTTCGTCGGGGGAGAGGTAGAGACCCACATAATGTAGGACCGTTAGTCCGAATCAGTCTCTTTTCCGAAAAGGTCTTAGGGATAATCTTGCATTAGACGGTGTAGTCCGCCCGTTTCTCCGAGTACCGTGCAGGGCACCCCATCAAAGTCCACGTTGAGTGTCCGGTCACCCAGAGCCCCTCGTTCCCTCCCCGTTCCCACGGGGCCCCGAGCTCTGGACCGCTCTTCATTCTCCTAGTCCTTTCGGTCCTAAAGCCCCGTCGACCACTTCGGGTGCCTTACGAGGTGGGCGCCCTGTCCCTGGGTCAGACCGGAGGCGAAAAGGGCGCGCGGAGGGACGTGCGGCGTAGATACTCCAGGCCGGAGGCGAAGAGGGCGCGCGGAGGGACGTGCGGCATAGATGCTCCGACGTCCCGGGGGTTCCGGCCCTGTACTTCACGCCCGGGTGGTCACCAGGGGTCGGAAAGTGATGGTCCCTGGGTAAAGTGCCTTCTGTCGAAAGAGTACCTGACCCCCGTCCTCCCCCTCCCTACCAGAGTCCTGCTAAGCTCCCACAATATAAGTGACATGTGGAATACAGGTGCGTGAAGGGGCCGCCGAGTCTGCCATTTCCTCTGTGGTCGTTACGTCCTCTGCATCCAAGGTAGAGACCCGGTCCTTCTAGGGGTCCTCTTTCTTTGCCGTGGGGTGAGGTCATAAGAGTGGACCTCTTAAGGTACGCGTCTCCTCGGACCACCCGATGTCAGGTGCCCCAGCGTTTCTCAGCCTGTACTGAGTCACTGGTTGCGAAAGGGAAATGCAGATAACAATGAAGGAGTCGAGGTGGCGTCGAGTAGTCCGTAATCTGGGGGGTCGGGGGGGGGGGGGGGGGGGGGGGCGGTGAGGTGACTTGGACGTGGAAGATTCCTTCGTCTAACCCTCGACTCTACCACCAGGAACTAGCCCCGGTGTACAATGTCAGTGAGCGCCTCAATGGTTTCGAATTCTCTCAGGTGGGGTTTGGTTAATCTTTCCTGGGTTACCCCTACCCCAGGTCCGCTCGACTTAACTGTCGGTCCCGCGGGGAACGACTTCTTTCGGTCCGCGCACCGCCGCCGCCTGAACCCTCGAGCACTGGCCCACTGGGCCCCGAGTCCCACTCGTCCACGGTCGTCGGTCTCCCCACCCCGCGACCCCTCCTCTCAGTGTCGAGTGTGCCGAAGGCACTCGTTTCACTGGGGGGACGGTCCCTCGGGTTCCTCCCCCGCCCAGGTCTTTCGAGGGTGGTTCTCAACCGGTCTCGTCTCGGGACTTGTGGACGGTCGCAGGAGGTCGGGGTCCGATCTGTACGTCCTCACAGAGGTTTTCGTTTACGAGGATGATGCCTTTTTTTAGTTTCTGGGTGGTGACTTGAGGAAGGACTCTTTCACGACCTTCGAGACGGCTGGGAACCCCAGGGCCTAGTCGAGCGACTTCAACTTCCGGGTCGCGAGGTGGGCGTAGAACCAACCCTGCAGGTGGGACGTTCCTGGTGGCGCACATTCAAGAGGTCTGTGGACCCGACACGGTTCGCCGCTGGACGCACCCCACTCCCCGAAGCCGGGGCGATTGGAGGTGCGCAGGGGAGGGGGTAGGGACGTGTCTGTTCGGTTCATTGTGGGACGAGTCTTTTATGTCGGAGTCTGTGCCGGGGACCCGGACCCCAGTCCTCGACCGTCGGGCCCACCCCCACAGCCCCTCCGCGGGGCGATTGGGAAGTCTTGTCTCCCTGTGCGTGTGGAGGAGGTGCCGGACGCCTCCACTCCCGGCCGGCGGTGTGGTCCGGGTCTAAGTCCCCCGGAGAGAATAGGTTTGGTCCGGTAGGATTCCTTAGTTGGGACTTATAAGGGACCTTCCTGACTACGACTTCGACTTCGAGGTCATGAGGACCCGGTGGACTACGCTTCTTGACTGAGTAACCTTTTCTGGGACTACGACCCTATCTAACTTCCGTCCTCCGCTTCCCCTGCTGTCTCCTACTCTACCAATCTATCGTAGTGGCTGAGCTACCCTGTACTTAAACTTGTTCGAGGCCCTCTACCTCCCGTCCCTTCGGACCGCACGACGCAGGTACCCCAGACTCAGCCTGTGCTGACTCGCTGATTTGGGGTTGTTGTCGAGAACAAGCTATGTGACCCTCTCTGCGTTTCCGACTTCCTTTGGTAGGAGTGTCGGTCTACCGAGGTCTCAGGACCCGGGACGTCGACTGGGGGCTGAGGGTGTCCGCGGGAGGAACGGGGCAGTCGACTGGTGCCCCGGTGCACGTCCTCCCCTTTCCCGCGGGGGGTCTGGACGAGTGGTCCGACCCAGACTCGGGCCCCACGAGGTGTCCGGAGTCCTCCGCCGCCGGCACCGTGGCTCGACGGGCACCAAACGAGGGTGCGGGGCCGGCACGGACAGGAGGGGGGCGGGGGAAGAAAGAAGGATATAGTCGAACCGAAAAGAGGAGACAGCAAGTCGGAAACGGAGGAGAAGGTTTGTCGTCTTAATACGTCGTCGTTGGGGAGTTCAAAGTGTTTGCTGCTTCCCTACTCACCACATTAAGGGGTTCCGTCCGCTTTCCCGAGACGGAAGGGCCTCGAATAAAAGTGAGATTAATCTTTAGCTCTTACCTTTCGGTATCTCTACTGACAAAAGAAAGGTTTTTGTTAGAGACATAACAATTTTGTCTCAATGGGAAACTGGGTCGTCGAGGTAAGGATCCGTGTGTGGGGCTCTTTACTTTTTATGTACAGGGGTCCTTTTGCTCGGGTACTTACAAGTGTCGTCGTGTAAGTGTTGGCGATCTTCCGTCTCTGCTGGACTTACAGGCGGTCGACTACCTGCCTATTTGTTGTCCACCAGATAGGCATGTTAATTATGAACAGTAGGTATTAAACTTTAACTCATGACTATAGACGAAGTTGTACCTATTTGAAACTTCCGTAGTGCGATTCCCTTTTTTCGATTAGTGTTTTCTGGAGTATAACACGGTAAGGTGAATATACTTGAGCGTCTTCTCTGTTTGGACCTCTCTGTTCGTCAAATCACCGACTCCTCCGTCCTCCCCGAATTCCCTACCCCTGGACCCCACTATCGTTTCCGACAACGACTCAGCGAGCCAGCACAGACTGAGACACACTGGGGTACTGACATCGGGCGGTCCGAGGAGAGGTACCCTAGGAGGTCCGATCTTCTGACCTCGCCCAACGGTAAAGGAAGAATCCCCTGGAAGGGCTGGGTCCCTGGTTTGGACACAGAGGACGTAACGTCCACCTTAGATTTCCCGTCCCCCAAGAATAACCCGACTACTTTTACAAAATCTTTAAATGGGCACCTTCAATGTACTAAGATACGTATATCAGTTTTAGTGACTTTTATGTCAGTTTTATGTCAGTTTATATATATCAGTTATATCAGATACTTATATCAGTTTTAGTGACTCTACATGTGAAATTCACCTACTTAAGATACTGTACTTTTAATATTGCACTTTTCAAAGAAAATTTTCTTGTGTGTATAGAACTCATGCATGTCAAACCGTAAATTTAGGGTCTTGACCCACAGCAGGCAATAGGTTCCTAACGACCCCTCCGTCGGGCTGTACTACCGCAGTAACCTACTTTTGACGAGTGATATGAATTGCTAGGAGTTTTCGTTTTTTTTCGTTTGTTCACTAAAGGATCTTCAGGTTGTGGGGTCTTTGGTTTATTTGGTTGTGAGTCCGGCCAACTGGTCGGACGGGAGGAGGTCGAGGCAGGTACACCAATGTACGAGTCGTGACAGAAGAGTCTTTTTGTGATTGTCAAGAGTTCTGACCGTCCACGAATTGTTCTAGGCAGGACAAGAGCAGCCCTTTACTTTGCCGCAGAGGGCTTGCCCAAGGAGGCACTGAAGAGACACGAACCAAGTATTTTGTGCCGGAGACACGGGAACCAGCGTTCGGAAGTGTTACGTTTCGACCCGGACGAGTGTAAGTTTGTCCCCAGAGCCGTGGTAGAACCTTCGTGCTCCAGGCCCCTCTGAGTCACTCCGACAGTGGCGGAACCCCAGGTGGGAGACAGTTTCTACGGGCGCAAACCCTCAAGTCTGGGTAATAAGGTGTGACACCGGAGGGACTCTGTTTGCGTCCGTTCGCGATTAGGGAAGATCGACCCAACCTGGAGGATTTGGTTGCGCACAGGGCCACAGACCATCAGACCCTTTTTTGGACGCTCCAGAAGTGGGATTCCCACCCGTGACGCAGGTATTATATGTGTGCTCCGCGGGCGGTGCTTCAGACGGGTGTCGGTGCTCTCTGACACCTCGTCCTGGGCACGGGGTCTCTGTGGCGTCTCGGGGGCAGGAGTCAGGGTCCACCTAGTTCCGGGGCCCGAGGTGAAGAGTGGTCTGGAAGTGGCACCTTCTCGCCCTTCGTTCCCCCTTTTTGTCCACGGGTGTCCAGGTCTGCAATTGCCACAGTTTTAATGTCATTACTCTGAGGCTCTGTCACTCAGATTTTCATAGGTAGTCGGAAGCTCGGAGGGGATTACCTGACAGGTAAACCAAAGTATTCTGACTGAAAGACCTTGTCCAGTCTCATCATTACGGGAGACCCTCTGACCTAATTCTGTCGGACTTACAAACTCTTTAGTTTGTAATTAAAGGTCAAAGAGGGTTGACCTAAAATTAGTTTCCAATTGTTGCCTACAAATAGTCATGGACACTTGGTATGGTAGATCGGGCACTTGCGAAGGGTGAAAGGGTAGGTGTCTGACAGATCACGAAGTGGGGAGTGGGCTGGGTGTCGGGTTGGGTTGAATTAGGGGTACTCTGACGAAAACAGGGAAAGTCAGGAATCCTTAGAGTTCGGTTGGTACTGAACAGTTCGGGAGGAACTCCGTCTTCAAGAGGACGGACCACTGGACGACACGGTTGGGGTCGTTCTCGTTGTCCAATCTCTGGATGGGAGGCTCTCTGTGCCTGCTGAAGTGACACCTGGAGTAGTTCCGGACAGCCATTATGTACTAGACCTTCTCTGTGTCACCAATCTGACGGGGCGGGCCCCACAGCGGTTGTGACTGCGGATGTGCGCTGAGACTTGGTCTTCGACGAAGGGGTAGTTTCGTGGGGTAGGGTGGGGGAGTTCGACCGGGGGGTCCTGGGGTCCCGAGTCCAGACATCGTGTATCCCCTGGGGTTGAGGTTTACTCGTCGGAATTGAGTAGCACACAAGCAGAACCTTTTCTGTGGTGGACCCTTTTTACCTTNAGTAGTTCCGGACAGCCATTATGTACTAGACCTTCTCTGTGTCACCAATCTGACGGGGCGGGCCCCACAGCGGTTGTGACTGCGGATGTACGCTGAGACTTGGTCTTCGACGAAGGGGTAGTTTCGTGGGGTAGGGTGGGGGAGTTCGACCGGGGGGTCCTGGGGTCTCGAGTCCAGACATCGTGTATCCCCTGGGGTTGAGGTTTACTCGTCGGAATTGAGTAGCACACAAGCAGAACCTTTTCTGTGGTGGACCCTTTTTACCTTCAAGATTTGGCTCTGTTTCCGAATCGTAAAGGGGTCTGCGGACACTGTGTGTCTTCGTCTAGATTGCAGTGCCAGTAGTGCCGCGTCCCGAGACAGGGACCGGGACCTGCCCTCCAGACGGGTACGTCAGTCGGGCAGTGGGCCCTGTCTGCGACTCGAGGAGACTACCACTCGCCCTAGGTCCCACGCCCTGGGTGGGGTGCAGGAAGTCTAGACGCGGAAGTCTCCTACGAAGCACAGGGGTATCGTCGAGTTGGCGTGCCGAATCTCCTCTGCGAAGCCGCGAGACACGGTAGACAATGGAACATCCGTTGACAGACTTGGGATGTGGACCAAAAGTAAAGTAGCGACTCGCGTCTCGTCCTTCGGTTTCGCGTACATTAAACAACTCCTAATTTTTAGTTTGAAGGGACTTTGACCCTCCGATTAATGGAGAAAGGACTGTCTTTGGTGCCAGACGAAGACACTTTTGTTTCTTCGTTTTTGGTAATCTGTCTGCAGTACTTTAGTGATGTCAGGTTTATGGGTAAACTTTGTATTTTTGGGAAGGGGTTCTCTTGTGACGGGTAGAAAAATAAAAAAATAAATTTTCCGTCTTAGAGGGGTAGTGGTGAACAAGGTGGGATGAGACGTGTTGATGACCTCTTAATCTAGTCGACTCTCCAAACCCCTGTCTTCCCCCAGGGAACGGTGACATTGAAATAGGATGAGAGGATTTTCGGTTCTACTTGACTTCTGTTCAAGTCCTAACGAGGGTTAGGTGGTGTCGCGGATGTCTGGTAGGCTACCCCTTGATCGGCGAACTGGTCATGAGCTGCAAAGTCCCTTTTCGGTGCGGTGACTTTTATTTTGTGTGTGAAGTTTCTGAGTTCTGGTCGGAGGTGACGTTCGACTCAGGGTCTCGCCTCGGCATTGCACCTTCGAGAGTGGAGGCCGAGGGAGGAGTCGGATCTGAAAGTGTCGTCTCCTTCCCGCTGAGCCTCTCCTCGGGGCACAAATCCTAGGGCCTTCGAGGGCCTTTGGTGAGTCTGGACGGAGGAGGACTTGGAAGGATGGTAGACTGTGCGTAGGGACCATGGTGAACAGACGGGGTAGGTTGAGAACCTCCGAGCCACGTCGACCACGAGGGTTTTGGTCAAAAGGCTCCAAACCAACACAGTCCCTGGCGGACCACACTGAGAATGCACAGTTCGACTCACAGTAAGGACCGTCGATTGTGGACACGACGACTCAGGGTGGTCCAAACGCGGGGACCTTTTCAGGTTCCTGTTGCGCTAGAGGAAATCGGTCGATCACTTCAGTCAGGACCCGGTCTCGGGTCACTGTTCCTTACTTCCTCCCAGACTAGACCTTGTAGGATATGCTCAGAGGAAAGATGCAACGCAGTAAAAAAATTGAAACGTAGTATTTAACAAAAATACACTAACGAAGAGAGCCCCGCCTTCGATCCTGTTCACTAGAGTCTTTCCGTTGCACATTAAAGGGACCACCAAGTCCCAATCCCTAGGTCGGAGGTCACGTCCCCTGCACCGAAGCTCGGGACGAGTCCCTTGACTCTAGGGTGTGCCGTGTTCCGTTGGCTCGCGGACGCGGTGTCGATCTCTCAGGCACGCGAGGCCCCCGGTGCACGGTTTGGCTCTGGCCTGTGTCAGTTTCTACTCTTCCTGTGTGAAAAGTCGCTTCCTTCCCTACGAGTCCGTGTCGAGAGACTAGGCTGGGAGTAGGGGTGTGTGTGAAGGTGGAAGGGGCCTGAGTAGTGTTGGTATTAATCTGTGACGGACACGTGGAGAGACAAATTGGATACGCAGCGGGTAGTCCGCGATGATCCTCGTCCTTCTGGTGCAATTAGAAGGGCTCGTGTTGGGCACCGTGTCTCGTCTGCGAGTGATTTATGGTCTGTTTACTACTGACGACATACGAACCTTCGAGTTTTTTTACCTCTACGTAAGATTCCAATTCTCTTATAAAACGACGAATTTTTTTGACTCTTGTGAGAGGTTTACTGGGTCTATAAAACCGTCAATGCGATTATAGACAAGGATACGAGAGGATTGTGTCCCGACACACTCTTCTGCGTGTAAAGTCCACCTTTTCCTGGGGTCCCTGTCCCACCTAAACGTGAGTTTAGATTATATTAGTCTACGAAGACAAGTTCAGTACGCCTTCACCTAATTCTTCTCATAGATGACCAAATACGGAAGACGAGTTTTCTCTTCAACCTGAAAACACACTATTATTAGTGGATCGATATATGTTTCGTTAAATGTGGAGAGACTCGGGAATCTTTCAAATTCCCTCCCTCCAAAATAATAAGATTAAAAGCCTTTGGTTCCAAGACTGTAGAGGACCAACCATTGACCGACTTGGTCCTAAGTTTGGGCCTACACTGGAACCGTTCGGCTCTTCACCCCAAAGGGACCACCAGGCCACCGATTCCGACGCGAAGGTGACGTCTCCCGAGCCCAAGGTAGGGGCCAGTCTCTCGATTCTAGGGTGTACTTCGTGTCTCACCGGTCCTCTTTTGTCCTGGTGTCGTTCTTTCCGACTTTTTCCCGACAAGTTTTTGTTTGTTCAGACTCGTCACTGGGTCCTCTTACCCTTTTACCACACAAGAGAAGTGGACAAGGAGCGAACGGGACTCTGACTCCGATCACGGCTTGCCCGACGGGGACAGGTCGGTGCTCTGTGCTGAAGTGTATTTTGTCTACTTCTTGCTCCCGGACGACGAGTCGTGTCCTTGAGATGAGTCGTCCGACCTCACCGTTTTCTTGGGTCTTTTCTCCTCTGCACACATATAAATGGACTAAGTGAAGCGACATTTGGACTCCGATTGTGTCGTGACATTTGGTCGATGTGAGGTTATTTTTTGTTTTTGTCTTTCTTTGGTCTTTTGTGTTTGCTTTGGTCTTTTGTCTTCTCTTACGCTCTCGGGGGTGGGTTCTCCTTCGTGTGTGGGCGGACTGAGGAATTAATTGTGTTTGCTGCCATTTTGTGTGAGGGTCGACGTTCTCTTTCTTCTGGATCCTAGGTCGGGTGTCGAGCCGCTGGTATAATTGCCACGACATAAGGTACAACACGTGTCGTGTCTAGAATTGACAAAGTGGTGTTTCAGTTCCCACCTCCACACTTAGTCGCCACCTTGAGTGAAACGGCATAGATAAGCGTAGATTGGTGTGTGACATGGGGACTTTGGACGTGTGCATTATTGCGGTTATTATAGAGTCGTTCCGACCTCGGACCCGTGTGACGGCAACCATTGCTGACGTTGACGCGAGCCCACGGGCCGCCCGTCCCGGAGTCTGTGGGAGGGAGCCACGGGTCCGGGGTCCTACTCGGTGACAAGACCGGGACGCGGGACACACCCGTCACCGCCTGCTCTGCGCGTCGGGTCGGACGGGTGCCAGAGACCCGGGGCCCTCGGCAGGAGTGTGTCGAGGCCGGTATTCGTGCGAGTGAAGATCGGATGACACACCAGAGTCAAGCCGGATTATGGACGACAAAGACCCCGGTGAGAGAGCCAGAAGTCCCACAATTTGAAAAAATATAAAATTAAGGGAAGAACTGAAGTGATAGGAAAGTCCCGCGACCCGAACGACACCCGAAAGACCAAGGGGGTTTGATGGTCACTAGAGGACCCTTAGCCTGACGTCGCCCAAGGGACCCCAGATTCTCGAACAGGTGGAGGTGGGACCTGGTGGGCGTACCTGCAGTCGCAAATAAAGATTGAAATTTTTGACTACAGGTGGCACCCCACCTCCCTCCCTCCCCTGTGTCCACGCGACCGAGTGAAGCAGCGAGTCGTATCTTAGTTGTGACAGTGCGACGACGCGCGGACGACTCGGCGAAGTCGGCAGAGACTGAGAAACGCTGGGGTACCTGGTGTCGGGTGGTCCGAGGAGACAGGCACCCTTCGAGATCCGTTCTTATAACCTCACCCAACAGTAAAGGAAGAGGTCCCGTAGAAGGGCTGGGTCCCTGTCTTTGGTGCAGAGAGTACAGAGGACGTAACTGTCCGTCCAAGAAACGGTGATCGCGGTGGACCCTTCGGGTTGATAATTTTTTTTTTTATATATAGTAATTTTTTTTTGTTAGGAGACAGGTACCCTGGACGGAAGAGATCCGATTGTATGTCCCTCAGAGAGGGGACAGACCTCTCACACATAGAACCGTCATCCCCTCTCCAAGACTTGAAGAGACTTTTCTGTCTCTCTCTTAAACTGTCCTACCCCCAGTAATTTTCTCATAACTGGAAGACCCAGTCTTTCCAGTTTTAGGGCCAAGACAGTGAAGAACCGATGGACTGAGACCTATTCAATGGACCGTAGACTTTCGGAGACGAAAGAGTACACATTTCTCCCTGTCTTTTCCCCTGACTCACTGTATTAGGCCTCACTGCCCGCACCCCGCCCTGGGATTCGTGACCGACGACTACCGAGTCTACGAAGACGGTTCTCACACGTCCGTGGTGAAATCGGGGTCAGTCCTCCGTTTAGTCCTACGGGTCCGTTATGGCCCCTGTGGTTGTCTCCCTAGACGACGAGTGCACTTTAGATTTGGATTGACCCGAAGGACGTAAGACAATTCGGAGTGTCTGGATGGTTATACTACCAGTGATAGTTATGCCTTTTCCGGCTCGGACACACGCGCGCGAGTCAGCGATTCGGTACAGACTGAGACGTTGAGACACCTGACGTCGGGTGGTCCGAGGAGACAGGTACCCTAAGAGGTCCGTCCTTAAGACCTCACCCGATGGTGAGGAGGAAGTCCCCTAGAAGGACTGGGTCCCTAGTTTGGACGCAGAGGACGTTCAGAGGACGTGACCGTTCACCCAAGAAAGGGAGACTCGGGGGTCCCTTCGTCCTTTCCAGTATTCTTTGTAAATTAGTTTCACGTCAATAACGTTTCGTGACCTCACCCAACGGTAAAGGAAGAGGTCCCCTAGAAAGGTTGTCTCCCTAGCTTGGCCCCAGAGGGTGTAACGTCCGTCTGAGAAATGGTAGACCCGGTGGTCCTATAGGGTAATTTTTCGTGTGTGTGTATAAAGATTCGTTAAGACTCTTTCGGTAGAGTACCATTCTGATCTTTATTTGTACAGAACGTGGGACCTTCCGTGCGTGTTTGGGGTGACAGAGGTGTCGACCGGGAGGTCCTCACTTCAGTGGAGAAATAAGGAGTCGGGTCCCTCCTACGACAGTGTCCTCCTCGTGGGGTGGGTTCCTTAGAATCGTAAGAGACGTAAGGGGCCTAAGACTGAACCCTAAAAAGGTCTCAACGGGTTTATCCCTGTGCAGGTTTCGGACAAATGTGTGTCGGGACACCGGGCGCACGGCCGGGACTCTGGGTCTACGTCCGACGTCTGCTACCAGGTCCCGTCCTCCCGAGTTCCAGCACGGGACCCCACTGGCCCCGTCTCCGACCCGTTGGGGTCCCTCCCTACTCGTCGCTGGGACCCCTGTCCGTTAGTCCGTCCATAGACACGTCTTTGTCTCCACTCCGGGCCCGTTCGTCGTCTCACTTTGTATTCCACCCCTCCTGGGGTCCCTGCGGCCCTTGTGCCCGGGTCCCCACTGTCGTCTCCTTCAGTTTTCGGCCTTTGGCCCTTTAGGCTCTCGCCTTCGCCAAGTCCGTTTCGCCTGGCCTTTTCTCTTCCCCCGCCGGTCGGCAGGTTCCTCTGCTCTCAGGCTCCGACACTCGCAACCTTCCTCAGGAACAGGGCGTCACACGAAGGGCTACCCCCGCCCTGACTGGCGTGTCGAAGGTCCCCTGGTCCCTGGATCTCTTCCAAGATCTTGTCGTCTCGTAGTCCCGTTCGCGCCCGGACGACTCGCATCTCGACCCCCGGACTCGTGTCTGGGACGGTACTCCCCCGCGGCCCGCGTCCTGGCGTCCCACGCCGACCCCTACCCCTCCGCCATGGGTCTCCCCGTCGCCGATGTCTTGGCACGCCTGGGTGTGCGGGGGGCCGACCGGGCCGGACCCGTCTGCCGAGTCAGAGAGGCGTTTTGCCTTGACCGCACTGGAGAGAGTGGTGCGACGACCCTCTTCTCTTATTTGAGGTCGCTTCGGAGGTCTTCGGCACGTCGCCTGGGACCCTGAGTAGTTGTTCTGGGGCTCCCCCGACCCCCGGGCAGTCGAGAGTGGCCCGAAGTGGTCGGGACTCTCACACAGACCACCCTGCCCGTCGGGTGGGGGACACGGACACGGGGGTTGACACTTGTGTCTGCGGTCTCGAAGGCGTAGTGCTCGGCGAGTGCCTCAGGTGTGCCTCGGGGACCCCGCTCCGTGGGTCCCTATGGGGTCGGTGGCGTCCAGTGTATCCTCGGCCTCCTTCTGTCGGCAGACAGGGGTCAACCGCCCCTGTGTGCCTCGCTCCCCACAACGAGTGCCTCCCGAGGACCGGCCTCGAGGCGTCCCGTGTCGGGCACTGACACCTCGGTGCACAGACGGGAAGGGGGTTTCCGGCCTCACCGGCGGCCATGCCTGCCGCCGCGACAAGAGGCGTCGGCAGGTGCCCCGGTCCGTCCCGCCACCCCGACCGCACACGGACGGAGGCGACGGTTGTCAGTCCCGTCTTCCTACTCTTCTTTCCTCCTACTTGCCCCTGTGGACCCCACTCCCTCTCGGGGGGTCTGTCCCGGCTCCCAGAGGTCCGGGGTGTCTAAGGCGAGCCCGTCGTCTCTCTCCCAGTACTGTCGTCACCCGTGGCGACGCCGGTCACACGCGTGCACGGCGAGGGTGAGGTCTGCGAACCGTAGTTACTGGAGCGAGTCGGGGACTTCCTCCGTGAGAGGAATAAGGGTAAAATGTCTGCTCCTTTGACTCCGAAACTCGAGATCTCGAACGGACTCGGTGTCGAACAGGCTCTACTGTGTTGACGTCTTCGCCCCTCCCCCGGAGTGGGACTACAGTCTCGAGGGTGGCCGGGAGGAGTGTGTTGCTGGACCTCTGGGACGACCTCAGACCCCCCGCCGGGGCCGTGGTGACGGGTGTCGGTCCGACCCCGCCCGGCGGTGAGTCGGACGAGGGACACCCCTGTCCACGAGAGACTCTAATCCCGTGGGGTGGGCGGCCCCGCCGCCCTGGTTCTCCTGGGCGAGGGACCCGGTGGGGTGAGGCCAGCCGAGGAGGAGTCCGACCCGTCGGGGGCACCGGTGGTCGGACTCCGTGCGCCAGGGGGTCCCGGGGCCCGTGGACGGTTTGGGGTCGGAGACGGGAGAGAGGTCCCACAAATGTCAAAGACCCAGCAGACGGAGACAAATTCCTTCTCTCCAGAAAGGTTCTTAAATGCTTGACGGTCGTTACTCGGGAGAAGTCTGGTCACGTCCCTCTGCCAGAGACTTCGCTCCGTCTTCAGGCTGGGTCGGGGGCCCGGTGCGACGGGCGAGGGACGTGGGACGCGAGCCCGGTCTGTTCGTCCCTGGGACCCAGGTCGACGTCCGGCCCCGTGTGTGTGGGGGCGGGGCCCGGGCCCCCCTCCCGGCCCCCGCCCGAACGCTCGTCCTCTCAAAGTTCAGAAAGAAGAAGAATTCCGCGGTCCCGTCGGGCCCACGTCTGTCTCCTCCCCTCGACCACCCTCTCTCTGTCTGTCTGTCACCCACGAGTCGATGCTGCGGGTGGCCACGGGGGGGCCGGGGGGTGGGGAGCCGCGGGGGCGGGGGCCGTGGCGCCGAGGTCCTCCTCACGCAGCGGACGGAAACGGGTCTTTCTCCGGGACTCCCGGGACGGAGTCGGTCCTCCCCGATCGGTGGGGTCCCTCAGTGGGAATCTCGTGGGGACACTCCGGCGAGTGAGTCGTAGAGTCGGTAGGACGGTACCGGTCTCGGTCTCCCGGGCGGAGACGGTGTCTGTGTGTGTGTGTGAGTTATGTGTACGTACGTGCGTGTGTACGTTGTGTGTGTATGTGTCTCTGTATATGGTGTGTGCGTGTGTGTATGTGTGTGTGTGTCTCTGTATGTGTGTGGTGTGTACATGTGTGTTGTGTGCGTGTGTGTATGTCTCTGTGTGTATGTATGTGTGTCATGTGTCTGTGTATGTTATGTGTACATGTGTTTATGTGTATGTAGGTGTGTTAGGTGTGGGTTGTGTGTGCGTGTGTACGTGCACGTGCACGTACGTGTGTATCTCAGTGTGCGTATGTATCATGTGTGTATGTCTGTGTACACGTGTATATTACACTTGTACACGTGTACGTATATAAGTATTTTATGTATATGCATGTATGTTATAGGTGTGTCTCTGTACGTATAGGTGTATGGTATGTGTGTCTTTCTGTGCCTGTGCCATGGGTCCACGTGCGTCCGTGTGTACGTGTGTGTGCACACGCCACACACCGACCAGCCCGACTCATCCCCGGAGGGGAGGTGTGGGGGAGGAGGTCCGGTGTGTCCACAGGTCTCGACGGTCGTAGGTGTTTTCTCGTTTAGAGGGTCGGGACAAGTCATAAAAGGAACTACTACGACAAAGGTACCGTTGGTTCCGGACCCGTTAATAGACAGTAGGCTGCGTCCCTTACACCTTTTCCGGCGACTGCCACGGTCTGTACATAGTTCCCTCCCCCCGAGACTTAATCCCCGTCCCCCGGGTCACCTCAGGGACCCCACAGGAGACGCATACCTGCGGGAGGTACACCTGGGGTCGGTTTTGGACATGCGTGACCACCCCCAGGGGCACCCGATTCTTATGTCCAGTCTGAAGGACGGTCGTAAAGGTC
Organism: Capra ibex; assembly: GCA_006410555.1. Taxonomy (NCBI): domain Eukaryota; kingdom Metazoa; phylum Chordata; class Mammalia; order Artiodactyla; family Bovidae; genus Capra; species Capra ibex. The sequence continues at coordinate 51,358,051 of SJYO01052617.1, read as the reverse complement.
CCTGGCGACTCCGAATGTCCACTGTGTGCTCCGATTGTTCCGGGGACCGACGAACGACGGTTTAAGTCGCCACCTGTCTCTCGTTCCCTCGGCAGGTGTCGATCACATTCACCCCTATCCGACCAAACGACCCTGGACACAAGAGTCGGACCTGTCAGAACCGAGGGTTCCGGTGGTCTACTACAGACCTCTGTGAAACCTAGCAGTCCTGGCCCTCCGCAGTCCCTCTACGAGCCTCGATGTCTATAGGCCACCCCCTCCGGTCCCCACGAAGCCTAGTGGGGTGTTCCGTGTCCTATCGGGGTGTCTTGATAGACGGGGTTTATTGACACGGTACGGACCCTTTGGGATTAGCCCCACGGGAGACAAAGTCGTCGAAGACTTGGTGTAAAGGAATTTATTTTTGGGTAGTATCCTTTGTCAAGTAGTAGTCGCCACCGGATAACCCCTTTCCCCAGGAAATTTTTTTTTTTCGTTTCTAGGGTGGACTGACTCTACGTTTTCTTTCACCTCCCTGGTCCAGGACAGCACACCTAATTCCAAATTTGGCTTTCAACTGAGTTCCCAACACTCGGACCCCGGATGACAGAAACTCCCCCTTCCCTTGACCACCTTCGCCGCACGTTTTCCGGACGGATACCGAGAGACCGACTGTGCCCAACTATTCAAAGTAGTCTGAAAGTTTCTCCCTTCACTAAGTCCTCAGGCTTTTGGTTGGTAATCTGTGGTAACGGGACCGGACGGGTGCGGGTGAGAGGACTGGTCTTGGGGACGGGACCGGAGGGCAGAGACTGCGGTGCCACACGTGTCCGGAGGAGAGGGCCCGGCAGAGTCCCGTCTCCGAGGCGATGGGATGTCTGTGTCTGTCTGTTGCTGTGCGCCGGTGGACGGGTCGGATTCTGGGGACCCGGGTCCGGAGCGGGTTGTACGCGTCGTCTCTGACTGGACCAAATGGACCAGAAGTAAACCCAATCAGTGAGCCAGGTCCGGCATCAGGTCGTGTAACAAGTGAGGACCGACTTACTCCTTTTTTAGTCACATTCCTGGTGACGTCCCTCTCAGAGGTCAAAGACTAGTTGAAACCTAAGACCGGTTCGACGGGTAGCAACTCTGGTTCGACTCCCAACACCGGGTTAGACACCCCTCGATGTCCCCATACATTCCAAGGGGTCTAACCCCCCCCCCGCGGAAGGGGAAGGAGACCCCAGGTGGTATCGTAGGGGTCTCCTTCCCTCCCTCCCACCTACCTGTCTACCCACCTACCCACCCACCCACCCACCACCAACACCAAGTCAGTGATTCAGTCCAGACTGAGACACTGGGTGCCTGACGTCGTGAGGTCCGAGGAGACAGGAGGTGATAGCGGGCCTCAAACGAGTCTACGTGTAGGTAACTCAGTCACTACGACAGATTGGTAGAGTAGGAGACGGTGGGAGAAGAGGAAACCGGAAGGTAGAAAGGGTCGTAGTCCCAGAAAAGATGACTCAGCCGGAGAAACATAGTCCACCGGTTTTGTAACCTCGAAGTCGTAGTCAGGAAGGTCACTTATAAGTCCCAACTAAAGGAAATCCTACCTGACCAAACTAGAGGAACGTCAGGTTCCCTGACCCACCTATCTACCTATTTATTTATCTACCCACCTACCTACCTTCCTACCCTCCAACCCACCCACCCACCTACACCCCACCCCCCACCTACCCACCTACCTAATTGTGCGTCTGACCTAGTCTCAAGTACCCTGACCGTGTCCCCGGAGGGTTGACGACGCGAGGTACCAAGTGACGAGACCTCTCAGGTCCGAAGTCAGTTCGTGGGTCTTCAAGACTAGACCTAGGACGGCAGGGGGTCGATCCCCCTACTAGAACCTTTGCTGAAGAGAGACACGACTCTTGGTCTCTACTGGGGAGGACAGACAGACCAAGAACATCCTAAATCGTGCTACCTGCGAGTGTTGCCTCCCAGCGACAGTGGTCCGTTCCGGAGCACAGGTGGGACTCTAGTGCCACCTCTCCGGCCCGGGTCTCGACCAGAGGCCGAGACGGCGGAGGTGGTCCGGCGGAGGGGCCGGTCAGGACGGGGTCGAGACTTGAGGAGGCCCGGTCGCTAAGTCCAGAGAGTGAAGGAGACAAACAAACCACGTCCGTTGGTAGACCCTTGAGGGTAGGGGCCCTCTTTCTTTTGTCAGAATGTGAGAGAGAGAGAGAGAGAGAGAGAGAGAGAGAGAGAGAGAGAGTGTGTGTGTGTGTGTGTGTGTGTGTGAACTGGGTGTGAGACTACGTCAAAGACCCTGGGGTCTCCGTCGACCTTACCTCTGGGGAGTCTCGACTGCAGTCCCGTGTCCTTTGTCCCGTCGCCACCGGCAGTCGTCTACCCCTCGGCGGGTCGACACACGTCGGGTCCCCCCTACGAGAGCTACTCACGAGGACCTCTGGCAGACTGCCGGACCCGACGACCGGACAGTCAGTCTAGCGAGGTAGGGGCGGGTTCTATCTGGAAGTTTCGCCTACGAGGAGTCTGTTCTGCGCCGGGAGTAGGGTTGCGAGGTCCGGTGGCTCTCCGACTCTCAAAATTTTTTTGAGCCCCTCTTCTCTAAGTCCCTGTGGGACCAGGTCAAGGCTACCTCTCCCCGTCGGCCCTCCCCCGGCCCCACACTCTCGCCGAAGCACAGACGAGTGCAGACAAGTGTAGACAAGTGCACACGAGTACAGACAAGTGTACGCGAGTGCGACAACTACAGACGGGTGTAGACGAACGCAGAAAGTGCACACGAGTGCGGACAAGTGCAGACAAGCACACACGAGTGTAGACAAGTGCAGACGAACACACACGAGTGCACACGAGCGCAGAGAGTACACTCGAGTACAGACAAGTGTACACGAGTGCGGACAAGTGCACACGAAAGTGTAGCCCGGAGCAAGACTTGTGTCGAGGGGTCCCGGTGGGTGCTCCCCCGTCCGCGGAGACTCGTCGTCAGTGCACTACGAGAGTACGGACTCCTCCACTGATTCCGGAACGCGCGGGTCACTCTGGTGCACCGCGACAGCACCCTCCGTCTCCTCGCGAGGCCCTCCCTCTCGGCCCGCGGCCGAGAGTGTCCCTCAGCCGTGGTCGGGACCCCGAGACGAGGGAGTAGTCGTTTGCTCTGATTAACGTCACGGAGGGTGGGCCCGGCTCTCCACTGCGTCCTTCCACGCGCGTCCCTGCACGGACGACGAGGGCGCGGGTTCTGAGGCGCGAGGGTTGCGTGCCCGGGCCGAAGGCAGGGGCCAGCCCCTCGACCTAGGGTGTGCGGCGGGTTTCCGGGGCGCACGGCGTCCCTCCTGGGCTCTGTCGGTTTCTCTCCTGCTTCGAAGAAGACTTCCTCCTTCTTTAGCGTACTCCGGATCGCGCCTCGGGTCCGGTCGTGGCGCAGGAGTTGTTGCGGAAGCGCCCACCTTGCGCATACCCGAGAGACAAGACTTAGGTCTTTCTCTTACTCGCCTTGCCGGTTTGCGACTACCCGAGGGTCAAGTTTGTCAGGTCCTCGAACCTGTGGCACCCCCTGCGTCAGTGCGACCAGGACCCTTGAGCCAAGGGCCTTCTCCTCCTCGCGCCAAGACCTGTCGACTGACGAGGCTTAGGGAAGCGGACGTCCCTAGGCCCAGGCCGCGTCCGCCCTCGTCTGTGGCGGAGCCGACGCGACGCCCCGCTCCGGCCGAAGGGGCCTTGCTCGACTGTCCCGTGCACCGGCAGTGCCGCCCAGAGAGAGCCGGAGAATGGCGGGGGCTCGGGGCGCGAGCTTGGGGGTCCGACTCGTGTGCGCGTGGGGGAGGAGCGCGGGGGCGGTCGCCCTGGCCTGCGTCTGCTCCCTCCCTCTCCGCCGCGCCCTTGGCCCCGCACCGGTGGCGCTCCGCTGAGGCCAAGGCGATGCGCACGGCACACCGGACCCGAGCTCAAGAGAGGAGTAGAAGAAAATTAAAAAACCGGCGTGGTACGTTACGCACCGTAGAATCAAGGGGTTGTTCTCTGACTTGGATTCGGAGGCGTGGGCCTCGTCTCCGAATTGGTGACCCGGGGTCTCTTCACGTCCAAAAGAAGAGTATGGGGAAAGGGTTCCGCAGGGTCGGGAGTGTGTTCCGTCGGAGTAAGGCCAGGGAGGCAATCCCTTGAAGCGAGGTAGGACTGTGGTCGCCTCGCCGGCGCCCGTCTGAGGTAGGTCAATCAGTTAAAGGAGACGGTCGGTCTCCGAGGACCTGCGCTCGGTTGTGACTCGAGGACGTCTAAGTCAAGGTCGGGTCTCTCTACTCGGCGTGCGCCCACCCCTCATACCCACCCCGTCCGTCCGCATTCTCCTCCGCCCACTCGGTCCTCTCCCATGAGTGTCCCGTGGCGACGTGGTCGGTCATGCGGAAGAGGACCGTCAGATCGTGCGTAGCCAGGTGAAACAAGGCGAGGAAGGGTCGGGACTTTTCGGTGTTCGGTGCAACCTCCGGTCTTTCTACGGCGTAGGGAACGAGTGACTACCTGGGGGAAGGACTACCTGGGGGGAAAGGACTACGTGGCGGGGAAGGGCTACCTGGGGGGAAAGGACTACCTGGGGGGAAAGGACCACCTGGGGGAAGGACTACGTGGGGGAAGGACTACGTGGGGGAAGAACTACGTGGGGGGAAGGACTACGTGGGGGGAAGGACTACGTGGGGTAAAGGACTACGTGGGGGAAGGATCACGTGGGGGAAAGGACTACCTGGGGGAAGGACTACCTGGGGGAAGGACTACCTGGGGGAAGGACTACCTGGGGGGAAAGGACTACCTGGGGTAAGGTCTGGTGAGAGGCCTAGACGGGTCTATTCGACATAAACGGTATTATTATTATTACTACTACTACTTTTTTCGTTTGAAGTTACGGTGTGAATCCACGACTCATGGGACGAGGGACGAGTCTTGAAAAAAAAAAAAAAAATCTTGAAGATGTGTATGACTGAGTAGTCTAGGAGGGGCACTCGCTCGGATTGGAACGTCGGATCCCTGACTTCTTCTCTCTCTCCGACTCGGGGGTGGCTCCCAGTGCCCCCGGTGGTCGCCCGTCTCCGCCCTGGACTTGACCCCTACCCAGGGTCTCAGGTCGAGGGGGGTCCTCGTGCCCCGCACTCCGCTAGCTCCGGGGGTACTGGTCGACTCCCAGACTGGTAGGGGTGGGTGCAGTGGGGACGTCCTCATCCCTCCTGAAAGGTCCGACTGTAGGTGGGTGGGCCGAAGACTTGAAAGGGACGAGACTATTTGTTGTAGTAGTTGTAGGCTCCCTCCCCTGCCGGTCGTTGAGGTCTCGGACGTGCCCTTCAGGGCCGAAGAGAGGTCGTAGAGAAGGTGAGACACCGAAGTCTCTTAAATACGGTTCAGTCTCAAAAGGACTCGGGGGATCGACTAAGGACCCTTTCCAATGAACACAAGGAAGGGTAGCGTCAGAGGGGGCGGTAGTGTCCATCCTTTACTCCGGCACGAGGAATAGAGTGGCACCTGGGTAGTCGTGGCAAAGGTGCCGCTGGACACGAGACGAGGCCCTCCGAGACAAGAGGGTCCGTTGCGTCCTACTGCGTGTGTGGGAGAGTTCTGACCCAGCCGCCCAAGCACACGGTCGAGTGCACAGACTCATTGAAGTCTTGTGGGTCGCTCGTTCCACCCGTCCTTCCCGGGAGGGGCACCCCACGAAACGTTGGAGGAGGTCTTCAATTGATATTTGTGACAGGGGAACGGTTGGATTCACCCAGAAGATGACCCAATTGATCGGTCCGTCTACCTGGTGTCTACCGGACCCCGTGACCCCTGAAAGGTACTGCGACCGTCGGGACCTTTATGTCAGCTCCCAACTAAATGACGACACAGGAGGGACCGAAACGAACAGACTCTGCCTCGAATGACCCCCTCTTACCCGAGGATCTCTTGGCACTCGCCCCTTAATAGAATCAAACAGTGAAATAATAGAAATTTCGTTTTCACAGGGAATTAGCTAGTTAGTAAGTGAGTAAGGGTGTCAGTAAATACAACATAAATAACCAGAGGTGAGACTAGGTTCGTGACCCTCTTGGTCTGACACTTCCAGACTTACAATCGTTGAGAGGGGGCTTTAAGTGCACGACTTCGGAAACGAGGGTCACACTGTCATGGACCTCCGTCCCGGAAATTCTTCGTGAATCTCAAATCTTCGTCAATCTACTCCAGTACACCCACCCCGGGAATCCTGTCCTAAGCACAGGGCCCTTGTCTTCTGTAACCTGTCGGAGAGAGGAGAGGGGTGGCGGGGGGGTGGTTGTTTTTCCGGCGATCGGTAGACGTTCGGCTCTTCTCTCCGTTGTAGTCTTTGGTTTGGGACCGTCTTGGCACTTGAGACTGAAGGGGCGGAGGTCCGGACACTCTTTTACTTACAGACGGCAAATTCAGTGGGTCATTTACCATAAAGGTTTGCCGCACTGTGTCTTTACACACAGAACGGGAACTTCTCGAAGACCAGATTTATAATCTCTTTCTCAGTACTTTATTTATGTTTTAGTGTTCAAAGCGACACACGGGATCCCTGTGTAAGGCACACGACGAACGTCCTAGCCCCACCGGTGACACCGTGGAATATTTAGACAGACGCCCAGGGGGGTGACACTCCTCCCAGACACAGGAGGGGGTGTCTCTGGCCCGTCCGAAAGGCCGACAAAACTGGCTGTCTCGTGCAGTCCTTCTGCCGGGACACGTCGAAGACTCCGACCCGGTACCTTCACCCGTCGGCGGTGGGAGGAAGGGACACCATAAACGGGAGTCTCGAAGGCTGGTGGACATCCGCCACTCTACGGACTACGACACTACTTCCGGTTCCCTGGAGGACCTCTCTGGGGCTCCCCTCCTTCCCCACTTCCGGTTCGGGAGGGGGAGTCCCACCTGCCCCCAGTGGCTTGGCACGCACGAGTCCGGGCGTCACAGGGTGAGAGACACTGGGGACCTGACACCAGGGGGTCCGAGGCGACAGGTACCCCAAAGGTCCGTTCTTATGACCTCGCCCAACGGTCCGGGAAGAGGTCCCCGGGAAGGGCTGGGCCCCTAGTTTGGACCCAGAGGACGTGAGGTCCACTTAGGAAGTGGTGACTCGGTGGACCCTTCGGGAGTCTTGACATCTGTCTAAAATTTTCGGGGTGTCCCCGGTAGGGACTAAGACGTACTCTCACGCGTTCGGCACAGGAATTTCAAGTACTGGGGTGTACAGTAAAATATAAATGAAGGACTGATGAGCACACTGACAAAGCACTGACGTAGGAGTGCTCTCCGAGACTAAGTGTCGGAGGTTGATTCGGCAGGGACTAAGGTCTCGATGTCTTTGCAGGAACTCTCCATTTTGTTGACAACGGTAAACCTCGTGCTTCGAAGGTCCACTAGACACATGTCATTGTTGGCGATTAGTCTTTTCTGTCTGTGTGTGCTGGCACACATTTGATCCCTTGGTTATTCTTGGATGACAGACGTGCCCCTTGACCTCGGCGATGAGACATGACCGGTGTACTCCTTTCCTAGATTTTCCTGACCCGTGCGTGCACACACTGACTACTACGTGAAACGGTGTGTGGGTTGATTGTGTTGTCAATGGCACCTCGGCGAGTCAGCACGACTGAGAAACGTTGGGGCACCTGACATCGGGTGGTCCGAGGGACCGGTATCTTAAAGGGTCCGTTCTTATGACCTCACCCACGGTAAAGGAAGAGATTGATGTGAGACTATTTTAAAAAAAAAAAATTTTCTATTCGAAGAAACTCGAGTACTGCACACTTGACTCCGACGAGTGGTAGGTCGTCACGACTCATCTCATGGGAGAGGGTCGGACCTACGACTGTGGAGGTCGGAGTGAGGACGGTAAGAGACACGGTCGAGGCCGAAGTCCGCCCGTGGGGGGTGGGGCCGAGGAGCGGGAGGGACGGGGGGGGTGGCAGGAGGGTGGTGCGTGGGGGGGAGGAGGAGGCCCGTGGGGGGAGGCGACGGAGGTCCGAGTGACGAGAAAGACGTCGAGAAAGAGGTTTGGGTTTGCACGCGGAGTTGAGTGACTCCGGAGCACCGGACAGACGAACGGGCGGTCCGAGGGGCCTGCTACGGAGAGGGAAGGAATGCGGATCGGACGACAAATTGTGTGTCGGCGGGTTATTTTCGAGTAAAAAGTATTCTTTGTTCCTTTCTTCCCTCCCGCTTCCCTATGGTCTCCTGGCCCCACTCGCGCTTGAGTGGCCGTGACGAGAGACCGGACGTACTGCTACTTCAGGGTGAACATCAACTAAAAAAACAAGTTCTTTAACATCAAAAGGATCTCCTCCTTCTGTTTTACTCTTGCGACTCGGAGTCCTCGAGACGACACACGTCACCCGTCCCTCGAGATTCAGTTGGTCCTCTGGACCGGTTCGCAGGGAGGGTGGGGCGACACACTTCCGCGAGTAAGCGTCCCACTACGGCTTAGGAGTTGTTCGAAAGTGTTGTCTTCGGTGTCCACCCGAACCTAAAAAAAAAATTATTTACATAGGATCAGACTAATCCTTCTACCCTCAACACACCTCTTCTTACACCTTTGAATTGTCAGTTGTCGTCTCGTGGTGTTTGGGTGAACTCGATGGTGGATTGTGACGCACTACGACCGGGAAGACTTTTGCGCAGACCCCGAAGGGACCGCCGAGTCTGTTATTTCTTAGACGTCACACCCTCTCGACCCGAGTCAGGGACGCAGCCCTTCTAGGGGACTTCTTCCCTTACCGTTCGGTGAGGTCCTAGAACGGACCTCTTAAAGTACCTGTCTCCTCGGACCCCCCGATGTCAGGTACCCCAGGGTTTCTCAACCTGTGTTAACCCGTTGATTATGAGAGTGAAAGTTTTTCCTTTGTGTCGTTCTAACAACGGTAGACGGGTCTTTGGGTCGGAAGACTCCTGACCCCACACAAGAGACTCTTTAGACTGAATAAGACGGGCTTTGTTTTCGGACGTGACGACAAAAGGGAAGAGTGTGAGTCCAAGTTTAGAGAGGTAGGACCTGGGTCTCTATCAGTACGACTCACTTCATTTAGTCTGTCTCTTCGTCTTTGTCGGATACTGTGGGGAATATACACCTTAGATTTTTCTTTAATATGTTTCTTTAAACAAATGTTTTGTCTTTCTCTGAGCGTCTGAATCTCTTCCTTGAATACCGACGGCCACCCCTCCTACGGTTCTTCCCCATCAGTCCCTCAGACCCCACCTGGACACGTGCGTCGAGACAAATTTCACCTATCTGTTCCTGGAGGACGGGTCGTGTCCCTTGAGACGAGTCGCGACACACGGTCGGACCTGCCGTCTCCTCAGACCCCCTCTTACCTGTGCACATGCATGCCGACCCAGGGAAATGTCAGGTGGACTGATAAGGTTGTCGTAATTAGGCGATATGAGGTGGTGTTTTATTTTCCACAAAAATTTTTTTAGACAGGTAGGATATTACACGTAATAGTGTGCAATTCAGGAGAATGAACCCCTGTCTTTTTCCTTGCACCAGTGAGGACACCCGGGTCCTCAATGACTCTGTTCCCGAATTTACTGTCGTCCTTTTGGCATCGTGTTGCACCCCCTCTTAAATGAGGTGGGTCGACGAAGGTTTATAATTGTATACCCGCCTGCTACCTACCTGCGTCCTACTCCCTACCTCCCCGCTGCTCGCGGGCGTTTACCTCATCGCCCCCCTGCCCCCTTCGTCGAGTGCCGACGCGACGTGAGTCAGTGTTCGCGGATATGAGCTTTCGCAGAGGCGTGGAAGAGCATAACGAGATTTTAGGGAAAGAAGAACTACAAGGCGAACCGGTCTATCTACCGACCTTTTCTTTTGCTGTAGTAAAAGGTGGGAGTAGCGCAAAGCTTTGGGGAGATACGTGCTCCGACGGCACGAGTCGCACCGTCTGTCCTGTGGGGGTCTGGGCGAGGGCGGGGGGGTCCTCGGTGAGGACTGTGTCTGTTCCTGCCTGCATTTTTTCCAGTACTGCCGGCGTCTGCGGTGGTTCTGCGTCACACGTCGATCCGTCGTGCCCCTCGGGAGCGGCCCGGACCCCACCCGCGCCAAATGGCATCAGCTGCAGAAGTCGGCCGGTGACGACCCACCCGGTCTTCATGCCACAGATGCTCTCTTTGGTCCCCCGGCCCGACTGTGTCCGACACACGGGGCCCGGGGGGCGGGGTATCGGACTTTGTACGGAGGTGGAGACGGTGGCAAAGATTTCGAGACCCTCCTGCACTTCGGTTGGTCAATGTCGAGGTCTACTGCAGGGCGGGGTGGTTGTGGGGTCCAGTTCCGGCTCCGAGTGGACTTTAGCTATCTCCGACGACAGCCCGAAGTCTCACTCCAAGAACCCCAGGACGTCCCCCATTTACATCGGTATGAACTGCTACTTCAACGGGTTCAAGACCCGGAGACCCCTCCTCGTCCACTCTGTTCTTTCAATTCTCGTCCCCGGTTCCCGTCTTCGAGTGGCGGGGCGGGGGCGTGTCGTGGGGTCTACGGTCCTGCCCGTGGGGGTAGGAGTGTCGTGAAAACGGTTCTTCACCCTCGTCGCCAAGGACTGGAAGTGACACCTGTTCATGGTCGACTCCTCTGTCAGGGTCTTACAGGGGGTCGGACCAGCGGGGTCACTGTTGAGTCACGAAGACCTCCCCTCGGTCACTTGGGGTCCCGACTACCCCCGGTCCAATCCCCACTATCTACCCCTGAAGGACCTTCTTGTGGTAATTCAGACCTCTTTGGGTCCTCGTCCCTCTCACAGACACTGGTTGTCTGGGAAGAAGTGGGGCACTCTCCGTCCTTCCCCGTCAGCTGAAGACGGGGTTCGACCCGAGACGGACGTGGGGCCCAGGTCTGGGAGGCTCGAGGGGAGGTGTGAAGTGTCCGTAGTAGAGGAAGGTCTGGTTTGCGTGCGCACGTACTGGGGGAGGTCCTTCGGGAAGAACTGACTGAGGAGGGGTCAATTAGGACGCTGAATCATCATCGTCACCAGTGCAATCAGTGAAGTCAGCACAGACTGAGAAACGTTGGGGTACCTGACGCCGGGCGGTCCGAGGGGACAGGTACCCTAAGAAGGTCGGTTCTTACCTCAGCCAACGGTAAGGGACGAAGTCCCCTAGAAGGACTGGGTCATTAGTTTGAACCCGGAGAGCGGAACGTCCGTCTAAGAATGGTAGACTCGGTGGTCCCTTCGGACACTAAGTGTGTGAGAGCCATAAAACGTACTTCTTCGTCGACACAGGGGGGTCAGTAGTGGGGAGGGTCAGACCGACAAAATGAGTGTGTCCGAAGTAGAGCGGTTGATTTTCCAGTCAAAGAGTCTCTGTGTCCGACTCGGGGTGGGTCGGCGCGGGTCTATACGGGGCCCCACTACGGTGTCGTCGGGAACCAGCCCGACTCCTGTCTTCCTCGAGAGTGGGTCAGGCCTCTAGGTGTCCGCGACCGACTCGGTGACCTCCTGCAGCGAAGGACGTTTCGTCTTCCCAGACCGGTTGCAGTCTCGGAGGGGCTGTGGGTGGGTGTGCGACGACGGGTTGACCGGCGGAGGGACAGGTCGGCACTAGAGCAGGACGACGAGTCTAGGAGGCCCCTGGAGGGACTTGGGGTGGGGGGTTGACACAGGTCTGGCTTGGGGGTCGGGTACTAAGTCCCGGAGGGTGTTACACTCAGGTCGGTCTGAAAGTGGGGTACAGGGACGGTGGGGGAGTCGGAAGTGGAGAGGTTCCATGACTGAGAGAAAAGAATAACTATGTTATTGCCCACGGACCTGACAGTAAGTAGTTCTCCCTCCATTTGTGTGATTCAGAACGGGCAACCTTTTTTTTTGTCGGGGTTTGTTCGACAGGTACCTCGGGACCTGCCTCGAGTCAGGACCGTCATTACTCTTGGACCTACTCTCCCCTTCCCTCACGCGGTCCCAGCCCCACGACCCAGAGACTGCGGTGATGCAAGGGGTCGTTTTGAGACTGCCGGTCACGATGTAGGTTCGGACCGAAAAGTCAGTAGTATTTCCGAAGACAGTTTCGTCTTCCTACTCTACGAAAGAATCCTTGTGGGACATCAGAGCAAATGTTGAAGTCTGGCACCTCACACCCGAGGTAGACGGGGACGCGGGACGCGTAGACTCTCGACCGGGCCCCCGTTGCGTTTACCCTCCGGCCGTTCGTTCTTCCGTCGCCTCCGTCCGCCCCTGTCCTAGTCCCGGACCCCGCGGGAGGGTTCCTTAGTGCGACTAGGTTCCCGGTCCTGTCCGGCTCAGGGTGGTCGTCGGCTCTCACCTGCGCCCTGGAGTTCCTTCGACACACAGAGGACGAGTCGGTCCGGGGCCGGGGAGTCGTCCTGTGCGAGGAGCAGCCTCCGCCGTCGCAGCAGAGTGTTGTTTCTACGTGGGGTCGAGGGTGCGGTAGTTCGTTTATGGTTGGTGGTGAGAAAGATCGTTGGGGTCGGACGAAGGGTTCACGACTCGACCCACGGGACGGACTCACCTTTGACCGGGTGCTTTGTGTGGTGCCCCCCTCGGTCCCAGACTTGAGGTGACGGACACGGGACCCCACCCCCCGTGTCGTGCCGACTCCCCCGTGTCGGACATGGGCGGGGAAGGATGTGTGCAGGACTTCCGTGTGTGTAGGTCGGAGGGTGAGGGGTGCAGGTGCACGGTGCCACTGCCGAGGGTCTCCCCGGGGACAGCGAGAGCGGAAATAAGTCGGGAAACGAATAAGTTTTCGTCTGCAGAAGTGACTTTTAGGCTGAATTTTAGGGTCCTGACCCACACAATAATCTGCCAGGTGGGGTGAAGAGATGTGTCTCCACACGTGTGGTTCTTCCCCTCGGGGGGTGGGGGTCGACCGTCGTCTGCCCAATCGTGAGGGGCGGCTCCTCGGCTCCCGAAAAGCGTAGGTGAACCCGCGAAGGACTTTATCTAGTCTACCCTAATCCCCCGAGGGCCCCGCAGGTGGCGCACCAGACACGACTAGAGTCGAGTGTGCAGTCGGGGTAGCAAGGGATTCGGGGCCGGTGGACGGGAGACTCCCCCGTCGCCGCGACTCGGTCAGACGAAACTCGTCGCGGTTACGGCGTGTTGTCTCCGAGGCTGACGGCGACCCTAAGTGGTGCATCCTGTTTGCTCCCCCTGGCACCGACTCACCCGTCGCAGGGTTTAGGCCCTTGGCTCCCCCGGGGTGCACGGTCCTTCCTGTCGCCGAGTGTGCGGATCTGTTCCCTACTCTCCGACCTGCGACCTGAGCACACACCCACACACGCAGACACACCCATACACCCACAATTGAGACGGTGGCGTCACGTCTTCGTCGGTGGTTGTTATGTACCTACCCCTACACCTAGACAAGGTTATTTTGAAATAAGCGTTTACGTCTTGTCCCCGGCGAAGACCGGACACCCGAGATCACACGGTTGTGGACACACACCAGACGAGTCCGGTTCTGGTTTGACGGTCTGTGGAATGGGCAGTACCGCACTCCCTACGACTGCTGGCACTGGAAGACCAAGACGTGGGACTGGGGACACAGACCCAGGACGTACAGGAAGTGTTCCCGGAGCTAGACGTTTTGTCTTGACGGGCCCAGTCGACTCCCCGTGGTTCCCTCGTTTTCTACCGTTCTCCTTGTACCCCGCGAATGTTGGTCCTCGGGTGACGGTAGAGTCCGGCGACCCGGTCGGCTCTCCGAGTGTCATCTCCCCTCGCTCCTCTGCGGGCCCTCGCCCCACCTCCCCCACGAAGGGAACCTGTGCCCACCCCTGGCTCCCCGGAGCCCGACGTCCTCCGTGGTGAAGACCTGAGTACGGACAGGCACTCGGACCCTGCGTGGACGAGGAGGGTTCCGACGGACGGTAAGCCTGCACTCTCGGGCCCCGGGGCAAAGGGTGCAGTCGAGGGTCTTCTTTTAGGTGCAAATAGGGTTTTGCACATACTCTACTTTATCGTCGTAAAGTACCTCAGGTTCGGGGGTACGTAACCTCTTCTTTATCTTTGGGTTCAATACTCAATCTTTGGACTCAAAGAGGTCGTCTTTCAGTCTCCCCAACTGAGGAAGAGAAACGTATTTTTTTTTTTCTCTTTAGATCAATGTTTCCTGAACTTTTATTGGAAGTCTCCTCCTTATTACTCTCAATAAAATTTTTGTGTTACTCCCCTCAGTCTAAAGAGGGACCGTCCACAGTGTGAAGAGTCTTTCACCTCGACCACCGCCCCCCCCCCCCCCCCCCCCCCNCCCCCCCCACCGCGTCGTTTCCCTGGAGTTCTCGTAAGTCCCAAACCCAGGTGGCAGGAGTCTGCAAGGGGTCCCTTCAGGGGGGCCCCAGAGAGGTCCCTCCTTTGGTGTCCTGAGACCGACCACCAGGGTAGAGGCTCTCTGAGAGAATACCGCGGGTGAGGAGTCTAAGTATCCAACTCCAGGACCGGGGGTCCTGGAGTCTTACACTGACCTAGGCCTCTGTCCCAGAAACGTTTCCACCGGTTCAATTTTCCTCCAGTAATCCCGCCCGGACCGACCACAGGTGACTTCTCTATTCCATTCCTGAGTCTGTGTGTGTCTCGAAGGGACCACCGAGTCCGCCATTGTTTAGGTGGACGTTACGTCCTCTACGAGTCCTTTGTGTCCAAGTTAGGGACCCAGCCCTTCTAGGGGAGGACATAAGAACGGACCCTTTGGGGTACCCGTCTCCTCGGGCCACCCGAGGAACCTCTCGTTTTCCCAACGTTTCTCAGACGGCGCTGACTGACTGTGTGTGTGGCCCGCCCCCCTCCCCCGCGGTGCACTCCTGCGGTCGTCCCCGGCCGCGCGTCCGGGGCGTCTCTCGGCGGACCCCTGGTGACGCGTGTGGAGCCGGTCCCGCACGTGAGGCCCGGGACGGAGACGGCAGCACCGGGTCGTGTCGGCACGTCTGGGCCCAAGGTCGAGACGGAGGTCGTCCTTCCGGGGTACGGGTAGTGTCTACCCCGGCAGACTCGGCGCGGGGTTCAGGAGTCGCCCACTCTCGGGGGAGGAAAGTCGAGGTTGACGACGGTTGAGGGGGGACGAGGAGGGACACGGACCCCCGGGTCTCTGGGCCCGCCCCCCCCTGCCGGTGGGCGTGGGGTCTGCAGTCGGGGGTGTGCTAGGACCCGTCGTTCTCCTACCTCCCCCTGGGGCCGGAGCGGACAGGGGCCCACTGGGGTTCGACCCCCGTCCTACCCCCGCAACCTCCGGTGCACGACTCACACTGATGAGGTCCCAGTGGTCCTCGCCCTTGGCGCAGGGTGGAGGGTGCGGGTGTGGCGAGGACGTCCTCCCTCTACAGTCAGTGTCCCGTTCTAGCGTCCGACCTTAAAAGGAGGGTCGGGTTCTTCCAAGGGCCCCCTGCTATTGGTAGTCGGGAAAAGACGTGTCTGTCGCCCGTTCAGTTGTCGTGGTACCCCAACAGGCGGTTGTCCCCTGCTCCGAGGGCGTTTCCTCGGACGGGCGGTCCCCGGTCGTCTGTGGCCCAGTGTAGCGGGGGACGAGAGGCTGGGGGCCCCCGTGGTGAGGGCCTGCCCGGGGAGGGGTTTAGGACGAGGCGGGTGGCCTACCTGCAGACCCTCCGTGGGGTCCGGGGCGGTCGACGACGCCCGAGACGTAAACAAAGACGGCTCAGAGGGTGAGTGGTCACCTGCGCCGGGGGTCCTTTGCACAGTGGAGGGGGCTGGGGGTCCGAACCGGCGGGCCGAGACGGACACGGACCGTCCAGGGGTCGGAGGTCCCGGGGGAGGTCGTGACGACGACGACTGTACACCCCGGTCGGTCTCCGGGACACGCGGGCCCCCGTCTCTGCGGTCCTCGTCGGGGGAGGGGTGTCGCAGGGGCCTACAGTGAGTCACAGGACACCGGAAAAGAGACATGGCAGTAAGTTTAGTGGACCCCTGGGACTCGACAGGAAGTGGTGGTCGGGAAGGTAGTAGTTGAAGAGCGCCGGGTTCGATCAACGGGTGAGGAACTCCGAGGGGGTGCCGGGGCGGGCTGAGAACGCAGGTTCGGGGCCCAAAGGGATCCACGACGAGAAGTGACGCACACTCACCACAAGCTGAGAACCCGGGGTGCCTGACGTTGGGCGGTCCGAGGAGACAGGTGCCCGGAAGGGTCCGTCCTTGTGACCTCACCCAGCAGTACAGGAAGAGGTTCCCTAGAAGGACTGGGTCCCTAGCTTGGGACCAAAGGAAGTAAGTATCCCCCTAAGAACTGGTGACGTGGTGGACCCCTGGGTCTATCGTGGTGGCTGAGTAGCCTGTACTCAGACGCGTTTGAGGTCCTCTGCCACTTCCTGCCTCCTCGGATCGCACGACGTCTGGCACCCCAGCGTTCCTCAGTCTGTGCCGACTCTGTGACTGAGCTGTTGTCGAGAGATTGTCTACGAGAAGGGTCCCTCTGCTGCGACGCGGACACGACACGTTAGAGTGTGGAGATGTGGACCGTCCGCGTGTTCGAATGACTCGATTCACCTGGTTCCCACCGGTCACGGGGTCACATCGGGTTTGGCGGGTCGAAAATTGTGGTGTTCTGTTTAGTCCCGTCAAAACTGTTGTTATCGAACGACTCGAGGTTCCCAAGTCCCGTCGAGAATGGCAGTGTTTCCTAAGTCGATTAAGAGGAGTCCTATTCGGATTCTGTCTCCTGTGAAGTGACGTCTACCTTCGTCCGCGCCCCCTCACTGGGGCCCGCCTTCGGAGACGGTTGGAGGAGACTATGGTCAATAGAGTTCTCGGGTCTTGTTCTACTCGGTGAAACAGGGGTTTATGTAGTGGGGTGTTCTACGTGAGGTGGACCGTGTTCAGGGGTCCTGTCTGTGGGTCGCGGACCGGTGGACCAGACTTTTTCGGAACGCTGTCCTCCCAGGACTGAAGACGTCGCCGGGTCTCTCGGCTCCCGTGTTTATGTGTGTCGACTTGTTCGTTGGATCCCTACGACCTTCGTCCCACAGACAAATCGAATGTTTAGTGTGGTAAAGACACACATGTGTGATTGGTGTGTGTGTCTGTGTGTGTGTGAAGTTTATGACGGCGAAACTTAGTCTTTTGACATTTGTGTGAGTAAATGAGAGACCCGCGGAAGGTTGTTGCAGACCTCTGACAGTCTTTACTGGGTCGGCGCGGAGGAGAGGGCTCATTGTCCAACAAAAGTCGGAGGTCGGCTGGTAGCTAGCGGGGCGAGGTCTGAGAGGTGATATTTGTCCAATGTTCCTTTCGATTGGTTATGTTTCTGTGTGTCTGTGTGTCTGTCTGTCTGTCTGTCTGTGTGTGTGTGTGTGTGTGTGTGTGTGTGTGTGTGTGTGCCGTTTGGCGGTGAGTTATTGTTCCCCGCGATTGGCTGGTGTCCCGGCGGGGTCGGGACGGGTGCAGGGGCGGCCGTGAAGGGGCTCCACCAGGGCCCTCCCGGGTCGCCTGCCGTGGCGCGAGTGGAAGGCGTCTTTGCGGTAGGAGCCGGACATGACGACCGGGACCACAGCCTACCAGTAGGACCGGGGACCCTCAGTCTTGGCCCTGCGTGCCCTGCCTTCCCCTTCGGGGGCCTCTCGCGCCGGCGCCGGGGCTCGGGTCCGCCTCGCTCCGACGGGCGGCGCGGGCGCGGGGCGCGGGGGCCCTTGGGCTTAGGCGCGGCCGGTTAGTCGCGCCCCGTGGGCGGGCCGCTCGCGACGCGACCGCCGGTGGACCGCGGTCCCCCGCCACAGCCCGGCCGCCCGGCCCCCGCGGCGTCCACTCCACGCGGGCCCGCGGCCCTACGAGGCACCAGGTGCCGCGGACCTACGGGGCGCCAGCCCCCGCTCGGGAATCCGTCCTTCCCTGAAGGGACCCCCCATTCTGTTCCCCGCCCCTCCCCTCCCCGCTCGCCCCGCCCCTCGCCGCTCCTCCTTCCCCCTCTTCGCCCCCGCATTCTCCATGTTTCATAATCCACATTTTGTTCCTACAAACGTGTCGTGCCCCTTATATCGGTTATAAAATATCATTGATGGTAACCTCACATTGGAAATTTTAACACAGTGATATGACGTGTGGACATTGAATATATTATGACAAGTCGTTGATGTAAAGTTAAAAATTAAAAAAAATCAAAATTTTTTCCCTTTTTACTGATACCCTTTTCCGTAAAAGTGCTGAAGTTTATCCGAAGCCAAAAATCCGTCGCGATCCAAAGTCCCTTCGCACTTGGAGGACCGATCGGGGACGGGACGGGGAGGGGTCTACCCACTGAGAAGAGGTCGTCGGAATGACTCACTCTTGACTGTATGACTCGGCGTCCTTAAATTTCACNCGGCCGTGAAGGGGCTCCACCAGGGCCCTCCCGGGTCGCCTGCCGTGGCGCGAGTGGAAGGCGTCTTTGCGGTAGGAGCCGGACATGACGACCGGGACCACAGCCTACCAGTAGGACCGGGGACCCTGAGTCTTGGCCCTGCGTGCCCTGCCTTCCCCTTCGGGGGCCTCTCGCGCCGGCACCGGGGCTCGGGTCCGCCTCGCTCCGACGAGCGGCGCGGGCGCGGGGCGCGGGGGCCCTTGGGCTTAGGCGCGGCCGGTTAGTCGCGCCCCGTGGGCGGGCCGCTCGCGACGCGACCGCCGGTGGACCGCGGTCCCCCGCCACAGCCCGGCCGCCCGGCCCCCGCGGCGTCCACTCCACGCGGGCCCGCGGCCCTACGAGGCACCAGGTGCCGCGGACCTACGGGGCGCCAGCCCCCGCTCGGGAATCCGTCCTTCCCTGAAGGGACCCCCCATTCTGTTCCCCGCCCCTCCCCTCCCCGCTCGCCCCGCCCCTCGCCGCTCCTCCTTCCCCCTCTTCGCCGCCGCATTCTCCATGTTTCATAATCCACATTTTGTTCCTACAAACGTGTCGTGCCCCTTATATCGGTTATAAAATATCATTGATGGTAACCTCACATTGGAAATTTTAACACAGTGATATGACGTGTGGACATTGAATATATTATGACAAGTCGTTGATGTAAAGTTAAAAATTAAAAAAAATCAAAATTTTTTCCCTTTTTACTGATACCCTTTTCCGTAAAAGTGCTGAAGTTTATCCGAAGCCAAAAATCCGTCACGATCCAAAGTCCCTTCGCACTTGGAGGACCGATCGGGGACGGGACGGGGAGGGGTCTACCCACTGAGAAGAGGTCGTCGGAATGACTCACTCTTGACTGTATGACTCGGCGTCCTTAAATTTCACTCGTTGGACTACTCGAAGCCACATACATAGGTGGGTCCTTTGATGTGGGTGTCAGTTCTGTCCCTCGTGTAATGGGGGATTTAGAGGAACACCGGAAACAGGGAGAACGACTATGGTGGGTGGGTGGGCGCGGGGTGAAAAGACTGTGAAGCTAATCACCCTCTCCACCTAAACTAGTTCAATGGATTGGAGAGACTTAAAGACAAAAGAGTCCTCATTATTCTTTCTCGGTCCGAGTCACTTTCTTAATGAGAGGTCAGAACTTCAGAGCTCTCAGATTGTACACTTCTTTTTGTGTGTCGAGTCAGTCGGGCTTCCGACTGTCCCACCCTAAATAGCGAGGGATGTTTAGCTCCGGGACGACGGGAATCTCGTCGGTCGGGTTCCAAGGCGCGCCGATTCTCGCCTACCTTAGTACCTGTACGGGGTTGGTAAGGACGGGGCACCCTACCCCCCGCCCCGCTCTCCCTCGGGGTGAGGACTGCGAGTCTACGGCGGGGACGGAGACCCCACCGAGTCCGAGGTGTCGGGACCCGGGGTCGGCGGTGGAGACAGGAGTCTCTTCGCGGGTCTCCCGGCACCTTTCGTTCCCAGAAGGAATGCCGAAAGGTCTCGTTCCCTAAAAGGTTCAAAGACGCGGAAGACGAGAGAGAACCTAAGGGGTCCTCACCGTGACAGACCTTCGTATGTCCTTCTGCCGACTATGCCCTCTACGGGTGTCCATTTTTGCACTAGGGACGTTCTGAACAGAAGATTGTAGGTCTCGACGGTACAGTGGGTCTACGACCCAGACTCCTAGTCGAGGTGGGTGCGAGAAACGAGGGTACATACCTAGATTATGACGGAAGAGAGAGTGAGAGAGAAGAGAAAGACCCATCCACCTACCTACCCACCTTTCTATCCTATCAATCTGTCTTGTAACTACCCTGTCCACCTATCAACCTACCTACCTATCTATTACAGACCAATATAGTTGTCTTGGAACCTTTTCGGTGAAGAAAAAGTCTTTTCGGTGACAGGGAAAAGGAGAAATACAAACCTTGTGTATTTGGGAGGAACCAAGTTTTAAGTTCAGAGAAGTGTCCATTGGTTTAAACCACAAAACATTTTTCATGTTTAATCTTTCCCACCGACGATTACTCATAACTCAAAGAAGAGCCCCGACTACTTTTACAGGGCCTTAATCTGTCATCGTTACCAACGTGGTGGAACACTTATCTTTTTACCGACTTGCCATATGAAATTTTCCCACTTAAAATATCATACACTCAATATAGAGTCAAAAAATTTTACGTTCCAGTCTTTCTATTAGAAGGGGTCCAGGACGAGAATAGTCCGGGGCGGGGAAGGGACTTTTGGAGGACGTCGGGGCAGTGGAGAGACTTCTGCGTGTAGGAGAGGGTCAGACCGGACCGGATTAACGGTCGAGGTCAATGTGACGGGGAGGTGCACCTCAGGGAGGGAGAGTGGTCGGGACTTTAAACGAAAAAGAGGTCGTGCACCACCCAAAAGAGGGGAGGTTTAGAAGAGGGGACAGAGTTCAAGACGAGTGCAGAGGGAGGAGGGGCGAGGAAGTCGTGCCTCATCCACGGTGGGTACACCGTAAAAAAGGTACGTCTAGACCCCTCTTTGTTGACGACGCGTGGAATGTGGGGGAGGACAAGATACTCAAAGCGACTCCTGTGTCGGTCGGGCGTCGAACACTCGCCGCCAAAGACCCGAAGCCGAGACCGTCCTCCGTCTAGACTGACACCGTAGCGACTAAGGGCCCCACAGCTATGAGGACAGTGACACGGTAGTCACTGGCGTCCCGGTGGCCTGCCCTCCACTTCCAGGAAAGCATAAACGACCTAAGCAAAACGTCGGCTTCGAACGACTCTTGATCGCCTTAGACTCAATCCCGTGGTGTCGTATTTCCAAATCACTTGTTGAAAGATCTTTGATCTTATAAGGTATTTGATGTATCCAATAAAGTACCTGGTCCCTTGGCCCTCAGTGGCCTTGTCAGTGTCGAATTCTCCGGCACCATGATCTGCAACATTTCCTCTGGACGTGAGGAGTCGCGAACACAGACAAGACTGAGATTCCTAATGACTCAGAGTCTGGCACACCGAGGTGCACTCAGAACAAGTCGTCTCTTTGTCTACCACTATAGTGAGTGGGTCGTAGTGGTGACCTCTGACCCGTTAGTAGGCACTCTTTCCCAAAAGACCCCTGAAGGGACCACCGAGTCACCATTTTTTCTTTTTTTTTTTTTTAGGCGGACGGTTACGTTCTTTGTGCCCGAACTAGGGACTAGGTCCTTCTCGGGCGTACGACACCTCGTTGACTCGGTCGCGAGGTGGCGCTCTCTGCGGTGGCGGCACTCTTCGGACGTGGGACACCGATCTCTCGTCGGGGCCAAGAGACGTTGATCTCTGTTCGGGCGTGTCGTTGCCTCTGGGCCGCGTCGGCTTTTGTGTATGTTTATTTATTTGTTTTAATTAAAAATTTTTTCCCCCCACCAAAGACCGACGGGGCTAGGCGGAGCAGGCACGGACTCCTCCGAGTGAGAGGTGAGACGTAGTTCACACACTTGAAAACGTGGACTAATAGCCCGAGTGTCCCGTCGTAGACTACAGAACTCCCGTCTAGACTAAAGAGACTTCCGTCACTAGTAAAGAGGACGGTCAGGGGTTCTCTTCTCTGCCCAAGATTCCGTCTTTTGTTCTTCGTCAGCGAGTCTTTCGGTCCGAGTCCGTGGTCGTCTGACGACTAGTGGTCGTGGACGGGAGGCATGCGCTCGTTCAGCTCCCGTCCTCCTCTGCCTCGGACGTCAGAGGTAAAAGCCACCCCGTCACCGAGGTCAAAGTACGCCAAGGGTGGCAGAGGGACGACAGGGAGGAGATCCCAGGTGCCGTGAAAGTGAGTAACAAGGTCCCGAGAGGCGAGACACAGTCCCTCATAAGTCAAAACAAGCTGTTTGAACTGGCTCGTGGTAAAGACCCCACCCTTGGCATTCGCGGGTACCATATTTCCACTCATTCTGTGTCAGGACCGAAGGGTCCCCCGAGTCATCATTTCTTGGACGGACGGTTCATCCTCTGCTCCCAAGCTAGGGACCCAGTCCTTCTAGAGGACCTCTTCCTTTACCGTTGGGTGAGGTCCTAAGAACGGACCTTTTTTTCAGGTTACCTGTCTCCTCGGACTACCCGATGACCGGTACCACAGTCCCTCTCCATCCATGTTGACTCGTACGTGCCTTCTGTACCAGGACAGAACTCCCGCAGAGGTTGTCCTCTTTTTTCTGCATTTTATTTGAGGACCCCATTACGTCGCCTACTACACCCCAGTACACCCTCCGCTTTTGCTTTCCTTTTTTGTCTTTCGACTTCTCTCGTGCGACTCTACTTTAGTATTACCAGACCTGATTGTCCGGAATCGCATGGACGAGTAAGGGGTTCACACACCATGTCAGAGCCTCATCTGCGGACGATAATTACGGGGGTTACACCATTTCGTTAATATGAGGTTAAATTTTTTTTTATGGGGGTCAGTTGTTTACTCATTTGTTCTCACCTTTTACCCCCGATTTGATCCTCCGACCCTAATTGTAAGTGTGTGATGACGTATATTTTGTCTATTCGTTCCTGGACGACAGGTCGTGTCCCCTGAGACGACACAAGACACCGTCGGACCTGCCCTCCCCTCGAACCCCCTCTTACCTGTGTACACACACATACCGACTCAGGGAAACGACGGACTTTGATAGTGTTGTGACAATTGACCGATATGAGGTTATGTTTTATTTTTCATTTTGTTATTTTATCTGTTGGTTCCCGGATGACATATCGTGTCCCTTGAGACATTATGAGACGTTACCGGATGTACCCCTCTCTTAGACTCTTTCTCACCTATATACGTACACAAATCGACTAAGTGAAACTACATGTGGACTTTACTTGTGTTGTAACATGTACTTGACAAGTCCAGTCAAGTCAGCGAGTCAACACAGGCTGAGAAACGTTGGGGTACTTAGCGTCGTGCGGTCCGGAGGGACAGGTAGTGGTAGAGGGCCTCAAGTGAGTCTGAGTGCAGGTAGGTCAGTCACTACGGTAGGTCGGTAGAGTAGGAGCCAGCAGGGGAAGAGGAGGACGGGGGTTAGGGAGGGTCGTAGTCTCAGAAAAGGTTACTCAGTTGAGAAGCGTACTCCACCGGTTTCATGACCTTAAAGTCGACATCGTAGTAAGGAAGGTTTCTTTAGGGTCCCGACTAGAGAAAGTCTTACCTGACCAACCTAGAGGAACGTCAGGTTCCCTGAGAGTTCTCAGAAGAGGTTGTGGTGTGAAGTTTTCGTAGTTAAGAAGCCGCGAGTCGAAAGAAGTGTCAGGTTGAGAGTATAGGTATGTACTAGGGTCCTTTTTGGTATCGGAACTGATCTCCCTGGAATCAGTCGTTTCATTACAGAGACGAAAACTTATACGATAGATCCAACCAGTATTGAAAAGAAGGTTCCTCATTCGCAGAAAATTAAAGTACCGACGTCAGTGGTAGACGCCACTAAAACCTCGGGTTTTTCTATTTCAGACTGTGAAAGGTGACAAAGGGGTAGATAAAGGGTACCTCACTACCCTGGTCTACGGTACTAGAAGCAAAAGACTTACGACTCGAACTTCGGTTGAAAAAGTGAGAAGAGAGAGTGAAAGTAGTTCTCCGGAAAATCAAGGAGAAGTGAAAGACTGTATTCCCACCACAGTTGATATGATGTTAAATTTTGTTCAAATTTTTTTTTTTTACTCATCTCCTGCTTATTATTCGACTTCAGCAATCACGGGGATACTCCATCGTGGGTCCTGATCCTGGACCCGTCGGGTCAGAGACTGGAGTGTGGAGTGGGGGGTGGAGGGACTGCACGACCCCGTGAGGGTGGTCCGTGTGGACCCAGGACACGGGTGGAGTCTGCTGACTCTCGATCGACCAAAGGTGCCTTTTTAGTAGTGTAATTTTGACCTTGTTTTTGACCCACAACCCGTTCGTTTGGGTTGTCAGCAAGTACCCCCCTACTGGAGTCTTTGCGCCGAAAAGGAGAGGGAGAGGCGAAGAGACGGGTCCTACTTAGGAGGTGCGTACCATAGAGCACCCAGTCTCGGATTCGCGGAAGTCAGAAAACTATTGTCACGCGGTTTCCTCAAAAAGTTGTTCTGACGTATAAATGTAAGGCAAACGGGTCTTGCTTGATTAAAGTGGTGCGGAAACGACACTTCAAAAAATTTGGATCTGCTGAGATGAAATCCAAGACATAAACATATGTTATGTTTAAGGCAAGAGAAGAACCCGGTCTTTTAGGTTCATTCTCCCACGATTGTCCTCGGAGACTTGGGTCCGCTTGGTCTCCCGGGCGCCCCTTCTCTTCCTTCCACACAGACAGCCGGGGCGTCTGGGTCCCGCGGCCTGGGTCCCGCGGCCTCCCGGCTTGGGCCTCCCTGTGTCCTCGGCGCCCACGTCGCCGGTCCGCCCCGAAGTCCGGGTTTCGAGTGAAGTGCCACTCTGGCGAAATTTCTTTGTATGCAGTTCACACTCGCGTACCCGCGGTCTGAAGTGCAGCGATCTCGGGGATGCCGGCGCGACAATCTTTGCCCCGGGACCGCGCAAGGGCGTCGAGGTGTAAATTGTAGCACTACTCCCGCTAAGGGCTGAGACGGTCGTCGCGGCGGTCCGCGCGTGTCCACGGTTACCCGTGCCTCCCCGGGGTTGCGTCTCGGGGCGCGGCGCGAGCGAAGGGCGGCGGGCGGCGGGCCTGGGGCCTCTGCGCCGATGGCGGGGTCCCGCTCTCTCCTTCCCGTCCGAGGCGGCCGCCGGAGGGCCGCGCCGGGGGGGGCCGCGCGGGGAGGGACGCGCCGGGGGGGGCGCGCCGGGGGGGGGG